>LPNX011016625.1:173660-238265 GCA_001517045.1 Pseudotsuga menziesii
TTGAAAATGTCAATTTTTTTTCAGTATTTTTGGTCTTCCTTCTCCGAGCCCTTTGCTAAAGTTTGTTCGGACAGAAGTGATACCTTTTAGCTATTTTCTATCTTCATTAACAGTTTCTATGTGAAGCTTACTTGTCATTTTATATGATGGTTCTGTTCATCAGTAGCGGTCCTTTCCTTTATCCATGCAAGATTATATATTATCTCCCTTATAACACCCAGTAGTTGTATCACAAAACTTTCCACAGGTAAATTAGAAGGATTACTTCAGCCTTACTAAACTAGCTTTCTAGGTGTTAGTTGTAAATGCATACCTGCATGTAATGATGTTGGTATTCAGTCTGTTATAATTATTTCAAGATCTGTTGCACATATATCATGGGACATTCAACTTGCTCACATGAAACTACGAAAAATTCACAATCTTTTGAGACCTTTGAAACTATTGTGATATATTGAACATATTGCAATATTTTGTAACAATATTACGAGTTGATGCAATTTATTGCTGGGGCCATGATTTCTTGGCAACGGCAGCAAGTATTTTTTTAAAAACAAATTTCCACCCACCGTTGATACAGCGACGGCAATGCAAGTATTTTTTTTTAATAAAATTTCACCCAACGTCGATACAGCGACGCAAGAGCGTGGCTATAGCGACGGAACGTCGTGGGTATAGTGACAGAATTGCGTGGCTATAGCGACGGCTTGGATTTCCATTTTTAAAAAAACATTATACAGAGCGTGGCTATAGCGACGAAAAGGCGTGGGTATAGTGACGAAATTGCGTGGCTATAGCGACGGCTTGGATTTCCATTTTCTAAAAAACCTTATATAGAGCGTGGCTATAGCAACAGAAAGGGGTCTTCGCTCTTGCGACGCAAATTAGGGGTCGTCTCTATTGTGACGAAATAGTTTCCATGGAAGAAAAAACACTTAGACGTGGCAATATCCACGCTTTTCTGTGGATATTGCCACATTTTTGCCGTGGCGAAATTGATCACTTGTACTAGTGCCTGACTGGTCCAATTACCTCAGTAATTAAAATCTACTCTCAACAGTATGAACTTCAGCCTAGAAGCTGCAACAAGTTCAGTCTCAGTAGTTAACCCCTCAAACACACTTCAGTAATCCCCTTCATTGAATTTCTCTTGTGTAAATTCATTCACCCTAAATGATCACCTCTAGAAATGAGCATCCTCAACTATCTTCAATGGGAAATTTTATAGAGATGCCTAGGTCTTTTGGGTCAATTTTCATTTAATGAGCCACCTACTCTGATTCCACTTTCTTGGGGAATCATGACAAAAAATATAGGAAATATTCCACCTGTAATAGTTCGAAGTGGTTTGAGGATGTTGCACTTGTCACTTTACTCTCCACCCAGTCTCCTCCACCAATTAACTAGTAAACACTCTTTTAATAGCTTCCATAAGTTGTTGTCTCATCATTTATTTATTTATAAATAAAATATTCTGAATAACATTAAATATTCTTGACCCCACTGGGTCATCAATTACAAACTTATCATAAAATTTAACACAATGTTCCTCAAAGAACTTTAAATTGTTTTTTTCAAATTGGGGCATGTGACATACACACCCCCTTAAATTATAACATCATCCTCGATGTTATTTATTCCTCATCCTTAGAGTTCCCTTGAAATAGATTTGGATATGCATCTCGCATATAACTTTCCAATTCCTAGGTGGATTCCTCTGTACTAAGGTGCTTCCATTGCACCTTCACTTGACCAATGGTGCGGTTCCAAAGTGAGATCTCCCTCTACTCAAGGATAAAATCCGGTTCCACCAGAAAATATCCTTTGGGTTCCACCTGCACATCATTCCAATTAATAACATGAGTAGCATCATGTACATATTTTTTTAATACAGAAATGTGAAAAACACCGTGAACTCTTAAATTCGGTGGTAAAGCTAACTGATAGTCTACCTGTCTGATCCTGGATAGTATTTCAAAAGGACCACAATATCGAGGTGCTAGTTTGACACAACTATCCAACCTCAGAGAGCTCTTTTTGGGTCTGACCTTAATGAAAACATGTTCACCTACTTGGAACTCCTTTGGAGTTCGTTTAAGGTTTGCTTGACGTTTCTGTCGATCTTGCGCAATTTTTAGATTACCTTGTACCTACTTTACAATTACTTCCATTTCTTTCAATAATTCAGGTCCTAATACTAACCTGTCCACTGGATTGTTCCAAGAGATGATAGTATTACATTTCCTTCCATACATAATTTCGAAAGGACTATATCTAGCTAAAGCTTGATAATGATTATTGTAAGCAAGTTCTAGCAGGTGTAAATAATCTTCCCATTTACCTGGCTGCTCATTGACATCCATTCTAAGTAGATATTCCAATACCTGATTTACTCTTTCATTATGTCCATTAGTTTGAGGATGGAAAGAGGTACTAAAATTTAACGTGGTATTTAATCCTTTAAACAAGGATCTCCAAAAATTACCTGTAAATTTAGGGTCTCGGTCTGAAATTATGACCTTTGGTATTCCATGCAATCGAAAAATTTGTTTTAAGAAAATGTCAGATATATTTGCAGCTTTATAAGTAGTTTTTACAGGTATAAAATGGGTTGCTTTACTCAATTTGTCAACCGCTACCATTATGGAGTCATTTAAGTTCTAATTTTTAGGCAGCCCAGTAACAAAATCAAGGCTAATTATCTCCCATTTCCAGCTAGGGATAGGCAAAGGATGAAGTAGCTCAGCTAGATGCTGATGTTCAGTTTTTACTTAATGATATTCAAAGCATCTAGCAATATATTTTTCCAGTTCAGTCTTCATGTTTCAACAGAAATAATTTTTTTTTAGCATGGTTATAGTTTTTTGATAACCTGGATGCCCTGAATAAGGAGTTTTATGAATTTTGTCTAAAATTAATAACTTAATCTTAGGTACATTAGGTACATATAATCTATTTTTATACAATAATAATCCTTTTTCATTCAAGCTCTACCACGTACTTAGACTTTCTATTTGATTTTCTTTTTATTTTGCTTGTAACTTTAGGTAATTTTCATCTTGTTCTATTCCCACTTTAAGATGTTCTTCCAAATCTGTTGTATAAGTGCTGATAGTTGCTGTAAAATTCAGCTTTGCATTTCTACTTAATGCATCAACAACTTTATTCTCCTTTCCTTTGATGTGTTGAATTTCAAAATTGTATTCACTTAGAAAATCTAGCCACCTAGCTTGCCTAGCATTCAAGCTAGGTTGATCTAACAAATATTTCAGTCCCTTATTATCCGTCGTTAAGGTAAAATTTCTTCCAATCAAATAATGACGCAACATCTTTAAAGCATGTATGAAAATAGCTAATTCTAAGTCATAGGTCACATAATTTTTTTCTTGAATCTTTAATTTCCTAGACTCATTAGAAATGACATGTCCTTCTTGAGTCAATACTCCACCTAAGCCATCATTGCAGGTGTCAGTACATACTATAAAATATTTATTAGGGTCAACAATTCTTAAAATTGGTGCACTGGTTAATAAGGTTTTTAACTTTTTAAAACTGTCTTCGCACTTCTGATTCCAATCAAATTTCTTCCCCTTTTTCTGAAAAGAGGTTATCCAATTTGCAATTCTCGAAAACCCTTCGATTAACCTCCCGTAATAACTAGTAATGCCCATGAATGATCGAACATTAGTTATGTCTTTTGGGACTGGCCAATCTTTGATTGTCTTTATCTTTTCGGGATCCACCGAAATTCCTTCTTTAGTCACCACATGACCTAAGTACTGGATTTTATTTTTAAATAAGTCGCATTTACTAAATTTCGCAAAAAGTTGATGGTCTCGTAACTTTTGAAAGACAATTTTTAAGTGTTCTTTATGTTCTTCTTCAGATTTTGAATAGATTAATATTTCATCAATAAATACAACCAAAAATTTATCTATATATTTGTGCATTACATTATTCATTAGGCACATAAAAATATCTGGAGTGTTGGTAATCCTGAAAGGAATAACGAAAAACTTGTAATGTCCATATCGAGTCCTAAAAGTTGTTTTAAAGATGTCTTCATCTTTAATTTTGACTTGGTGATATCTAGACCGTAATTCAATCTTTTAAAACACCGTGGCTCCATGTAGTTGATCGAAAATATCATCTATGCGAGGTAACGGGTATCTGTTCTTGATACTCATATTTTTTAATTGGCGATAATCTATGCATAGTCGTAGAGTTCCATTCTTTTTCTTAACAAAGATGACAGGTGCTCCTCAAGGAGACACACTAGGTCTAATGTAATTCTTATCAATAAGTTCTTTTAACTGTGACTTAAGTTCATTTATTTCGAGTATATTAATTTGATAAGGGGCTTTTGAGCTGGGCACTGCACTAGGTACCATCTCAATGGTAAAATCTAATTCCCATTTTGGAGGCAGTCCCGTAATTTCTTCCGAAAATACATCTGAATATTCCTTTAGAACTGGTATATCCTCCAATTTTAATTTATCTATGTTGTTCAAGTTTTCTTCATTGGTTACTATTACTGCATAAGCCTTACAACCTTTCCTAACATCTCTCTTAAGCTGCAGAGTAGAGATCTTCCTTACGACTATTTTCCTAGGGATTTCCTTTACACTTATTAATTTTCCATCGTTATTTATGGAAGTAAAAGTTTTATTAAAGCAATTCAAGACCACCCTCTGTTGCTCTAACCAATCCATACTAATTAATATATCATATGAACCTAAAGGTAGTACATTGAGCTTAACAAAAGTTTCAAACTGATCCATAGTTACTGCACAATTCTTTACAAAGCTAATTACCTTTCTCTTTGCACCAGTAGCTAATTGAACTAACCGAGAACTTGCAAACTTTTCAACTGGAAGTTTACACTTTTCTACTAAGTTAGGAGAAATATAGCTTAAAATAGCTCCTGGATCAATTAAAATAGATATGGGTATTTTATTTATCTTACCTTCCACTTCCACCATGGAAGTTTGATAGTTTGCTTGTCGATTCTCTAATGCTGCATTGATCCTGGGCATTGTCCTCGCTAGATCACCAACAACCATCTCCTCCTGTATTGTGTGGATGTTGCTAACAATCTTCTTTCGATTGGGAGAGACTGATGCATAATGCAGACCATTGCATTCCCAAAACTTTATGGGTTCTTTTCATTGAAAGTTCTTTGTGTAGTTATTGTGGTTGTTAGCAGATTCTTTATTCTTTTGATTATTCTAACTGGTCTGTGAATTACTTTTATTCCCATGGAAATTCTTATTAGGAAAATTTATGGTGTTATTATTTTTATAATTTCGATTAGGTACAAACTCTTTTTTATTTTGATCAAAGTTATTATTCCTTTTGGCCTTCAAGTTGGCCATACTCTCCTTTCTACGATTTTGTTCATAACATAAATTTTCTTTTCTCATGGCTTCTTCTAGAGTTTTCGGATTGTCATACTCAATCCTGTCATTTATATGATAAGGTAAACAACTCAGAAACCGTTGTACCTTAGGTTTCTCATCCACAATGTATGGCACATACCTGAGCAAACTTAGAAACTTAATATTAAGTTCTTTCATATTTATTCTACCTAGTTTTAACTCGTAGAATTCCTTATCCCTTTTTTCATAGGACTGTTCAGATAAAAATTTCTTTCTGAAGTATTTCTTGAATGTGCTCCAGTTTATGTTTTTCTCTCTTATACCTTTCACTCTTTTTAAGTCCTACCACCATATATCAGCTTTCCCTGTAATATTATAAATAGCCATCGTGGCCTTCAGTTGATTAGAATAGTTATAAATCTGGAAGTACTTCTTCATCCCGGATAGCCAGAATTATGCTTCCTCCCCCTTTTTAGTTTCTCCATTAAATGTCGGCGGCTTGATCTTCTTGGACTCCCCAGATATTTCTTCATAAGGTTTATATTTTCTTTTCCTAGTATGGTGGTTATCCTCACTACTGTCACTAGTATAATGAGAGTTATGTTTATCACCATATACTTCGGAAAATGAGCTACTTTCATTTTTAACCTGTTTAGTCTTTTTATACTTATGTTGATAACCTATATCTTCAGAATCAGCTCTTTTATCCTTTCCCTCAGTATGAAATCTTTCTATTAAGATCTGATTCAGCTCCTCTTGAGCTCTCAGAATCCTCTCATTTTCTTTCTTAACTGATTCCATTTCTAATTTTAATTCTTTAACTATTTCTAGTAGTTCGGAATAATTATTGTTGATATCTTCTTGTATAGGTTCTTTTTGTAGATTATCTTGTTTAGTGTAAGGAGATTCCTCATCTGCATATTCTTCCAATCTTTGCATATCTTTCATTAACTTAGAAACAAATTTCTCTATGTGTATCATTCAAAGAAAACAACATCATCATAATTATTTAAATTTACTGTTCCATATAATCAAGTTGAGCTTCATTAAGGCCTAGTGTTTGAACCTTGTGCTCTGATACCACATGTAATAACCCAATGAAGAAAACCTGAACAACATAGATATCGATGGCATATTGATTATCATTAGCAATCATATTTTATATGGTTATTTCCAATGATAGGTTTTAAAATGTTTTGTGCAGCGATGAATTAAGGTTTCGACCCACACTTGTTGAGATTTTTGGAAGGGCACATGGATAGGATATTTTGCAATGATAGGTTTTTAAAACGTATTTTAGCGGCGCTAACTTAAGGTTTCGACTGATACTTGTTGAGATTTTTGGAAGGGCAAGTGCATAGGATCTCCTCCATTCGTTGGTTGACTTATAATGTTGCAAACCCAAATCCTTTGCATTTTTGGACTGAGGGTTCTCCTCCTTGCTGGCCGAGCTGTGAGCTCACAGCCATGAGAGGACTGTAACCTCCTTTATCATTGAGCATTTCACCTACAAATGTTTTATAGTGACTGTTGGGTATCGTAGTTTATGTTTTGGGTTCTCCTGTGTGTTGAAGAATACATTGCGAGTGTGGTTGTTGGTTTCTCCAAGTAGCCCGAAGCCCGTACTTGTCTTACTCCTGCAACTGCTTACCCATGGCTTTTGTATTTTCAACTTGAGTCAGTTTTCTTTCTTTCTCTATCATAGAGGTGACTTCAATGGTTCTTTCTTTTTGGTTTAAAGCCGTCGTGACGTGGTGTGGCCATCTCTTCTCAGTTTTGACTTTGGTTAACAGGTAAGACTTTCCTATCTTGGTTTTTCTTTTTCATTTGATTATCTTTACTAGGGTTTTTATTATTTATAAAAACAGAGTTTAAATAATGTTTTGGTTTGGTCTTGCAGGTACCTGCTACCGGCTCCAAAACTGTGGGTGGAAAAACGAGCTCATGCTTCAGTCTTTTCGTGGGCTTCCAACTGGTAATCCCTGGTCCCATCGAGGTTTATTTCTGCATGTGTTTATGGTTGTTGGAATAGGTTCCTATGGGTGAATGTATGGCCTCATTTCTCTATTGGTTATGATTTAAAGCTTGTTTAGTGTATGTCCTTCTTTTTATTTAAAAACCCTTATGGTACTTCGTGCTGGGTAACGCAGGCTCTTGAGGCCGTGATGTAAAATGGTTTTTATAAGATGTTGTTTTCCTTACAGCCTAAGAAATGTAAATTATTTTGGTTTTATTTTTTAAAAAGAGCCCATCTTTGAGCTCAGAGAGGCTTGTTGACCTCTGTCTAGTACTACTTCAGGTTTTACAGTGAATTTTAGTAATGGAAGACTATGAAATAGTCGGGGTTGTAATGTGAGCTGGATTTTAATTCTCCTGTCAGTAATATATTTTGTTATTGTTTAATATAAAGGATTTTGTGCATACTTGGTTTTATTAGCAGTCCTGCGATTCGACTCTTTGACTCTAAAGCCTATAAGCCTATCCTTAAATAAGGATTCTGTATTTGCGAATGGTTAATTAATATTGGTCTATTTTTGTTAATAATTTTTATTTGTAATGTTTTCATTAATACCCTGTATTATAATGATTTTCAATGCACTGTTTATGGGAAGATTACTGTGTTTTTTTAAAGATGATATTTAATTCTGGTTTTTGAATTTTTAAGGGTTAATCATTGTATAAACCCTACAGTGTAATAATATCCTCATTTATACTTAAAGAACTCTTAGCTCTATTTGATAATAGGAAATAGATGATAGTATTACTTACAGTTATTAGTTCGATGCTATCTCTATTTATTTAATAAGTCTTTACTAATTTTTTACGGTTTTTTTTAATTCTTAGTTAAGACATAATTAGGGTTTTAATGTAGCATACTTGAAAAATAGGATAAAGTTATCTTTCAGTAAATTTTATAGTTTTTAAAGGATTATAGTAGAATCGTTTGGTCTTAGACAAAGACACACAGTGTCTGGAATTTCAATGTTATAAAAAATTTTACAAATTATGTTTACCTGGTTTTTAGATGTTAGCCTACTTACTTTACTTATGTTTAAATGTTAAACCATAAACTCTATATTTTATCAGAATAATAATACTAGAATTACTTCTATAATAATATTATTATTATTCTCTTACATACCTATTTTTCTAGTTTAGCAGAAGTAAATAAATACAGACAATATTTAATACTGTTGTATAGTAGAATTCATAAAAAATGAAGTAAAATCTAGTTATAATTCTCATTCAAGTAAAACAATCATCTCATTCACCTAAACACCCAGCTGTACTAGAGTACTACCTGATTCAGGTGTGAAAAATACAGTTTGAGAATCATTAATTCTATCTGTTTCACCTTT
The DNA here is from genome assembly GCA_001517045.1 of Pseudotsuga menziesii. Taxonomy (NCBI): domain Eukaryota; kingdom Viridiplantae; phylum Streptophyta; class Pinopsida; order Pinales; family Pinaceae; genus Pseudotsuga; species Pseudotsuga menziesii. Next base: position 182,398 of record LPNX011016625.1, read on the forward strand.
TACATATTCATTTCTATTTCTAACATAATCTATAATTTTACCAAGTCTAACATTACACAATTATTCTTCCTTCATAAACCTAAAAATACTAACATGCCTGTTGTAGAAACTAATAAATATTTTACCGAAGATAGTAAACAAATAACAAAAACATAAATAGAACCTGTAAATGACAAGATGAAAACAACTTAAGGAGGTTGTTCCTCCCAACCAAACTCCTGGAGAGCGCTCAGACAATGCTTCATTATGAACCTTGAGCTCGTTCCTTGTCTTCTTGGCTGAGAACTGGGTGGAGAATACAAATTTAAGACCTATATCACCTAACTGGCCCAATTACCTCAGTAATTAAAATCTACTCTCAGCAATATGAACTTCATCCTAGAAGCTGCAACAAGTTCAGTCTCAATAGTTAACCCCTCAAACACACTTCAGTAATCCCCTCCATTGAATTTCTCTTGATTAAATTCATTCACCCTCAATGATCACCTTTAGAAATGAGTAGCCTCAGTTGTCTTCAATGGGAAATTTTATAGAGATGCCTAGGTCTTCTAGGTTAGTTTTCATTTAATGAGCCACCTGCTCTGATTCCTCTTTCTTGGGGAATCATGACCACAAATAGAGGGAAGTTTCCACGTGCAACAGTTGGAAGTGGTTTGAGGATGCTGCCACTTGTCAGTTTACTCTCCACCCAATCTCCTCCACCAATTAACTAGTAAACACTCTTTCAACAACTTCCCTAAGTTGTTGTCTCATCATTTATTTATTTATAAATAAAATATTCTAAATTACATTAAATATTCTTGACCCCATTGGGTCATCAATTACAAACTTAGCATAAAATTTAACACAATGTTCCTCAAATAACATTAAATTGTTTTTTTGCAAATTGAGGCATGTGACAAATACAACATAAGTTGATAAACTTAATACAACATACATTCCAGACTTGATACAACACAAATCTCATGAAGAGGTTTCTGAACATAATACAACATAAGTTCCATACTTGATACAACACAAGTCTCATGGAGAATGGCTCCTGAATCTGTACAATTAACATAAACTAGTGCACACAAGGACCATCACTCATCATTACTACTCCACAAAGACGTAGATTGTAGAAATTTTTTCACAATTTTTTACTCAAGAATTTTTTTTCTCTTGGTGTGAAAGCTTGATCCTGGATCCATTGTTCATTTTGAGGGGGATTTTTCCCATGAGGTTTTCCCCATTTTCCTCGGTTTATTGAGAATTTAATTTTTACATTTAGATTGTATGGGTGACATTTGGTCTTCGTTTCTAGGTCCCATGTTGTCCAATTTAGGATTAAGGGGTTGTGTTAGGATTATTAATTAATCATCCCTTCACCACCATAGTCTAATTATATTTCCTAGATTAGGAGTTTGATGCCACTTCACTAGTGCCATGGGGGATTCATCTGGGGCCCACCTAGCACCCATTTCACCAATTTACATGAGTTTGGGAGCTACGAAGAGAAATCCCTACAATTTAGGAACCCATAATGAATTCCATCATTAGTCACCAGTAGTTGTCTCTTGTCTATTTTCAGTTTAGCTTCGATTAACCACAGTTATTTCACTTTCAGTCACCCTAGTGCCACTTTTCCTTGATTTGAGGAACTTGGGCGCCTTTTCTCACCTAACTCAATTAGTTAATTGAATGTGAAGTGATTTAGTAATATGGATTTTCATTAGTGATTTCTAGTGGTGTTTTTCCACAGTTACAGTTATTTACAGTTAGTCCAAGTTAGGTAATTCGAATCATACCTATTAGATTTGAATTCTCCTATTTGTATCATGATTCTATTACATATAGATTACTGCTTAATGGATGTAATTCTATTCTTCCAGTTTCATCTCGATCGGTGTGCAATTTTGCCATGAATAATTTATTCGTGTTTAGGAAATTATTCTTCTCTTCTATAGCCTTGTTTTCAAAGTTAATTCATACAGTCCTAAAGATCCTAATATTTTGTAAGTTAAACAAAAACTTTGATAATATCAGCCATAGACTTCAATTCAATTATAGAGCCGCAACCAAAGAATAAAACATCATCAACAAATAACGAATGAGAAATAAAAATTGAAGAAAATATCTTTACCCTTCTAATTTTCCTTTCATCCTTTTCTTTTGTAATCATACAACTCAAACCTTCAATAAACAACATAAATAAAAAGGAGATAATGGACATCCCTTACTCTTACCACTAAATCCCTTGAAAAAACCAGTAGTAGAACCATTTACCAACATCGAATATTGAAAAGATACCACACACGACATAATCTAGTCTGTAACTAGAATTGGAAGAACAATGTGCAGTAAAAGAAGTCTTAAATAGATCCAATCCACCCTATACTAATCCTTCACCAGATCAATTTTCAACAAAATAGCCTCTAATTCCTTTTTTTGTATAGAATGGATAGTCTCCTACGAAATATCAATATCATTAATAATCTTCCTTTGAAATAAAAATCCAATTTGTTCCTTTGAAATTCCTTCAGATTAAAAAGACTTTATTCTACTTGCAATGATTTTAGTAATGACCTTGTATGCCATATTACACAAAGAAATCGACCTAAAACCATTATACGAAACAAGTTTATTGAATTTTGGAATAAGAATGATGAAGGTAGAATTCAAAGCACCAGAAAATTGTGATGTACCTTTTTTGAGAAACTAGGAACACTATCCAAAATATTTCAAATAAGATTCAAAACTTTGACATTGAAAGCATTCTTTCTCAACACCCTCATTCACAATGAACTTCACACTAACTCCATGGTCATGAGACAACTGGGGAAGCTTAAGGGAAGTAATATTATGTTATGATAGGATTGAAAAAATGATATGTGGCTTCTAATATGGTGTATTTGATTATGTTTTACAAACACTTCACCTACATCCTCCTTCAATGCTTTGTCTAGTTTCAAAACTAGGAAAAAGTAGTAAACTGGTATTTCTTGGTTTGGTTCCAAACACAACCAAATATTTCCAAATTTATAATGGAAATACCCTATGGTATGTAAAAATCCTAATATACCATAGACACTCACTTTTTGAATCAAAGAACTCATTTTGACATGTTATTCAAGTTTCCACATTTTTGGCCAATTTCGAGCTTTGTACTAGTGAAACCCAAGATGATCCAAATGCTTCCAAATGACTAAAAATTATATATGGAAGGGATTGAGGGGTATTATGACATCCTAATTCATATTATTAATTCCCATATGCTTTCCAAATTATTTTTCAACTTTATTTCGACCCTAGGGAAAGAAGTACAAAACCACTAAGAAAATCGATGTTAAAACCCCCATGGGTAGATGACACTTTTGGCTCTCCAAATGCAGTGAAAACCTCCAAAATAAAAATAAAAAAAGTGAATTTTATTTGTTATAGGACATAAATGGATAGAAATATGCAATATTTTACAGGTCTAACTTTTTATTTCTCCTACAAATCGGTAAGTTTGAAACAAGGTTATAACATTGATGGAATTGAGCAAAAGACGATGAAAATTGCTATGAAAATTTGAGAAAATTCCCAAATGTATTGAATAGGATATATGGTCCACTTTCAGTACAGAAATTTAAGCTCAAATATATGGAAAATAATAGAAGAATACTAATAAAAATCTGATACAAATCCACTTGAATATCGAGGACCAAATACATAGGGGAAATGGCTCTATTACATAAATGTTTTATATTTTACAAATAACACTCCTTGTGATTTGAGATTGATTTCACATGCATAGAAATATAGAGCCACACATCATATATAACATCGATGGAACCCAATATAATCCTTAAAATAATATCACACACCTCCATGTGCACCACCAACATGGAACATTAAGAATGAAGAGGAGAAGATGAGAGAGATGGAATGAATATGAATGGAAGAAGATATATAATTATGGGAGGAATTAAAACTGAAAAAAAACACCTTAATTCAGATACAATGAGATGTATGAGTGGCCTCTCCATCCATCAAATTGTATAGGGATCTTTCACTTTCAAAATTGGTTCACAAGCAGGGAGAGTAAACACCCACGATGCAATGGACAAACACATCTCTCCAAAAATTCCAAGGTAGAAATCACAAATGAAAAAAATATACCCCATTTAGAATTCCTCCTATTTTAATAACCTGCTTGGCCTCATTCACCTCAAATAAACTCGAATTACCTTTCCATTGGTTCATTAACTTGAATTAGTGTTAATCTAGGTCATTACATTAACCCAAGTGACACTTGTTGTGACTTTTCTTTATCTCCCTTCATGAAATTTGACATGGAACATTTCATGAAGATTACTTGGGAAAAAAACACACATCATTCACTCTAGTGGGTCTATTTTTATCTCTTACATGTTATATCTGTCATAGATCAATATCTCATAGTTGTAAGAAAATCTGCCATAAGTGTTATAAGGTGTCATAAGGTGTCATAGAGTTGTCATAACTGTCATCATGATTTTCATAGTTGTCACAAAAAAATTTCATTACCTAAATTCATCCTATTACTCTTCATACACAACCTTGGAAGTATCTCCTTCTTCAAAATTCGAATTTGAGGATGATCCCATGTGTAAATGAGAAATATTCCCTCATGTGGACCCCACACATCCACTTATGTGCCCCCATGGCCAACTAGGACCCAATTCCACTTCATTTTGGAGAATTTAATATTTATTCCATCATTTATTGACCTATTTTCCACCTTCCACAAATATTAGTTCGAATTTACATGTGAAACTATAGGCCTTGGGGTAAAATACCAATAGTTTGATTTTTGCACATAACCCTTATGATTTGGATAGGACAACTTAACTATTTATTTGAATATTATTTAATTGGGGACATGAAAATACTCCACACCCAATATTTCTTGTCCTAAATAAATTTCAAATATGTGCTTTTAATAACCTTCTTTCCTTCCAAAAAATTGCTTCAAACCTTAGCTGCAATTTGAGTAGTGGAACTCATGTACTACAATTGTGTGTTTAGAAAACGTAAAGATGTGTGGATATTTTCATATTGATATATCCTTTGACATCACCAGTAACACCAAAATATTAATCAAATCCATCAAAACAAAGTTTACACAAATAATATTTACCTCCATATTTGGAAACCTTTTATCAATTTTCAACCCTTTTTTGCTCATTGTATAATTCTTTGAAGTTCCAACTGAGTTTCCAAACTTTGGGTTTTCAAGATTTCAATAAATTTTCAAAGAGGAACCACCATTCTTGTTGCTGCACTACTCTGATTACAATCACCTTCTTGAGTGGTGAATTAATCCCATACTTCTTACTATCCCAAAAATTGAAACCAATGAGACCAAAAACAAAAAATGATCCCAGGGTCCCATTACTTGTATTGCATTCCAAAAATTATGAGTACTCTCCCACCAATAACATTAGGAAATAGAATTCATGTATCCCAATTCCTTGCATGAATCCTTCCAAATATCATGATCAACAAGAAGAGTACATCATCAATAGGGATGGAAAAATCATAATACATTGGTGGAAGTTTATAACTCCCACTGCAAAACAAAATTTATGTGCAACTCTCCCAAAAAGAATGCAACTTATATAGAATGCAAAGCTAGATAAAATTGAGTCTCTTCAACAAGGAATGAAAGTTCACATCATTAGGACTCATGATCAAATGACATAATAAGGAATCATCAAATAACCATTGATTCCCATGAAAATGCTTACCAAAAAAAGTGGTATGTTCATGAGGTCTCTGCAAATGTAAGAAATAATTTCACCCTTAGGGGTGTTAAAATACAACATGTTTCTACTCACCCAATAAATGGATTAACAAACACTCCAATTGAAAGGTATAAAAGGAAAGATTGAGGATTTCCCAAGTTCACAACTCTAATGGCTCAACTCTTTTCCATTGGTTCCACTCAAATGGTTCAAGTGGATGAGGGAGGCATTAAATGATGCACGTGAATTCCTCTGATACATAAGGAATGGATTTATTTATTTAATAAATTCATCACAAACAAATTTAGGAGCATCATTCTCCTAGGGTGGCACCAACAAATAGAAACCTTTCACCCAATTTTCATCCCCAATTGATGTGGTTGAAAATGAAGTAGGGAGTGAAGAATTATGAACCAACCTTACCTCTGTGCGACTCTTACCCATAAAATTTTTGAATGCATATTATCCATCATTGGCTGGTCCAATTGTTGTGAGATCATGTGCCTCCTCCAAGTCTCTGAAACTTTCACCAAGAGGAAACTCATAATCCCTCTGAACAAGAACATTTCCTTGGGGTTCCTTATTGTTTGAATGTATCCTCTTCAATAACTTGAATACCAAAATGTACCTCATGTTTGACCATAAAATTAGGTTCCTCCTTTGTAACATAAATGATTTCCATCATTGAATGACTATTTGAGATGTAGGAGGGTGTAAAGGACACTTGCAACCTCTCTTGAAGTTACTCAATTTGCACAATAGATTTTTGGAGTGCATTTTGGGTGGAATCCAACTCATTTGAGAGATTGTAATTATTTTCTACATTCTTAAAGGTTAGTCCATGATACAAACCAACAAGCTCAATTAAATAATCTCTATTAGAAAGAAAATTCAAAAAATTACCTTTGATGTTTGATATTTCCTTTTGAATTTTCTCTATGCCTTCCATGGAATATTTCTATTCCATGCTCCAACAAATTTTCAATACCAAATCATGTATGCCAAGGAGAGTATTTAGTGCCTCTTTAATATTCTTTTCATCCATCCTCAATGACCCTTGAAGAAAAATAGTTTTTTGTTGAGGAACCTCCTCTTCTTACTTCTTCTTGATTTGATAAATGTCTTGAAGCTCAAGTGGTGATGGGGAAGTTGATATTGGTTCATATTTTGTTTCTAAAAGGCTCCTTCATTATCAATGGAGTTGGGACTTGCAGAAACCTCATAAAGGTTGAACTTTATGTCACCAATATAGAGGGATGGACATCCATTAGTAGATGTCTCTGGATTACCCTTTTCAACTTCTAATGAAGTTTCACATTTGGTCCTCCTTTATTTTCCTTTACTATGATTGGTACTTTATTTGTGCAACTTAAAGAAATATGATCCATATTTCCCCTTCGTTTCCTTAGTACCAATATATTTGGAGCCTTGTTTTGAAAAATATCCAAAATTCTCTTCAAGTATGAAAAACATTCACCCCATGAAGCTTCATATATCTCACTGTTGTTTTCATAAGTAGGCTGATTTTTACCCCTTTCATGCTCCTCCAAACCTATGGATTGCTGATTGTTCCTTAATGAGTTCACATATTCCCTATTAGGCCTATATCCAAACACCCAATAACCAAATTCTTAGAAAATAATGGTCTTACTTGTCTCTCCCATCAAAGCAAGATATGCTTGATATTTTTGTGGCAAAGTTTTACATGTTTCTCTCAATATTTATAATTCATTCATAGGAGTATATCGTGGTGGTTTGGAACATAGATATTCACAATACACAAGGTCATAAGAATAACCCTAATCCCTTATGAAATTGTAAGAAGTACCGCAATATGGAAACTCTTCCTCATACCATTCACATTATTCTCCATATTGCTCATAGTCATCTTCATAGGAGTCACCATAATAGTAAGACATGGTTGCAATTTTTTATTCCATGGATGGTGTTATATCTGAGGTTGTTTCACCTGTTTATTTTTAATTTTTGATTATGCTTTGTTTTTATTGTTTTTAGTTGTGCTTTGTTTTATATTTTATGATTGATTGCTCACCATTAGGGTTCCTTTTGTTACCTAAAATCATCAAAATTTTCATTCATTAACTATGAGCCCATGTATGTGCAAAAGAGTATATGTTATATGGTGAATTCTTACAGCTGGCAGCGTTTATCCAAACTGACAGCATTCTAATTTCTGATGGCAAAATGTCCAAATGGATGATTACAGTGGGTAAGTGATTCGACGATATTTGCAATTGAAAAAATCCCATCACGAAAGTGCTAGTGCATTCCGAGGTGCCAAGATGTCAAATGTTTTCTCCGGAGGCTACTGAATTCATATGTGTGCTCCATGTGCTTGAATCCAACACCAGCAATAAAGAGTGGGATGAGTTGAATGCAATATGTTTAAAGGAAAACACTAGTGCGCTGAAGCTCATTGCCAATTAGCCTCCAAGTATTCAGCCTTGTGCTCAAAGCTCATTTTAAAGATTATGTTCAATTCCACTAGTCGACCCAAGAGCACAACGAACTGACAAAGTGGTGTCCAGGTGTGAAATACCTGACAACACTCATGAATGTATCCAAGAGTAAGGAGTCGAGACAGGCATTTGCGATGGAGAATATCGTATTCACAAGTGTTAAAGGGTTTTAATTAGTTCAAAGATCACAAAGACATTGCGCTTGCACTTGGGCAGGCAATGTCCACGACATCAATGGAGCAATTATATTCCATGGATAAGTAGCTATGAATTGCAATGACCTATCAAGCGTCACTGTCAAAGAATAATAACTGCTTACAGCACCAAGTGATCAAGAACACTGTTGACAATTAAATTGATTACACAGGATTTGATTGTTTCATGATATTTTGTATATGTTCAACGTGTCCATTTACTCAATAAACAACAAGCACCCATGGATCCATTTCTTTCACATAATGCATGGAATAGCATCACACAGTGTTCACCAGTCCACGTGATAAGCTCCCCTGAATTCAAATTAAATAAGATAATATTTAGGGGAATCTCAGAGGATGGCGGGTCAAGGCTCATTGATCTAAAATTCAATTAAGTTAATAGTTACTTCCATTTGATATTTAATCTAAATGATCTAAAGCTGATTGTTGTTCAAATGCCAAATTGGAACAATTGTGTGGAGGAGAGCACCAGTTTAAAATGTTAACATGATGGATTAAATATCAAGGCAGTCACCCTAGTGCTCATTCGGATGTTGAATAGTTCAGTGTTGGAAGTATTTTATACCAAAATGTCTCAGACATCTGATGGAATGTCATATAAACATCCTTCTAGAAAAAATAAGGGAATTGAAGGATTGTAAGTTTGTTCCAGATTATGCATAGCTGGTGGACAACATGTTCAGTGAACAAATGGCAGAGTATTGGTCAAATATTATTCCTGGAGGCGGGCATCTAAACACCAAAAATAGAGGATAGATCTTATCGTTTCCAAATTATCAGGGATTAGTTAACATCTTCGAGCAGCAAAGAGAATTTAAATGGATAGGTGGCAGAACATTTCCAGGCATAAGATCAAATAATCAATAATCAGTTCTAGATTAAAAGGAATCAATTTCGGCTGCTCCAGACTTTTTGTAGCAGATCATAAATTGTTTATATTTTTAGTTAATTGTTAGATTTTTATTCCAAAATATAGCAATAGTTTGTTCATGGTATTCTGCTATTTAAATCATCATTTTAAATGTAAACAGGGGGGTGTGAGGGAGATTTTCCTCTTGTAAGGAAGCAGGGGACAGGTTGGCAGTTCTGAGATTATGTATGCTCAATTGTAAGCACTGTCTGTGTAGCATAAGCACTCTGCAGCTTCAGTAATAGGTTCTATTTTTGAATGAAAACATGATGATGATTTGCTTATGTATTTTATCAGTTTTTTTTCTATTAATTTTATTATGCACATGGTCCATTAAATCCCATTGCACTAATTCTTACTGTGAAAAGCAATTATCTTTATATTTTCTAGAAACAAGGCAGTTTCACTTCTTTATTTTATGATCATAGTGACCTTGATATTGAATTTTGTGTTTGATTTTGTCTTACACAGTTCCTGTTGATTCTTTTGTAACTCTAGTTGACTTACCAACCTACCCTTTTGATAACTCTGTGATTCTTTTATAGTGTTCATAATATATCAGTATGTGCAGTGATAATTGTGTGATTTGTACAGACAGTCTTGATTTCATATCAGCGTAGTTCTTCAATACTTGCTTGATTTTTATTACAGCTTTTATATTATACCAGCCTAGTTCTTTCATAGTTGTGTGATATTCCATTAGCCCTGGTTTCATACCAGCTCATGTTTTCAGTTTGATTTCATTTGATTTGTATATTTTTTATCAAGATTTCCTTAAGCTTGAATCCCGTAGTCTAGGTTCAACTTTAGGGATAACATCTTCTGGCGCTGTTGCCGGGGACGGGAAAAGGAAAAGATATCTTCCCCGGGAAAGAATGACAATGATTAGATCCAGCTCTTGATGGTGGACAAGAACAGGGCATTAGTTGGACTACATATTTATGCACCGGGCAACTCCATGTTCGAAGAATCCAGAGGCGATTTTACAAGATGTGTAAGCATTTTGAAACCATGTTGGCACAGAGATTTGCTCCGTTTAATTTCTCAGATGTTCCTGGCTTTCCAAATACAGTACCTACCATGGATGAATGGGGATATTTTCTTCCCCAATTCAGAGAAAAGAAAGAGGACAATCCGACACATCATGTAATTAAATTTCATCAATACATGGATCAGCTGAGTATACATCATGAAGATGTATTGATGAAAATGTTTATGTATTCATTAGATGATCGTGCGAGACAATGGTAGAGAACTCTTCCTCCTTCTAGTATTTCCCCTTTGAAAGATTTTCATGATGCCTTTTATTCATATTATAAAATAATTTACCCAGCTGAGTGCCTTTTTGAGGATTGCTGTAGGGGATATGCATTATATATCCAGGGTTTAGAAGTAGATTTTTCCAGTAGTAAAGATGAAGCCAATGGTTATGATATGAAGAAAGAAGAATCTTTATTGTCTTCCTCTGATTCTATTTTACATCAAGAAATTTTTCAAAATTCTGATATTACAGTTGATGATAGCATCATAGAATTGAAATATTCATCTTTAGAAATATATCAAAATGCTCCATGTTATGATGAAGATATTGAAGTTTTATATTTGGATCACCATCAGCTGATTCACTCTGAAGACATCCCAATCTATGATGAGTATTCAGATGAAAAAGAGTAGATCCCTACATCAGCTTCTGTTGATTTGAGGAGCAGCCAATAGGTGTATGACAACTATGAATCAAATTCTGATCAGGAACAACATTGTGTGGAAATCAACCATCCTGAATCTATAGAAGACATTGAACAACCATATTTTCAATTCAGTTTGTAAGTAGCTAAAAGTGGCAGCCTTTATGAGGAAAAGGATATACAGATATATTTTGATCTTTAGCAAGAGGTATTTCCTTATAACTTCATTGATCCATTTATTGATTATATGGAGTCTTTAAGCAGCTCAAATGTCGGATTGTTTTTGACAAATGGAGGTTGGATTTTCCCTTCTTTTGAAATGAATTTTGATATTCCATGGGTTCCTTTATCCATCATTTGCAAATCAGAAGTTTTACCAGTTAGTCAAATATTTGTATGGCTTCATTGGAAGCATGATTTTACCTAATCAAAAGAAAGTAGTTTTGATTAGTGTAGGAGCTGTGAATAAATAAGTTTGATTTTTCAACCATCTCCTTAAGTTTGTATAGTGTGATCAGATTGTGAGAAGATTATTTCAGTTTGCAGAGCAGTTTAAAGATTTAGTCAGTGGTTTGTTAAGTAGCAGATATTTGTGATGAAGACTCCAGCCCAATGGAAACAAGGCACTGGTATTTCTTATTTTCAAAACCAGTAAATGGTAGGACAGGCTGTAGTTATCAGGGATGGTTTCATTGGAAAGGCACAGGTATACTTGTTCTTGGCGGCTCACAGGGAGCATGCCATCCCCAGACAAAGCCAGATGTTATCTATGAGGTTGTTTCACCTGTTTATTTTTAATTTTTGATTATGCTTTGTTTTTATTGTTTTTAGTTGTGCTTTGTTTTATATTTTATGATTGATTGCTCACTATTAGGGTTCCTTTTGTTACCTAAAATCATCAAATTTTTCATTCATTAACTATGAGCCCATGTATGTGCAAAAGAGTATATGTTATATGGTGAATTCTTACAGCTGGCAGCATTTATCCAAACTGGCAGCATTTTAATTTCTGATGGCAGAATGTCCAAATGGATGATAACAATGGGTAAGTGATTCGACGATATTTGCAATTGAAAAAATCCCATCACGAAAGTGCTAGTGCATTTCAAGGTGCCAAGATGTCAAATGTTTTCTCCGGAGGCTATCGAATTCATACAAATTTGTTTATTAAAGATATGTGTGCTCCATGTGCTTGAATCCAACACCATCAATAAAGAGTGGGACGATTCAAATGCAATATGTTTAAAGGAAAACACCAGTGTGTTGAAGCTCATTGCCAATTAGCCTCCAAGTGTTTAGCCTTGTGCTCAAAGCTCATTTTAAAGATTATGTTCAATTCCACTAGTCGACTCAAGAGCACAACGAACTGACAAAGTGGTGTCCAGGTGTGAAATACCTGACAACACTCATGAATGTATCCAAGTGTAAGGAGCCGAGACAGGCATTTGCGATGGAGAAGATTGTATTCACAAGTGTTAAAGGGTTTTAATTAGTTCAAAGATCACAAAGCTATTGCACTTGTTCTTGGGAAGGCAATGTCCACGACATCAATGGAGCAATTATATTCCATGGACAAGTAGCTATGAATTGCAATGACCTATCAAGCATCACTGTCAAAGAATAATAACTGCTTACAACACCAAGTGATCAAGAACACTGTTGACAATTAAATTGATTACACAAGATTTGATTGTTTCATGATATTGTGTATCTGTTCAACGTGTCCATTTACTCAATAAACAACAAGCACCCACGGATCCATTGCTTTCACATAATGCATAGAATAGCATCACACAGTGTTCACCAGTCCGGGTGATAAGCTCCCCTGAATTCAAATTAAACAAGAGAATATTTAGGGGAATCTCAGAGCACGGCGGGTCAAGGCTCATTGATCTAAAATTCAATTAAGTTAATAGTTACTTCCATTTGAGATTTAATCTAAATGATCTAAAGCTGATTGTTGTTCAAATGCCAAATTGGAACAATTGCGTGGAGGAGAGCACCAGTTTCAAATGTTAACATGATGAATTAAATATCAAGGCAGTCACCCTAGTGCTCATCCGAATGTTGAATAGTTCAGTGTTGGAAGGCTTTTATACCAAAATGTCTCAGACATCTGATGTCATGCCATATAAACATCCTTCTAGAAGAAATAAGGGAATTGAAGGATTGTAAGTTTGTTCCAGATTATGCATAGCTGGTGGACAACATGTTCAGCGAACAAATGGCAAAGTATTGGTCAAATATTATTCCTAGAGGCGGGCATCTAAAGACCAAAAACAGAGGATAGATCTTATCATTTCCAAATTATCGGCGATTAGTTAACATATTCGAGCAGCAAAGAGAATTTAAATGGATAGGTGGCAGAACATTTCCAGGCATAAGATCAACCAATCAATAATCAGTTCCAGATTAAATGGAATCAATTTCGGCTGCTCCAGACTTTTTGCAGCAGATCATAAATTGTTTATATTTTTAGTTAATTGTTAGATTTTTATTCCAAAATATAGCAATAGTTTGTTCATGGTATTCTTCTATTTAAATCATCATTTTAAATGTAAACAGGGGGGTGTGAGGGAGCTTTTCCTCTCGTAAGGAAGCAGGGGACAGGTTGGCAGTTCTGAGATTATGTATGCTCAATTGTAAGCATTGTCTGTGTAGCATAAGCACTCTGCAACTTCAGTAACGGGTTCTATTTTTGAATGAAAACATGATGATGATTTTACTATGTATTTTATCAGTTGTTTTTCTAGTAATTCTGTTATGCACATGGTCCATTAAATCCCATTGCACTAATTCTTACTGTGAAAAGCAATTATCTTTATATTTTCTAGAAACAAGGCAGTTTCACTTCTTGATTTTATGATCATAGTGACCTTGATATTGAATTTTGTGTTACACAGTTCCTGTTGATTCTTTTGTAACTCTAGTTGACTTACCAACCTACCCTTTTGATAACTCTATGATTATTTTATAGTGTTCATAATATATCAGTATGTGCAGTGATAATTGTGTGATTTGTACAGACAGTCTTGATTTCATATCAGCTTAGTTCTTCAATACTTGTTTGATTTTTCTTATAGCTTTTATATTATACCAGCCTAGTTATTTCATAGTTGTGTGATATTCCATTAGCCCTGGTTTCATAGCAGCTCATGTTTTCAGTTTGATTTCATTTGATTTGTACATTTTTGAACAAGATTTCCTTAAGCTTGAATCCCGTAGTCTAGGTTCAACTTTAGGGATAACATCTTCTGGCGCCGTTGCCGGGGACGGACAAAGGAAAAGATATCTCCCCCGAGAAAGAATAACAATGATATAATCCAGCTCTTGATGGTGGACAGGAGCAGGGCATTAGTTGGACTACAGATTTATTCACCAGGCGACTCCATGTTTGAAGAATCCAGAGGCGATTTTACAAGATGTGTAAGCATTTTGAAACCATGTTGGCACAGAGATTTGCTCTGTTCAATTTCTCAGATGTTTCTAGGTTTCCAAATACAGTACCTACCATGGACGAATGGGGAGATTTTCTTCCCCGATTCAGAGAAAAGGAAGAGGACAATCCGGCACATCATGTAATTAAATTTCTTCAATACATGGATCAGCTGAGTATACATCATGAAGATGTATTGATGAAAATGTTTATGTAATCATTAGATGATCGTGTGAGACAATGGTACAGAACTCTTCCTCCTTCTAGTATTTCCTCTTTGAAAGATTTTCATGATGCCTTTTATTCATATTATAAAATAATTTACCCAGCTGAGTGCCTTTTTGAGGATTGCTCTAGGGGATATGCATTATATATCCAGGGTTTAGAAGAAGATTTTTCCAGTAGTAAAGATGAAGCCAGTGGTTATGATATGAAGAAAGAAGAAGCTTTATTGTCTTCCTCTGATTCTATTTTACATCAAGAAATTTTTCAAAATTCTGATATTACAGTTGATGATAGCATCATAGAACATAAATCTTCATCTTTAGAAATATATCAGAATGCTCCATGTTATGATGAAGATATTGAAGTTTTAGATTTGGATCAGCATCAGCCGATTCACTCTGAAGACATCCCAATCTATGATGAGTATTCAGATGAAAAAGAGCAAATCCCTACATCAGCTTCTGTTGATTTGAGGTGCAGCCAATAGGTGTATGACAACTATGAATCAAATTCTGATCAGGAACAACATTGTGTGGAAATCAACCATCCTGAATCTATAGAAGACATTAAACAACCATATTCACAATTCAGTTTGCAAGTAGCTGAAAGTGGCAGCCATTATGAGGAAAAGGATATACAGAGATATTTTGATCTTCAGCAAGAGGTATTTCCTTATAACTTCATTGATCCATTTATTGATTATATGGAGTCTTTAAGTAGCTCAAATGTCGGATTGTTTTTGACAAATGGAGGTTGGATTTTCCCTTCTTTTGAAATGAATTTAGATATTCCATGGGTTCCTTTATCCATCATTTGCAAATCAGAAGTTTTACCAGTTAGTCAAATATTTGTATGGCTTCATTGGAAGCATGATTTTACCTGATCAAAAGAAAGTAGTTTTGATTAGGGTAGGAGCTGTGCATAAATAAGTTTGATTTTTCAAGCATCTCCTTAAGTTTGTACAGTGTGATCAGATTGTGAGAATATTATTTCATTTTGCAGAGTAGTTTAAATATTTAGTCAGTGGTTTGTTAAGTAGCAGAAATTTGTGATGAAGACTCCAGCCCAATGGAAACAAGGCACTGGTATTTCTTATTTTCAAAAGCAGTAAATGGCAGGACATGGTGTAGTTATCAGAGATGGTTTCATTGGAAAGGCACAGGTCTACTTGTTCTTGGCAACTCACAGGGAGCATGCCATCCCCAGACAGAGCCAGATGTTATCTCTGAGGTTGTTTCACCTGTTTATTTTTAATTTTTTATTATGCTTTGTTTTTATTGTTTTTAGTTGTGCTTTGTTTTATATTTTATGATTGATTGCTCACCATTAGGGTTCCTTTTGTTACCTAAAATCATCAAAATTATCGTTCATTAATTATGAGCCCATGTATGTGCAATAGGGTATATGTTATATGGTGAATTCTTACAGCTGGTGGCGTTTATCCAAACTGGCCGCATTCTAATTTTTGATGGCACAATATCCAAATGGATTATTACAGTGGGTAATTGATTCGACGATATTTGCAATTGAAAAAATACCATCACGAAATTGCTAGTGCATTTCGAGGTGCCAAGATGTCAAATGTTTTCTCCGGAGGCTACCGAATTCATACAAAGCTGTTTGTTAAAGATATGTGTGCTCCATGTGCTTGAATCCAACACCAGCAATAAAGAGTGGGACGAGTCGAATGCAATATGTTTAAAGGAAAACACCAGTGTGCTGAAGCTCATTGCCAATTAGCCTCCAAGTGTTTAGCCTTGTGCTCAAAGCTCATTTTAAAGATTATGTTCAATTCCACTAGTAAACTCAAGAGCACAACAAACTAACAAAGTGGTGTCCAGGTGTTAAATACCTGACAGCACTCATGAATGTATCCAAGTGTAAGGAGCCGAGACAGGAATTTGCGATGGAGAAGATCATATTCACAAGTGTTAAAGGGTTTTAATTAGTTCAAAGATCATAAAGACATTGCGCTTGCGCTTGGGCAGGCAATGTCCACGACATCAATGGAGCAATTATATTCCATGTACAAGTAGCTATGAATTTCAATGACCTATCAAGCGTCACTGTCAAAGAATAATAACTGATTATAGTGCCAAGTGATCAAGAACACTGTTGACAATTAAATTGATTACACAGGATTTGATTGTTTCATGATATTGTGTATCTATTCAATGTGTCCATTTACTCAATATAAAACAAGCACCCACGGATCCATTGCTTTCACATAATGCATGGAATAGCATCACACAGTGTTCACCAGTCCGCGTGATAAGCTCCCCTGAATTCAAATTAAACAAGAGAATATTTAGGGGAATCTCAGAGCACGGCGGGGTAATAGTTACTTCCATTTGAGATTTAATCTAAATGATCTAAAGCTGATTGTTGTTCAAATTCCAAATTGGAACAATTGTGTGGAGGAGAGCACCAGTTTCAANCACGGCGGGTTAATAGTTACTTCCATTTGAGATTTAATCTAAATGATCTAAAGCTGATTGTTGTTCAAATTCCAAATTGGAACAATTGTGTGGAGGAGAGCACCAGTTTCAAATGTTAACATGATGAATTAAATATCAAGGCAGTCACCCTAGTGCTCGTCCGGATGTTGAATAGTTCATTGTTGGAAGGATTTTATACCAAAATGTCTCAGACATCTGATGTCATGTCATATAAACATCCTTCTAGAAGAAATAAGGGAATTGAAGGATTGTAAGTTTGTTCCAGATTATGCATAGATGGAAGTAGATTATGCATAGCTGGTGGACAACATGTTCAGCGAACAAATGGCAGAGTATTGGTCAAATATTATTCCTGGAGGCGGGCATCTAAAGACCAAAAACAGAGGATAGATCTTATCGTTTCCAAATTATCAGGGATTAGTTAACATCTTCGAGCAGCAAAGAGCATTTAAATGGATAGGTGGCAGAACATTTCCAGGAATAAGATCAAGCAATCAATAATCAGTTCTAGATTAAAAGGAATCAATTTCGGCTGCTCCAGACTTTTTGCAGCAAATCATAAATTGTTTATATTTTTAGTTAATTGTTAGATTTTTATTCCAAAATATAGCAACAGTTTGTTCATGGTATTCTGCTATTTAAATCATCATTTTAAATGTAAATAGGGGGGTGTGAGGGAGCTTTTCCTCTCGTAAGGAAGCAGGAGACAGGTTGGCAGTTCTGAGATTATGTATGCTCAATTGTAAGCACTGTCTATGTAGAATAAGCACTCTGTAGCTTCAGTAACAGGTTCTATTTTTGAATGAAAACATGATGATGATTTGGCTATGTATTTTATGAGTTGTTTTTCTAGTAATTCTGTTATGCACATCGTCCATTAAATCCCATTGCACCGATTCTTACTGTGAAAAGCAATTATCTTTATATTTTCTAGAAACAAGGCAGTTTCACTTCTTGATTTTATGATCATAGTGACCTTGATATTGAATTTTGTGTTTGATTTTGTCTTACACAGTTCCTATTGATTCTTTTGTAACTCTAGTTGACTTACCCACCTACCCTTTTGATAACTCTGTGATTCTTTTATAGTGTTCATAATATATCAGTATGTGCAGTGATAATTGTGTGATTTGTACAGACAGTCTTGATTTCATATCAGCTTAGTTCTTCAATACTTGTTTGATTTTTCTTATAGCTTTTATATTATACCAGCCTAGTTCTTTCATAGTTGTGTGATATTCCGTTATCCTTGGTTTCATACCAGCTCATGTTTTCAGTTTGATTTCATTTGATTTGTATATTTTTGAACAATATTTCCTTAAGCTTGAATCTCGTAGTCTAGGTTCAACTTTAGGGATAACAGATGGTATTAATGCACAAGTGCAAGGACCATTGTCTGATACCAATGCAATGTAGATTTTTGGAGAAACTAGGCATACTATGGAACCCATGGGATATAAAAAATCGTAGAAAACCTCATACACCCAATGGTCGAATAATATAACTCATTTTGACATATTATTCAAGTTTTCACAATTTTGGCCAATTTCGTGCTTTGGGCTAGTGAAACCCAATATGATCCAAATGCAACCAAATGAATTAAAATTATGTATGGAAGGTATTTAAGTGTATTAGGAAATACTAAATAATATTATTAATTCTCATACACTTTCCAAATAATTCCGCAACTTGAGTTTTACCCTAGGGAAAGAAGGACCAAAACACTAGTAAAATCAATGTTAAAACCCCCATGGGTAGAAGACACTTTTGGCTCTCCAAATGAAGTGAGACCCTCCAAAATTTCATAAAAGTGAATTGTATTGTTTATAGGGAATTAATAGATACCAAAATACAATAGTTTACAGGACCTCCAACTTTCTATTGCTCCCACAAATCAATAAGTTTGAAACAATGTTATTACATTGATGGAATTGAGCAAAAGGCAATGAAAATTTCTATGAAACTTTGAGAAAATTCCCCAGGGGAATGAATAATATGTATGGTACACTTTCAGTACATAAATGGATTCTCAAACAATTGAAAAATAACAGATGAATACTTATACAAATATGATACAAATCCACTTCAATATCGAGTACCAAATACATAGGGAAAATAGCTCTATTACATAAAAAATTTAGCATTTTACAATAACACTCCTTGGGATTTGAGATTGATTTCACATGTGAAAAAATATAAATATCCATAAATAACATACAAAATCAATGGCATCAAATATACTCCTTAAACAAAGATCACACACCTCCAATTGCACCACCAACATGGGACATTGAGATTGAATAGGAGAAGACAAGAGCGTGGAATGAATCAGAATGGAAGAAGATATCAAACTATGGGAGGAAACAAACCTAAAAAAAACACCTTCATTCAGATCCAATGAGAGGTATGAGTGGCCTCTCCATCAACCAAATTGGATAGGGATATTTCACCTTCAAAATTGGTTCACAAGTAAGGAGATTAAACACCCATCGTGCAATGAACAAGCAACGCTCTCCAAAATTCCAAAGGAAAAATTAAAAATGACCAAAATATCCCCCATTTTGATGTCCTACTCTTTTAATAAACTCCTTGGCCTCATTTCCCTCCAATAAACTTGAATTACCTTTCGATTGGTTCATTAACTTGGATTAGTGTTAATTTAGGTCATTACATTAACCCAAGTGACACTTTTATTGACTTTGATTGCTCTCCCTTCATGAAATTTGACTTGGAAACTTTCATGAATATTCCTTGGGCCCCACACACACCTGATGCGCCCTCTTACGCCTATTTTTAGCTCTTACATGTCATATATATGTCATAGTTGTAAGAGAATATGTCATAAGTGTCATAAGGTGTCATAGAGTTGTCATGACTATCATAGTTCTCATAGAATCTTGTCATTACCTAAATTTAGTGTATGAATCTTCATCCACCACCTTGGAAGTAACTCCTTCCTCTAGACTCGAATTTGAAAAATGATTCCATATGTAAATGAGGAATATTCCCTCATGTGGACCCCAAACATACACTTATGTGCCCCCATGGCCAAATAGGACCCATTTTGACTTCATTTTGGAGCATTTAATCTTTATTCCATCATTTATTAACACCATTTTCCACCTTCCACAATATGAGTTTCAATTTACATGTGAAACTACAGGCCTTGGGGTTAAATATCAATAGCTTGATTTTTCCAGATAACCCTTAGGAATTGGATAGGACAACTTAACTGTTTATTTGAAGATTATTTAATTGGGGACATGACAAAATCTATCCCTCGGTCCTAGAAAATTATACCATGGATAGAATGTCTTTCCCCATCACGTCAAAGAAGGATAGAAAAATTTCCACGATCTAACCATTCATACCTGGATTTTTTTTCCTTAGCAAAGATTTTCAAAACATATTCCACCTCATTCAAGGAAACCAAATCTCCAATCCTTGACACCTTCCTCCCGAGAGAAAAAATATAGTAAATGACTAATAAATTTCAACTAAGTATCGATTTTACACAGACCAGAATCCTTGTAAACATGACTAAGATAAAATTCACCAAATCCTGTAAAGCTACTCTCTCTCTCTCTCTCTCTCTCTCTCTCTCTCTCTCTCTCCTGGATCAATCTCCTATATTCCTCCACCTACACCTAACCCCAACCCCCCTCTCTCTCTACGATGTCCCCTTACCACCCAACCTCCACTCCCATCCCCTCTCGCTCCTACCAATAATCCTCCCTCTTTTTCTGATTAATCCACCTCCTACAACCTGATTCCTATCATGACCCACCAATTTCCCCGTTCCCCTACAAAATCCTACAACCTTTATATGTCTGGCATGCTTAAACTTTTAAATTAATGAGGTGTGAAGAACTGCTCAAATATGCTATAGGAATCACACAAACTGATTGGTTTTATGCTCCTTGATCTGATCCCTCTATACTAGTACCTTGAAATATGTATTTAGGAAAACTAAAGCATTGATGGCATGGTACATTCATGTTGTAGTAGAAATATGTGAGAATAAGATCATCTTGCATGTTTGTTCCAGAATCCAAAAACTATTCATAAATTGCACAAAATTAAAATGAAAAGGACATTGATATGACCGTTTGGAGGTGACTACATAAAACATTGTCATACTTAGTGATACGATGGATGATCATGTGTCACATTTTATAGGAATGGACACGATGAGAGTGTTGCAGTAGTGACACTTAAAGTGCACATTGTCCAAACATATTGCAACCATATTAATGGTTTAGTATTCTTATTGAAACATTTTATTCTGGTTATTATTTTTCTTTTTCTCTCTCCAAGATTAGTATGCCATATGACTCCAACTACCCTTAATCCCCCCCCTCTCCCTCTCTACTATCATGCTACCACGCATCTCCCCTCCCATATCTCCCTGTATCTTTAGGTATCCATCTCCATATTAGTAATCCCTCTCCTATAACATTTTTCCTATCCTAACCCATTTATCCCCCCTTCCCCTACAGTAACCTCCAGCCTTATGCCTAGCATGCTTAATATTTTAAATTAATAAGGTGTGAAGAACTGCTCAAAGATTCTATAAGAATATTTCAAACAAATTGGATTGATTCTCCTTGATTTGATCCCTATATACTAGTACCTTGAAATATGTATTGAGGGAAAATAAATCATTGAGGGCATGGTACATTCACACTACAGTAGAAAGACATGATATTAAGATCATCTTGCATGGTTGTTCTAGACTCGAACAAGTGTTTGTAAATTTTAGAGAGTTAAAATGAAAGTGACATCAACATGATCGTTTAGAGGTGACTATATGAGACATCATTGGAGTTAGTGATAGCATGGATGATCATGTGTCATGGATTGTAGGAGTGGACATGACGAGAGTGTTGCACCAATGACACTTCAAGTGTGCATTGTCCGAACATATTGTGACCACATTAAGTGTTTAGTATTGTTATTGTCACATTTTATTCTAGTTTTTATTTTTGTATCTATCTCTAGGATGAGTCTCCACTACACCTCCACCTCCACCTAACCCCCACCCCTATATCTCTCTCCATTTTCCCCCTACCACCCTGTTGATTTTTAAGATATCAATATAAATTTCATCTCTAACTTTAATTGAAGTATATATAATTAAGGATCACTGAAATATAACCATACATAGAAACATACAAAGAGACACAAATATTTACCTTGGCTAACGACAAGGGAGGAAACCCAACAACCTTTGCTTATTTAGAGATTTCAGATCAAGATAAAATATACATCCAAATACAAGAGACTCATATAGGAAATCTCTAGATAAACCATAGATCCAAAATAAGAAAAATCTCCAACATAGAAGTCCCAGAAGTAGTCTTGTACAACCCAAGAACAATATTCAATTTCCCTCCTAGAGAAGTGCACACAACTTGAGAGAGAGAGAGATGAACTTGTTGTTGTTGTAATGAAGTGTGAAATAACTTTATTTATATTCTTCTTTTCACTCTAAGTTTCCACAATCACGTCTACTTGAATTTTATTTATTTATTTATCTTTTATTTTATATTTTAATCTGACTTGCACTTTTATCTTCTAAGGATACTTTACGCATTTCATTGGGTTAATTGTTCTCTTCATTTATTTTCACTTTCTCTAGGAAATATTGATAATATATTTCAATGCTACATAAACATCAACACTCCCTCTTATCAAGGAATGTATTCTCCTTGCACGATCTTCAACATTGTTTTTCTTTTGGAGGTTCTTCAATTGGGTTGACTTATCTAGTGAGGATACCTCATGTTGATGCAAACATCAAAAATACCTCTTAGAGAGGGAGGAATCATCATGATAGAACATATCTGGATATCATCTTACTATCTCACCTGTATCAAACATCTTGTCATCATAAGGAAGGTTTCTTTTGGTTAAGTTCATCTGACCAGAAAAACTTCTTTCAATGGAACCTTATCCCTCATTAGATCCACATAATATTTCCAAAGATGATATCTACTCTTCTTGATAATATTTTTCATCTTAGACCATAGAGAATTAAATCCTTCTGCAGGTTATCAGTCTAAAACTAAAGGGAGGACACAATTCCTAGGGAGACACTTCTTCCAAGCACTTTATCAATCCCAGATCAAAAGTAGCGAATTCCCTAGGAAGACACCTCTTCCAAGCACTATAAAAACTCAAATATAAAGGTGACTACACTCCCTAGGAAGAATCTTGTTCCAATTTATGAGTCATTACAACTAGAAGTTGGTGATGACTAAACCTAGTCCACCCCTCTAGGCCCACAATTTAGTCCATGTTTGGACAACTAGGCTTTAGTTCCCCTAGATATTTCTTGATTATTTTGGTAGGTTGCTTCTCTCCCTATATCCACACTAGGATAAACTCCATAAAGGAGTTCTCTACACATTGGAGGATATTCCCACTAGAATCATTGAGGAGTAAGATCCACTTAACTCAATCCATCAAGGAGAATGATAAACTCAACTCATGTGATCAACTCGAATCGGTCCATAGATGAGTACGATCAAAAACCATTTAGGAGTATGATAAAATAAACTCATTCTCCACACAGGAGAATGTTCACAATGGAACCATCCCTCATAGGGATCACATAGGGATACACTCCTCAAAGGAGTCATCTCCACATTAGCATGTAAAATTTAGTTGCAGTATATACAAGTAAAGATCACTAAAAGATAATGTAAGGTAACACCTTACATGATTATCGTAATATATATATGTGTGTGTGTGTGTGCATATATATATATATATATATATAATAATAATAATGAATTGATGATTCTTACAATGCAATGGTCAAATGTTTATATGACCATAATTCGAATAGTCATGTATTCTCATTAGGAAACATGACATCTTAATAATTAATAACCTAATCAAATAATTAATAATTTATTAATAAATGTAATATAAATTTGGTATATTACAAGTTATACTAATATGAAATATCCATCCACAAATCTTCTATGAGCATGCTGCAACTAGAATTTTCGCCAAGAATAATGGTGCCATGATTTAGAAGTTCTTGAAATAATTGGTCGCATTTCTCGGTTCAAATATTTTCATGCATATGATTATGTAGATAAATGAATAACAACTATATGGAGTATTCTTCTGAGATTCTAATCTGATGGTGTTCTTTTGATCTTCAAATTTGATGTATATTTCTAATATTTCTACTTGCTTTAATCTGGTTTCCTTATCTGTAGCGGCAACTACTAATAATGTACTTACTTGATTGTATGACGAGCTTGCATTTAGTTGTTCACGAGGAACCTTTTGATATTGATATTTTGGGACATCTTGAGCTACGACCACTAGTATGATGTTCATCTCTTCATTTGTCGCAACATCTTCATGGTTTCGTTATTCTATGTTATCCTGATTAAGGTCATCCTTGACGCTTTTATTTTCATCATTGCATTCTTATAGAACTTCAATTTTTTTTTTATAATTGTTGTTAGCAATGAATTCATTTTTAATAGTATTTTGTGTTTGATTATTACAATCTATGTCATCGTCATTTCCTTTACAATTAATATTGACATTGTGATTGTCAATGTCATCTTGATATTTCATATCCTTGTCTTCTACATCTTCTGTCTCATTGTCCTTGTTATTGTCTTCCTTAACAATTCCTCGTTCTGGAGTTTCACTAGATAATTTTATAGATTTTCAGCTACCTTATTATTGTTCTTTACTTCCCTACCTCATAAGAATTCACATCAAAATTCTAGTATACATACATATTATTGAATGAGTATCGTATTTTTAGGTTTGTAGTTTGGGTGTCTTTTGTTATCCCTCTCGAAGTTTGGTGGCCTGAATCTTTTGTGAGGATGGATATAAGGAGGTGGTTTTCATGGTGTCCCTTCCTTTTTGGTTGAAGTAGTGAATTTGAACTCTTCCCTACTTAAATATTTAGGAGTTGTCATCGTACCTTGTTCCTCTTTACTTAGGAACCTAGGAGTCGTAGTCATTGTATGTGTTTTTTGTTCTGACATAGGTGCAGGAGTAATATTGAGCTGGCCTTTATCAATATCATTTAATGTTTGTTCCCGCTCTTTCGTGCTTGAAAATTCAGATGGATTTACTGTTTCTTCTTCCTTCAATTCACTTAAGGAGTAGGATGCATGTGCCTCTTATTGTTATTTTTCCACATTCTTTTTATATTCTCCTTGTCGTCGTTGTATTATCAATATTTTCATTTCTTCAACTGATTATTTTATGTCTTCATGAAGAACTTGCGTCACCATGTCACATATCTAATATTTTTGTTTCAATCTTTGTGCTTTTTATTTCTTCAATCTCTCCTTTTAATTCCTTTTTTATTTATTCATGTGTTTTAGCCATTTTAAAAAACACGTTGACGCCTACATCAAACACCATTTTATTCTATACAAAATATTCAAAAGAATGATTAAGAATTTTTTCTATTAATAATAAATAATGATAATTATTATTATTAAATAATAATATTATTATACATATATGTTTTAATAGTTTTTTTAATGTTTTAATATTATATTATTATTATTATTTTGCAATAATAATAATAATAAAATTGGAAATATATAAAATTAGGGTTTTCTAGGCTAGGCTAGGCAATGGTGTGGGAGGATGGCCCAGGGAATGTCACAAGGTATGAAGTCAAAGGTATGATTATCGTGGGAAGGGGGAGAATCTATGGTGGTGTAGAGTGAGGGGAGAATGGAGGATGTGGGATGGCGACTGACTATATATGTGGGGGGAAGCAGGAGCTAAAAGGAAGAATGAGCGCAGAATGGAAGTGTGAGGATATGTGATGATAGGCGTGAGAAGAGGAAGCGTGGAGGTGGAAGTACTGATGAATGGAGAGGTGGGGTATTTAATCATGGGAAGTTGAGGGGGATAGAAAATATGGGAATGTTGTGAATGTTATGCAGACATGATTTCATGTAGGTAAATGAAAAGAGAAGATGGACAACAACGCGTAAGGAGTATAGGGATGTGATTTATGGTAGAGAGAGAGAGGTGGGGTATGTCAGTGTGGGAAGGTGAAGGGGATAGAACATGTGGGAAGTATTCAATTGTTAAGCTAAGAGGAGTGTGTGTGGGTAAATGAAAAGATAAGAGGGACAACAAGGTGTAGGGCGTAGAGGGATGCGATTTTAGTGGAGGTTGAGTGTGCAATAGCACATGTGTGGGAAGGATATCACAGAGATGGATATGGGAGTTGGATGTGTAGAAGGGATGTGTTCATGAGAATGGAAATGATGCAGATTGGTGGAATGTGGAAGGGTGTGGCTGATGGGATGACTAGTGATGAATAAAGTCTAGTGGACGAGGAGGTGGCATGAGAGGTGAGCGGAGGCAGTGAAATGGTAAATCATTGGAATGGTTTGCAGAGAGAGCATAGGTGGAGTGAGAGGCACACGATGGAGTAGGAGAGGTGAGGGGAAAGAATATGAAAGTGTGGGAATGTATCAAGAGGGTTGTGCACGCGCAAGTGTGAAGGGAGAGCAGTGAAATATAATATAATTTTATATTTTAATAAAATTAAAATATTAATATAGTACTATAAATATTATTGAATTTTACTAAATTTAGGGTTTATGATGAGAGCGTTGTCTGGAGAGATGAGGGTGGCAGCTGTGAGAGAAAGGAGTGCAACATAGTGATTTCCTTAAGGAACGAGTTTAAGGGTCGAGTGTGAGCGAGAGCTTGAAACTATGATACCACTTGTAAGGTAAAACCTTACATGATTATCATACTAGATAACATGTACATATTTTTAATAATTAATTGATGATTCTTGCAATGTAATGGTCAAATTTTTTATATGAGCATAAGTCAAACAATCATGTATTCTCATTAGGAGACACGCCATCTTAATAATTAATAACCTAATATACTAATTAATAATTTATTAATAAATGTAATATACGTTTGGTATATTATAGATAACCATGCACAAAAACATAAAAAGAGACACAGATAGTTACCTTGGGAAACTAGAAGGGACAAAACCCAACCTTTTCTTATTCAGATATTTTAGTTCAAGATACAATATATATCCAGATACAAGAGATTCATATAGGAAAGATCTAGACAAACCCTAGAGACAAAACAAGAAAACTCTCCAACATAGAAACACCGTAAGTATTCTTCTACAACCCAAGAATAGTCTTCACATGTCCTCCTACAGAAGCGTGTTCCAGTTGAGAGAGAGAGAGAGAGAGAGAGAGAGAGAGAGAGAGAGAGAGAGAGAGAGAGAGAGAGAGAGAGAGAGAGANTTTATTTATATTCTTTTTTCCACTATAATTTTCCACAGCTAGCTTGTCTTGAATTTTATTTATTTATCTTTTATTTTATCTTTTAAGCTGACTTGTCTTTTTATCTTCTAGGGATATTTCACCGATTTAATTGGGGTAAGTGTTCTCTTCATTGCTTTTCACTTTATCTAGGACATATTGAGAATACATTCTGATGCTTCATAAAAATCAACACACCCAACCCTCCCCCTTCCATCCCCTCTCTCTCCCTACCGCTAATCCTCCCTCTCTGTCCTAGTAAGCCCCCTCCTATAACTCAGCACTTAGATTGAAACCCCACTCTCCATATTTCCCTACAGTAACCATTATCTTTATGTCTAGCATGCTTAATATTTTAAATTAATAAAGTGTGAATAACTGCTCGAGGCTTCTATAAGAAGCATGCAAACTAATTTCTTTGATGCTCCTCGATCTGATCCCTCTATATTGGTACATTGAAATATGCATTTAGGAAAACTTAAACATTGAGGGAATGGGACATTCACACCATAATAGAAAGACATGAGATTAATATCATCTTGCTTGGAGTTGTTCTAGACTCAAGTAGTTGTTTGTAAATTGCATAAAATTAAAATGAAAGCAACATTAATATGACCATTTGGATCTTAGTGTATAAAACATCATCATAATTAGTGATAGGATGGATGATCATGTGTCACAGTTTAGAGGCATGGAAATGATGAGAGTGATACACCATGGACATTTTAAGTGTGTAGTGTTCAAACATATTGCGACCACATTAAGGGTTTAGTATTATTATTTTAAAATTTTATTCTAATTTTTATTTTTGTCTCTCTCCAAGATCATTCTCCCCTATGCATCCACCTACCCATAACCCCAAACCTTTCTCTCCATATCCATTTTCCCCTTACCACCCACCCCCCCTCTCCTCTCCTCTCTCTCCCTATTCCTAATAATCCATCTCCATCAAAGTAATCCCCCTCCTACAACCTGAAACCTATCATGGCCCTTTTCTCTCCCCATTATAGTAACCTCCAACCTTATGTCTGATATAATTAAGATTTTAAAATAATAAGGTGTGAATAACTTATTGAAGATTCTATAAGAAGCATACAAACTAATTAGTTTGATGTTCCTCAATAGGATCCATCTACAATAGTACCTTGAAATATGTATTTCGGAAAGTTTAACCATTCATGGAATGGTACATTCATGCTGCATTGGAAATACATGAGATTAATATCATATTCCACGGTTGTTCTAGACTTTAGAAACTGTTTCTAAAATGCACAAGTATAAAATGAAAGAGACATTGAGATGACCATTTAGAGGTGACTGTATAAAACATTGTCGTAATTAATGATAGGATGGATGGTCATGTATAACAGTTTGGATGCACGAACATGACAAGACAGTTGAAACAATGCACTTCAAGTGTGTAGTGTTGAAACATATTTTGAATAGATTCAGGGTTCATTATTCTTATTGAAACATTTTATTCTAGTTTTCTTTGTCTCTCTCTCTCCAGGATCAGTCTTCCCTATGCATCCACCTTGTTAGGATTATTAATCATCCCTTGAACATACTATCTATTATATTATTTAGCCTAAGTTATGAGTCTTTATTAATTAATTGGGTCCACTAGTACCATTGGTTCCACTTGTCCTAAGGGGGCCACATGTACCAGTTACTAGAGTGTGGGAAACATTGCTAGAGATTCATTGACACTAACTGCACTTGCATGCATCAATTTAGGAGCCTCCTATACCAATCCCTACATTTTAGGAGCCACTGGGAGTCCCAACACCAACCTCCTTCAGTCATTTGGAGTTGGAACTAGTTAATCTTAGTTCGCTTTTGGTTACATTCAGCTATATCACAATTAGTTCAGTTAGCACTAGTTATGCATGGCTGCACGTGGAGTAGGCACCTTTTCTCACCTACCACTTCAGTTAGACTTATTTAACTATTTATTACTGATTGTATTAGTTGGTTATACATATAGAGTTGGCTATTTGGCCTCCGACATTGATTGAGACACCATGAGTTAGCTAGTTAGTTAGGTATAGTCACATCCAGTGGGGAGATTTGAATTCTTCCCTATTTGATTCGAATTATTTTCCTATGTAAACTATTGTAACACCATATTTAATTAATTACAATCATAATGTAATTATCTGAGCTATACTCATCTATTTCCTGTGTGGTTTGATTTTTTCAGTGTGTATCTTCATTCTCCTTTTACTACAATAATAATTCTTGGACTCATTGCTTGAAGATCTACATGGAACAAAAAATTTAACATGGTATTATATCCATTTCAAGCAGGATTCATGTTTGTTTCTCTCCATTAAAAATCAAAAGCAATTGGGTTTCCACCGAAGCCCCCAATATTGATTTGCTAACTCTTAATTTAATCAGAGTAGCGGTGCGGGCGTGAAGGACCCTGAAAACATGTTCATGTTGAGAGGAAAATCATGATTCTAACATAGTACAAATAACTTTGGTTTTGCAGTGATATTTTGCATGTTCAACTTCATATGGATTCGAGATTATCAATTCCTCTTCTTACTCCATCCACGAGATATTTAGAATGGAAGTTGAATATGATTGCATCTCTAAAGAGACAAGGTATCTATGAGGTATCTATTGGAATTGGAAAAGAGTCTTATGGATGTTAGAATGACTGGATAAATGATGGTGATAGAGTTGTTTGAGCAATATGTGGGGCTTTTTCTCCAAGCTTGCGCTACCTTATTGATTCTGAGGAATACCCAAAGGATCTCTAGACAGAACTGGATAGAACCTTTGGGAAGCATAATGAGGATTATTATAACAATTTGGAGAGCACATTCAGAACCACAATAGTTATTTATTCAAAATTAATGGCATATACTCTCTCTGGTGAAGTTGTTCAAGACGAATAAGAAGCAGAATGTTCCTCATAGTCAATTCAAATTGAAGAAAGTCTCCTTGGAGTGACTCCTTCTACTGCTGCTCCGGAAGTGTATGAGATAGCTGATATCTCATATCCTCATGTGGATGATATAGAAGAATAAATATGAATCTATTTTTTTGAATAAAAACTCTCCTTCCATTCTATGCAAAAAATATCCAGTGATTCTTCTATTATAAATTATGTGCATAGTTTACCGATGAATGCTCTAGGAAAGGGAGAGGAATTTGATTTCTCTGTCTTTAATGATGTTGCTGGTGTGCAAATAAGTAATTATTTGGATATTTTGGAAATAATATAATATTTTAGTAGTGATCCATTCACTCTCATTGATATATATTTTCCAACAAATTCCTACATGATTGCATGCACCGATACTCAGAGGTTTTGAATAAGGAGAAAACTGTGCATCTACCACCTCGGTGGAACACACTCTTGGATATGATATCAAATTATTTGGATCTGATATGATATTATTTGGATCTGATCTGATATTACTTGGTTATAGGATTCAATAGATTTCAATACTGCTTGTAGATGTTCTCATCAATTTTGGTGTGAAGAAACAAGTACCAAAAATCTCTTTCAAAATTTCTGCTGGGGATTTGATGTCCGTTTTATCTCATGAGTTTGCTGATATTATATTTTGTAAATTTTTGGATATTTTGGAAATAATTTCATATTTTAGGAGTGATCCATTAACTCTCAATGATATTTAGCTTCTATCAAATTTCTACATGATTGCATGCACCAATATTCAGAATTTTGAAGACGGACAAAATTGTGCATCTACCTTCTCAGTGGAGCAAACTCTTGGATCTGATATGAACTTATTTGGATATGATATGATATTATTTAGATCTGATATGATATTATTTTTTTAGGTTTTAAGTTTCAATAGATTTCAGTAATGCTTGTAGTTTCTCTCATCAATTTTGGTGTGAAAAATCAAGTACCGCAAGTCTCCTTCAAAACTGATGCTGGGGATTTGATGTCATTCCACACTTTTGGATCTGATATGAACTTATTTGGATCTGATATTTTTTTTTCATATGATATAATATTATTAGTTTCAATTTTTAATATCCTAGATCCTTCAGTCATGCTTGCAGCTGGTTTCATCAATTTTGGTGTGACAAATCAAGTACTGCAAGTCTCCTTCAATTTTGCTGCCGAGGATTCGATGTCAGTTCTTTCTTATGAGTTTGCTGATATATGATTTTGTGAATTATTGGTTATTTATGAAGCTATCATATTATGGAGCTCAATAATTCACTCTCCACGATCCTAGGGCTTCTCTACCTATCTATTTGATCACATGCTCATCTCCTCACAAAACAAAAAAACTTGGAGAAATTATGCATCCGCCTAGACACTTGCTCCTAACGCTTGGGGATGATTTTACCTCACATGGATTGATTTTCAAGGATTCCATATGTTATTTTCTTGTGTATTCCATACATGGTTCGAATTATCAATAACTTTTTCTCTCTCATCAGTTGATTTCAGCTGCTCTACATGGGTCCAATTTTCACCGTGCAACTGTTTATATTTCTGATTCAATTGAGTACATTATTCTCCTTCCAAAGAGGAAGATTCATCCAGACATAAGAATTTTTTTTGGATTTAGAGGTTCACTTGCACAGAAGAACCAAGATACTACATAGTGTTGCAAATAGCGGCATAACGTTTCACAAGTTTTTATTCAAAATTTGTATTATTGCTTATTTTTTTGGGTGGGGGGGGGGGGGGGGTTCCATGTGATTTTCCCCTATTTCATAGGTTGTATTAAGAAAAATTCTGTATTTTAGATTGTATATGGGTGAATTTTTCCCTTGTTTCCAGGGCCCATAGTTTTCGAGGCTAGGATTCAAGGGGGGTGTTAGGATTATTAATCCTTCCTTGACCAGATTGTCTATTAGATTATTTAGCCTAACTTAGGAGTCTTTATTAATTAATTGGGTCCACTTGGCCTAATGGGGCCATATGTACTAGTTACTAGAGTGTGGGAAACACTACTAGAGGTTAACTAACACTCATTGCACTTTCATGCATCAGTTTATGAGCCTCCTATCCCAATCCATACATTTTAGGAGCCACTCAGAGTCCCAGCACCAACCCCCTTCAGTCAGTTGGATTTGGAACTAGTTAAGCTTAGTTAGTTTCCAGTTACATTCAGTTAGATCATAATCAGTTCAGTTAGCACTAGTTATGCATGGCTGCATGTGGAGTAGGTGCTTTTGCTCACCTTCCACTTTAGTTAGACTTAGTTAACTTTTTATTACTGATTGTATTAGTTGGTTAGACATCTGGAGTTGTATATTTGGAATCCAATATTGATTGAGACACCATGAGTTAGCTAGTCAATTAGGTACAATCACATTTAGTGGGGAGATTTGAATTCATCCCTAATTTATTCGAATTCTTTTCCGACATAAACTATTGTAACACTGAATTTAATTAATGACAATGATACTGTAATTATCTGAGCTATACTCATCTATTTCCTGTGTTGTTTGATTTTTTAAGTGTGTATCTTCATTCTCCTTTTACTGTAATAATAATTCTTGGACTCATTTCTTGAATATCTATATGGCAAAACAATTTTAACACACCTACCCCTAACCCCTACCCTTATCTCCCTCTGTGATTACACCTGTTATAAAATGTTGTGGTTGATGTCCTTATGAAATTATGTGTTATATTTTTATTCTCATATCATAAACTTATTTTACAAAATCCCATGGTAAGTTGTAGTGGTTGGATCTAATCATCGTCTTAAAATTTGATCAATGCCACACATTGAATTTTGAAGGATTCTAAGGGAGCATTTTAACAATGTACACATTATCCGAAATAAACACAATATGATTGTTCTTGGATATCCATAGAGGGTTATGATGGTGTTGGCAATTCTTATGTATTTCTCAAACCTTTAAAAAAATTCAGACATTTTGATTCATGGTTATGATGCGAAAAATACAATGGTTGTAGATGTATCAAAAGAAAAACATGTTTGTAATGAGGAATGGAATTATACTATAACAAAAATTTACACTTTCCACGATGTCAATGTCACATTCTTGTTAGATCGATTATGGCCTTGTGTGTTGCAACTAAATGGTGTGCGTGATGTGAGGCCAATTGTAAAAAATATGGATCTAGTTTATTAAATAATATAGTTGAATATTGTTTGGCACAAATAAACTTGTTGCGTCTGTGTATGTTCAATTGTGTAATTACAATGCTTGTAAAGTGTCGAGTTTTTTTTTCAAAAGTGCAAAATCATATCTTGAAAATGAAAAAATTGATTTTCAAAATCACAGATTTAATTATTGGAAGTCTCTACAACATTCTTTCAAAAGCATAGAATCAGGTTCTAAAAGTGCCATTGTCATATTTATGATATCGGAAAACTGCAAAAACTAGTTAAAAAAATGGCAATATCAAAGGAAAAAGTACACTTTTGGAACGTAGAATTGGCACTTTTGGAAGCTGATTTTGTATTTTAGAAACCTTGATTTTGGGGTTTAGAAAGGTTGTCTTTGACTTATATTCAAAGGGAATTGAACTGTAATATGTCAAAGTTTAATGAAATAGGCGTTAGAAAAGGGAAAAAAAAGTAGATATCAAAGAAAAATTAAAAAAATAGCAAGTGAAGAATATATCCGCTAATAAAGGGTTCATCTATAGCAATATCCATACGGTGATAAGGATAACCCCCCCTCAAAAAAATTCCATTCAATTCTAATTATGGGGCATATACCCCTAGATGAAGGTGATAGGAGGGATCATGAAATCCAAAGCACTGATGATGTGGCTCAACACGTCACCATGTCCACCACACCTCCAGCTGGAGATGACTTGTCAAACATGCTGGAGATGACTTTGACCTCCTCTCAGCTCTCCAGTTGATGAAATGATTACAACCCCAAGTAGGATGCCTCTCGTATGCTAGAAATCAGTGCGCATAGTTCTCCATGGAGCTCAAATCCTCTCGACATTTAAAATTGAGAAGGACAGGTACAAGGCATTTATGGTCAGCCATATTGTTTATGGGATTCAATGTCATGGTTGTCTCGACTTCATGACCAGGTATTCAAGCATGCTCAGTCTGGTTCAGCTTGACCTGCTTCTCCACAGCTCTGCTCGACATAATCCTTTTCCCACAAAGCCACACTCTGCTCTGAAGTTCTCTATGATAACCATGTCACCTCGTCGTCGTGGCTCTCCTAGGGGAGGAAGAGGGCATAGAAGAACTAGCAATTCAAGACCTCCACCCTTCACTATGTAGGCTAATATTGATGGCTTTGACATTGAGGTTCCTGAGGAACTAAGAGCAATGATCAACGAATGGGAAGATAATATTTCGGGCTCCTTGTAGTGGAAAACCAGACTACGACCCACAAGAGAAATTATTCTACCATAAAAAATATGCTACCAGACTTATCCTCCATTCCTTCAATCCCGATTTCATCCTTGTTACACATTTAGTTGGCCTAGCTCTAGAATTTCAGCTTCCCAGCCGTGGACATCCTGAGCCCACTCCTCCTCCTATGAATTTTACCACCCCTCCACCCTCCTCTAAGCAGCCAACCCAATTTTCTCCCCCTGTTTATGCCCCCACATCCAACCTTCCCACTACTCCTACTCTAGCTACTTAGCATCAATTTTTCTAGTTAAAAGGGAATCCATTCAAGCAAATGTCTCCTCTGCTGGCTAAGCATCCCACCACTGCCAACAAGGATAGCTTGGATAGCTTCAATGGAAGCAGATCTACCAGCAATGCCAATGGACCAGAGAAATACACGAAGAGAACTAAATCTTAGGGCCTACAATGGGGTAACATTTATAGCTTCTCAATTATCAAAGTCCCCTATGAGAACCTGTAAATGTGAGGTTCACCGATCCAATTTTCCTCCCTTTGGTTTTTGTTGGTTAGATGCTCTTTAGAGCAGTTTTTACACATGTTAGGTAGGAATTTTTATGTGTATCAGAAAATCAAAATGTTTTTAAGATCTATTTTCCCCATAGATGGGAGGATCATCTTTAATTTCACATCTTGCCACTCCCCATTAGGCAAGCTAACTTACTTCCTCTATTTTTTTCTTCCGTGTTTGAGGAACACAATGATTTGTACTTATACCTGTATTTTTATTTTTCCTTAATAGATTAGACCTGAACTTACAAAAACAAATTATGGGGCATATACTAATTACCCTATCTTTATTCTATCTTACAACCATCATAAAGGCTCCATATATATGTGTATTAATATAAAATCATCCATTCTTAAATCATAAGGAACATAGATCTATCATGAATTCAAGGTGCAAGAAGAAAAAATAATTTCACCACCATAACTATTGTTCCATCATGAAACATTAGGGATATTCTACATAGGTTGTTATTTGTTTACTTGGAATCACCAAACATAGCCCTATTTTCAATCTTGTGAGGGGTGGAGCATCGACACCCAATTGGATCTAGTCAGGAAATCATGTCAAGTTTAAAACTAGGCATTGGAAATTCAGCGAAAGAACGCATATTAAAATAACTGAAGAGCACTCATATAATTTAAGTCACCTTTGTAAACTTGTTCCAGATGGGTGAGGTTCATTGGTGTGAATCAATTATACTACTAGTTCATTGGGAAATTGAAAGATTAATATTCCATAAATTCACAATTGCAAATTATTAAACGAAGAAACATCAACACGATAGGTTGCAACGAGTAAGTGTGCATGCACTCAATTTAATACATATTAAATATTAAGGGTTCTAATCAAAAAATATTTAAGACTAAATTGCACCGCCTCTAAATTCTTGATTCCATATATAACCGCTTTCTAGAGTCTTTATGTGAGGAAATTGAAGTAACATATATTTAAAGTTTAAGTTATTTAAAAATAATTTCTTTAGAAGTGTATAAACCTCAAAGTATCAAAGGAAGTAGAAAATAAGAGTTCCATTTTAGTTCCCTTTAACATAATGGAAAAGGAAAAATCACATACATACATACTGTTGGCATCTTTTCTGCTGACACAAGTTTATACTTTCATGTATGTCAACAAAGCCAAAGATATCGGTCTAACAGAGTATAACTCTGTCAACAACACCTGCGGTGCAAGTGAAGTCTCACCCGAGATATCTATGGAGACTTCCAGAACTAGGTTTCTGTAGTTATGGAAGGGGATTTTCCTGTCATATCATAATCCAAACACTCGACCAAAACCAAAGAATGGAATCATGACATCATACATATATCATGGAATAAATAAATTTGTTCCTCGACACACATAGATAACATGTAAAATATATAGATTTTAACACACATTAATCAACATTCCATGCTATTATATCAATAGATATTCGACGAAACTCATAACAATTTATTTATAGCAAATCATAGATATCAAAGACACATGTTTAACGTGGAAACCCATACGGGAAAAAACATAAAGGCTCTCTTCATCTAGCATAAGTAATGTTTAATGCATTTAGTCTATGCACACATCCTGCAAACTCTTCTCTATATATTCTTTACAATCAATCAGGTATTTCCTCATCGCATACTCTTGAATTTATATCTATCTATCTATCTATCTATCTCTCTCTATCAGGCTTAGCCTCTATCTATATCTATATCTCTCTATATTTGATCTGCACACAACTTGGATCGAATTTATAAGATTTTACAATTCTTGATTTACCCATCTAATGATTCTCAACTATCAATCGATAGGTTGTTATACTCACCCAAAGAATCTCGTTACATTAAACATAGGAGCTATTGGCCTAGTTTAAAATCACACTTCATTCCCAAAATATACTATTAGTCGAACTACTCTTACCCAAAACTTTGTCGAAATCCTTGTTTCGACTTTCTCTTCTCCTATTTTTTCGTTTCCTCTTTCATCTCGAACTTTTCTCACCTTGCGACCGAAATATTCATTTTCCCAAAAACATTACTGTTTATCTTTTCCTAGGGCCAACAACCCCCCAACACTCACTTGTGGCTCATCCTGAGCCACTTTAATCCAAAATTTATGTTGGTTCATGTTTACTCTAAAACTTCTAACATATTTTCATTACTGCTTTAACTTCTTATTGCACCTCTTCCTGGATTTTCTTTAATTCTTCCACAATTTTGAAACTGATATTTTCCAAAGTTGCTACTTTTGGTGCATCTAGTGCCTATCGTACTTTTTCATGGATTGGGTGGATTGTTCCTGTAGCCTTCTCTGATTCAGTTTGTAGTGCAGCGACATGATCTGTTCATTGTTGTTGTGATGTCTGTAGTCTAACTACTTGTTGTTGTAATATTTTAAAATAAACAACATTTATCATCTTTTCCACTGTTGGAAATTTCTTCAATTCATTCTTCAACTTAGTAAAATTTTCTTCAGTAGTATGAAGTTGTTTTGTGACCTGTTCCAGCTCTATATCATCCAACAAGGCTTCCCATGATTGAGAAACTTGTTTATATGTGTAATGTACCCTAGGGATATCAATGGGTTTTAGGGGCATATTATTATCTCTCTAAGGCTAATTAGATAATCTTATCACAATGTATTAGTTAAACAAATATCAAATTTCATTTTTCAGGATTTAATCATGACAAAGTCCCTTTAATTACCAATATAAATTAAAATAAATTCAATAATTATTCCAACATATGACACAAGTCCTGGAAAGGATTACTAACAACTTCTAGAAAGCTCACATATCCATTCCAAGACAATTAAAACATAAATTCCACCTCTAAAGGCTATTTACTCTTAATCATGATTAACTAGTAATTATTGTCTTGATTATGATACTTAACAACACTTAGCACGCAATTGACGGTACTTAATATAATTTAAATTGTTTATCACTTAAGCAATGTTTATCAATTCCAATGTCTAATCAACATCTGATAACATGTAAATCAGGCTTAATCACCATTTTCCAATTAATTAAACATGACAATTATGAAAATGATTCCACAAGAACTAGTTAACTAGTCGTTCAATACTAACAACTAGTCTTTCCCAAATTCGACACGAAACCATGCCAATGAAACAAAAAGTGAAACTACAGGCATTATACACATATTTAATAATTCACGTACAACAAAATGAAGTAATTTTGCATATCTGATCCAACTACATAAATCAAGAAAATTTCAAGTTCCATCAGTACAAGTACTTACTAAACACTGCTAGGAATTCAATCAAACCAATCATACCGAGTTACGAGGAACACAGAGGTGAAGGAAAATATTTGGAAAATAAAATTTTATAAACACAATTAAAGCATTGATAACATAGAATATGTCTGTACATTCAACTTTAACCAAAAACATATATTTGAATCCAAAAACTATTTACCAATTTCACCACAATGTACCTAGTTTCCAATTTAAATTTCCGATTTCTGCTTTCCATGGTACAAGATCCGATGGTCACACAAAGCTTCCACATAAATCAAGATTCGAGAAAAAAGTGAGAATTTAAAAGGATGAGGAAAAAGGGAGGAAATGGAAAGAACCAAAATTTCAGTTATAAAAGTTGGTAAACCCGACTTCCGCTTTTCGCAGTCCGAGATCGATGGTTCCGAAAGCTTGCCCCAAAGATCAACAACTTAGAAAAGAGTAGAAGATCAGAAATCGGAAAGAAAAAAATACAAAAGTTTGGTTATAAAAATATTGGAATCTCGCTTTCCACTTTCCACAGGATGGATGGTCTGAAGAGCTTCTGCCGAAGATCAATGGCTTGGAAAGGAGAAGAAAGGAGAAAGGCAGAAAGCATAAATACAGAGTCTGGTTGCGAGAAAAGTTGAAATTCCACATTCCATGATCCGTGGGATTGACATTTCAACAGCATGGAAAGAAAAAGGGCTAGAGGAAAAAGGTGGAATGCAGAAACGACAAAAATTTGGTCATAAAAAGGTGAAAGTCCAGTTTCCATGATCCACAGGATCAATGGTCTAGAAATCCTCTACATCCCTGATCCCATATCAATGGCCAAGGATTAATCTAAAGGAAATAAACTTTGTGGAAGGATAAAGGGAAGAAAGGAGAATACACAAGAAGAAAGATCAAATTGAGCCTCGATAAAGCTAGAATCCTGCTTTCCGCGATTCACTTTTTTCCAATTTGATCCCAGATCAACGGTGCAGGATGAATCTTGCAGAGATCAATGGTTCAAAACAATTTCAATGGTTGAATATGTAAGGATGCATGAGACTATTGTAGGGCTTTTGAAGATCCTATGAACATGCTTTTCATCAAGCAGGCATGAGTCCCACATGCCAGATTTTCCTTTTTGATCCACGACACGCATCCTAGCCTACTTTCCTGATTTGATTTATGATCATGGCGAATCTGCCAGATTAGAATTTGTTAGGATTTTATGTGTGCGATATTGATTCTTTATTTTTGTAACTAAATTTGGTTATGTTTCAAGGTTGGTCTCGGGAGATTAGGATTCTATAAATGTAACCTCTATGGAGGAATAAGGGGTTTGACATTAATATCTTGAAGCCTCTATGCTTGTTATTATAGCTTTGTAAATTTTATTGGTAGCAGTAATGAAAAGTATTTCATGAGTTTCTGAGATTCATCACGTTGTTCAATGTTCAGTCTGTTTTCCCCTGTTTTCTTCATTTTCATGTATGTGTAGCTTCTGCTAATGCGTTTCTAGTGGTATGCAAGGAATTCATTATTTGTTTAGCGCTCCCTACATCAGATAATGCATTTGTTATGTGTTTATGATCAGTGTATTGAAATGCATCCTCATTTAGATACTACATTTTAGTTATTAGCCTTTACTGTTACTTCTAGTAAAGGTGTCTCAGGATACTCATCAGTAGATAGGTTCCTCCTGTTTCATTGGGATTCTTCTCATTTTCCCCTACAATATCTCAAAGATATTTTGTTGAACATTAACACTTACTTTTCCTTAGATTACGAATGTTATCAATAGTCATTATGTTCTAATCCCTTGAATGTTTCAGGATTTGATTCCATTTCCCAATGGTATTTAATATATGTCTTCCTTACACTCTTTAAAATCCAAAAAACCATTTCCATTTGAAATATATCCTTCTGAATGCATGTTTAAATCCATATGTGTATGTAAATGACCCTGTGACAAAGAGAGATCCCT
This sequence comes from Pseudotsuga menziesii, assembly GCA_001517045.1. Classification (NCBI taxonomy): domain Eukaryota; kingdom Viridiplantae; phylum Streptophyta; class Pinopsida; order Pinales; family Pinaceae; genus Pseudotsuga; species Pseudotsuga menziesii. The sequence continues at coordinate 222,972 of LPNX011016625.1, forward strand.
CTCTGACTGTATAGTCTAGAATATAGTCTAAATATTGGTTTGAAATGGTTACTTGAGTGATTCTCCTACCACAACCATAGGACAATTATTGGGTGATAACACCTCCTTTCAGGATGTCATCATTGTGTATGGTCACTAAGGTAAACCCTCCGTTGTAAGTTAGAGAAATAGTCCCCATGTTAAACAAAGGAAGATGTACTTTTTATATTCCTAGGTAGGAAATCCCCAAAGGTTACCTAGCCAACCTAGTTAGTTGAGTTAGTTACTCAACTAAAGAATATAAATAGGAAGGTACACCCCTCATTTGACACATAGATCCATTCCCTCTCTCATGTGTGCATTGGGAGAGAAAGGACAATGAGGAGGAAGAGAGAGAGCCGCAGAAGACATATTTTTCTTAGGTCATTCCATATTATTATCTTGTATTTGTCACAGAACTCTTCAAAAGAATTTTGTGAGGTTTTCTCCTTTATGGTTTCCATGATGAAAATCTATGTGTCTTGTGTATCTTGTGTATCTTCGATGTATTGTTTTAATTTTTATTCTTTTAGATACATATCCTAAGTGAATTAACTTATAAAAAATAACATGGTATTAGAGCCACTCTGAAACAAGGAATTGTGTAGCCGAAATACTGCTACAATGGTAGTTACTGAAGATTAGGGTTTCATGCTTGAAAACCCTAGAAGAAAAAATCTAGTCATTTTGGTACTTTCTCTATAAGTCAATATTGGAGGAGGATCATGAGCTTAAACTTTTATAGGTCAGATATGACATCTTTATGTACCTTGTGCGAAAGCTTTGGCTACATATTCACTATAATTTAGGAGATGTTATTACTCCAAATTGGGGTTCCAGCCTCCTCGAGAATAGTGTCATAAAAAGGCGACGTAGGGATAATTGTTATATATCAGGATAGGAAGGTCCAAATAAAATTTAGAAAGATGTTAAAGATAGGGGATAGAATTTTTTTCTGTGGTCTGATTTTTCAGACCCTGAATGTGAAACAGTGGCATGCGTAAGTGCATACAAGTTTTCTATGTTGAATAGCCCTCAAAACAGTCACCTTGGGAAACTTATCATAAGTCCCACTTGGTGAATCCAAATCTACTCTAACTTGTGTTTTTGGAAAGGATACAAAAAAAATAACTTAGTACAAAGTTTCAAACCTTGAGGTGAAAAAACTTCAGAGATACAACAGAAACAAGATCAAGCAATTTTGTAGAAGAAATTGAAGAAGCTATAGCTTCATGTTACAGGAACTTCCATCCACCGACGAGTTGAAAAAGGAATACCATTAAAATAGTCATAGGAGGGTGCATATTTATATGGAATAAGTTTCTCATTATGTGGAAGTTCAATTTTCGACTGCAGGACATTGCAGGAATAAACTAGGGAATCAAGTTTTGGAGGCTTCCCACCACAGTTTTCAGAAAAGGAGTACATTGGACAAATCACCTTGAAGAGGCACATCTTCCTATCGAATCAGAATTTTGAAATTCCAATTTTGGAAAATTAGGGTTTCGCTAACAAACCCTAGATCAACTAGCTCTAGAACCAGGTCAGGCAACTCAAATTGGTAATATCTAAATCTTTGTTGTTTCCATTTGAGGTTATCATTTCAAAATGACTCATCACACCCATCGTGATGATAATCTTTGGGGAGATGACAACTTCCAAGCATGGAATTATAGGATCTCCCTAATTCTTGAATAAAATGACTTGGATCAGAATACCAGTAAGGAAGTTCAAAAGTCAGAGGGAGATCATCATTGGATATTATATTAAGGATGATATCATCCCACATGTGTCATTCTTGAAGACACTAAAGGAAGTGTTTGATTCTTTCACGAAGTTGTTCAAAGGAAAGAACATTATTTGGAATATGAAATTGAGGAACAAGATAAAGAATGTGAATATATGGAACTCAGGTACCATGCATTCCTACACAAGGGTCACTTAAATCAAGGGAAACACTGCTAGAGGTTAACTGACACTAACTGCACTTTCATGCATCAATTTAGGAGTATCCTAGACCAATCCCTACATTTTAGGAGCCACTAGGTGTCCCGACACCAACCTCCTTCAGTCATTTGGAGTTGGAACTAGTTAAGCTTAGTTCATTTTTGGTTACATTCAGTTATATCACAATTATTTCAGTTAGTGCTAGTTATCCATGGCTGCATGTGGAGTAGGCACCTTTTCTCACCTACCACTTCAGTTAGACTTATTTAACTATTTATTACTGATTGTATTAGTTGGTTAGACATATAGAGTTGGCTATTTGGCCTTTGATATTGATTGAGACACCATTAGTTAGCTAGTTAGTTAGGTATAGTCACATCGAGTGGGGAGATTTGAATTATTCCATATTTGATTCGAATTCTTTTCCTATGTAAACTATTGTAACACCATATTTAATTAATGACAATGATACTGTAATTATCTAAGCTATACTCATCTGTTTCCTGTGTGGTTTGATTTTTTCAGTGTGTATCTTCATTCTCCTTTTACTGCAATAATAATTCTTGGACTCATTGCTTGAAGATCTATATGGAACAAATTTTTTAACATGGTCTTATATCCATTTCAAGCAGGATTCATGTTTGTTTCTCTCCATTGAAAATTAGAAGCAATTGGGTTTCCACCAAAGTCCCCAATCTTGATTTGCTAACTCTGAATTTATTCAGAGTAGCAGTGCGGGCGTGAAGGACCCTGAAAACATGTTCATGTCGAGAGGAAAATCATGATTCTAACATAGTATGAATATCTTTGGTTTTGCAGTGATATTTTGCATGTTCAACTTCATATGGATTCAAGATTATGAATTCCTCTTCTTACTCCATCCACAAGATATTTAGAATCGAAGTTGAAGATGATTGCATCTCTAAAGAGACAAGGTATCTATGAGGTATCTATTGGAATTGGAAAAGAGTCTTATGAATATTAGAATGACTAGATAAATGATGGTGATAGAGTGGTTTGAGCAATATGTGGGGCTTTTTCTCCAAGCTTGCGCTACCTTATTGATTCTGCGGAATACCCAAAGGATCTCTGGTCAGAACTGGATAGAACCTTTGGGAAGCACAATGAGGATTATTATAACAATTTGGAGAGCACATTCAGAACCACAATAGTTATTTATTCAAAATTCATGACCTATACTCTCTCTGGTTAAGTTGTTCAAGATGAATAAGAAGCAAAATGTTCCTCATAGTCAATTCAAATTGAAGAAAGTCTCCTTGGAGTGACTCCTTCTACTACTTCTCTGAAAGTGTATGAGATATCTGATATCTCATCTCCTCATGTGGCTGATCTAGAAGAATAAATTCGAATCTATTTTTTTGAATAAAAACTCTCCTTCCATTCTATGCAAAAAATCTCCAGTGATTCTTCTATTATAAATTATGTGCATAGTTTACCGGTGATTGCTCTAAGAAAGGGAGAGGAATTTGATTTCTCTGTCTCTAATGATGTTGTTGGTGTGAAAATAAGTAATTATTTGGATATTTTGGAAATAATATCATATTTTAGTAGTGATCCATTCACTCTCACTGATATATATTTTCCAACAAATTCCTACATGATTGCATGCACCAATACTCTGAGGTTTTGAAGAAGGAGAAAAATGTGCATCTACCATCTCAGTAGAACACACTCTTGGATATGATATGAAAATATTTGGATCTGATATGATATTATTTGGATATGATATGATATTACTTGGTAATAGGATTCAAGATATTTCTGTACTACTTGTAGATGTTCTCATCAATTTTGGTGTGAAGCTACAAGTACCAAAAATCTCTTTCAAAATTTCTGTTGGGGATTTGATGTCAGTTTTATCTCATGAGTTTGCTGATATTATATTTTGGAAATTTTTGGAAATTTTGGAAATAATTTCAGATTTTAGGAGTGATCCATTCACTCTCATTTATCTTTAGCTTCCAACGAATTCCTACATGATTGCATGAACCAATATTTAGAATTTTGAAGACGGACAAAATTGTGCATCTACCTTCTCGGTGGAGTATACTCTTGGATCTGGTATGAAATTATTTGGATCTGATATGATATTATTTAGATCTGATATGATATTATTTTTTTTGGGTTTTAATTTTCAAGATATTTCAGTAATCCTTGTAGTTTCTCTCATCAATTTTGGTGTGAAAAATCAAGTACCGCAAGTCTCCTTGAAAACTAATGCTGGGGATTTGATGTCATTCCACACTTTTGGATCTGATATGAACTTATTTGGATCTGATATTTTTTTTTGCATATGATATAATATTATTTGGTTCAATTTTTAATATCCTAGAGCCTTCAGTCATGCTTGTAGCTGGTTTCATCAATTTTGGTGTGACAAATCAAGTACTGCAAGTCTCCTTCAATTTTCTTGCCGAGGATTCGATGTTAGTTCTCTCTTATGAGTTTGATGATATATGATTTTGTGAATTATTGGTTATTTATAAAGCTATCAGATTATGGAGCTCAATAATTCACTCTCCATGAACCCAGGGCTTCTCTACCTATCTATTTGATCACATGCTCATCTCCTCAGAGAACTAGTAAACTTGGAGAAATTATGCATCCGCTTGGACACTTGCTCCTAACAGTTGGGGATGATTTTATCTCACATTGATTGATGTTCAAGGATTTGATATGTCAGCTTCTTGGGTATTCCTCATATGGTTCAAATTATCAATAACGTTTTCTCTCTCATCAGTTGATTTCAGCTGCTCTGCATGGGTCCAATTTTCACCGTGCAACTGTTTATATTTCCAATTCAGTTAAGTACATTATTCTCCTTCCAAAGCGGAATATTCATCTAGGCATAAGAATTTTGTTTGTATTTAGAGGTTCACTTACACAGAAGAACCAAAATACTGCATAGTGTTGTAAATAGCAGCAAAACGTTTCACAAGTTTTTATTCAAAATTTGTATTTCTGCTTTTTTTTGGGTGGGGGGGGGTGGGGTGGGGGGTTCCCATGAGGTTTTCCCCTATTTCCTCAGTTGTATTAAGAAAAATCCTATATTTTAGATTGTATATGGGTGAATTTTTGCCTTGTTTCTAGGGCCCATAGTTTTCGAAGTTAGGATTCAGGGGGGGTGTTAGGATTATTAATCCTCCCTTGACCATATTGTCTATTAGATTATTTAACCTAACTTAGGAGTCTTTATTAATTAATTGGGTCCACTTGGCCTAATGGGGCCACATGTACCGGTTACTAGAGTGTGGGAAACATTGCTAGAGGTTAACTAACATTGACTACATTTTCATGCATCAGTTTAGGAGCCTCCTAGCCCAATCCATACATTTTAGGAGCCACTCGGAGTCCCAGCACCAACCTCCTTCTGTCAGTTGGAGTTGGAACTAGTTAAGCTTAGTTAGTTTCTAGTTACATTCAGTTAGATCACAATCAGTTCAGTTAGCACTAGTTATGCATGGCTAATGCATGGCTGCATGTGGAGTAGGCGATTTTGCTCACCTTCCACTTCAGTTAGACTTAGTTAACTTTTTATTACTGATTGTATTAGTTGGTTAGACATCTGGAGTTGTATATTTGGACTCCAATATTGATTGACACACCATGAGTTAGCTAGTCAATTAAGTACAATGACATTGAGTGGGGAGTTTCGAATTCTTTTTCGATGTAAACTATTGTAACACTGAATTTAATTAATGACAATGATACTGTAATTATGTGAGATATACTCATATGCTTCCTGTGTGGTTTGATTTTTTAAGTGTGTATCTTCATTCTCCTTTTACTGCAATAATAATTCTTGGACTCATTGCTTAAATATCTATATGGCACAACAATTTTAACACACCTACCCCTAACCCCTACCCTTATCTCCCTCTATGATTACACATGTTATAAAATGTTGTGGTTGATGTCCTTATGAAATTATGTGTTATATTTTTATTCTCATATCATAAACTTATTTTACAAAATCCCATGGTAAGTTGTAGTGGTTGTATCTAATCATCGTCTTAAAATTTGATCAATGCCACACATTGAATTTTGAAGGATTCTATGGGAGCGTTTTAACAATGTACACATTATCTGAAATAAACACAATATGATTGTTCTTGGATATCCATAGAGGGTTATGATGGTGTTGGCAATTCTTATGTATTTCTCAAACCTTTAAAAAAATTCAGACATTTTGATTCATGGTTATGATGCAAAAAATACAACGGTTGTAGATGTATCAAAAGAAAAACATGTTTGTAATGAGGAATGGAATTATACTATAACAAAAATTTATACTTTCCACGATGTCAATGCCACATTCTTGTTAGATCGATTATGGCCTTGTGTGTTGCAACTAAATGGTGTGCGTGATGTGAGGCCAATTGTAAAAAATATGGAGCTAGTTTATTAAATAATATAGTTGAATATTGTTTGGCACAAATAAACTTGTTGCGTCTGTGTATGTTCAATTGTGTAATTACAATGCTTGTAAAGTGTCGAGTTTTTTTTTTCAAAAGTGCAAAATCATATCTTGAAAATGAAAAAATTGATTTTCAAAATCTTAGATTTTATTTATTGGAAGTCTCTACAACATTCTTTCAAAAGCATAGAATCAGATTCTAAAAGTGCCATTGTCATATTTATGATATCGGAAAACTACAAAAACTAGTTAAAAAAATGGCAATATCAAAGGAAAAAGTACACTTTTGGAACCTTGAATTGGCACTTTTGGAAGCTGATTTTGTATTTTAGAAACCTTGATTTTGGGGTTTAGAAAGGTTGTCTTTGACTTATATTCAAAGGGAATTGAACTATAATATGTCAAAGTTTAATGAAATAGGCGTTAGAAAAGGGAAAAAAAAGTATATATCAAAGAAAAATTAAAAAAATAGCAAGTGAAGAATCTATCCGCTAATAAAGGGTTCATATATAGCAATATCCATATGATGATAAGGATAACCCCCCCCTCAAAAGAATTCCATTCAATTCTAATTATGGGGCATATACCCTTAGATGAAGGTGATAGGAGGGATCACGAAATCCAAAGCACTGATGACGTGGCTCAACACATCACCATGTGCACCACACCTCCAGCTGGAGATGACTTGTCAAACACACTGGAGATGACTTCGACCTCCTCTCAGCTCTCCAGTCGATGAAATGATTACAACCCCAAGTAGGATGCCTCCCGTAGGCTAGACATCAGTGCGCATAGTTCTCCATGGAGCTCACATTCTCTCGACATTTAAAATCGAGAAGGACAGGTACAAGGCATTTATGGTCAGCCATATTGCTTATGGGATTCAATGTCATGGTTTTCTCGACTTCATGACCAGTTATTCAAGCATGCTCAGTCTGGTTCAGCTTGACCTTCTTCTCCACAACTCTGCTCGACGTAATCCTTTTCCCACAGAGCCACACTCTGCTCTGAAGCTCTCTGTGATAACCATGTCCCCTCATCGTCGTGGCTCTCCTAGGGGAGGAAGAGGGCATAGAAGAACTAGCAATTCAAGACCTCCACCCTTCACTGTGTAGGCTAATATTGATGGCTTTGACATTGAGGTTCCTGAGGAACTAAGAGCAATGATCAACGACTGGGAAGATAATATTTCGGGCTCCTTGTAGTGAAAAACCAGAATACGGCCCACAGGAGAAATTATTCTACCATAAAAAATCTGCTTACCAGACTTATCGTCCATTCCTTCAATCCCACTTTCATCCTTGTTGCACATTTAGTTGGCCTAGCTCCAGAATTTCAGCTTCCCAGCCATGGAAATCCTGAGCCCACTCCTCCTCCTATGAATTTTACCACCCCTCCACCCTCCTCTGAGAAGCCAACCCAATTTTCTCCCCCTGTTTATGCCCCCACATCCAACCTTCCCTAATTTATTCGAATTCTTTTCCGATGTAAACTATTGTAACACTGAATTTAATTAATGACTGATACTGTAATTATTTGAGCTATACTCATTTGTTTCCTATGTGGTTTGATTTTTTAAGTGTGTATCTTCATTTTCCTTTTACTGCAATAATAATTCTTGGACTCATTGCTTGAAGATCTATATGGCACAACAATTTTAACACACCTACCCCTAACCCCCACCCTTATCTCCCTCTGTGCTTACACCTGGTATAAACTGTTTTGGTTGATGTCCTTATGAAATTAGGTGTTATATTTTTATTCTCATCTCATAAAATTATTTTACAAAATCCCATGGTAAGTTGTAGTGATTGGATCTAATCATCATCTTAAAATTTGATCAATGCCACACATTTAATTTTGAAGGATTTTATGGGAGTGTTTTAACAATGTACACATTATCCGAAATAAACACAATATGATTATTCTTGGATATCCATAAAGGGTTATGATGGTGATGGGAATTCTTATGTATTTCTCAAACCTTTAAAAAAATTTGGACATTTTGATTCATGGTTATGATGCTAAAAATACAATGGTTGTAGATGTATCAAAAGAAAAACATGTTTGTAATGAGGAATGGAATTATACTATAACAAAGATTTACACTTTCCACGATGTCAATGCCACATTCTTGTTAGATCGATTATGGCCTCATGTGTTGCAACTAAATGGTGTGCATGATGTGAGGCCAATTGTAAACAAGATGGAGATAGTTTATTAAATAATATAGTTGAATGTTGTTTGGCACAAATAAACTTGTTGGTTCTGTGTATGTTCAATTGTGTAATTACAATGCTTGTAAAGTGTCGATTTTTTTTTCAAAAGTGCAAAATCATATCTTGAAAATGAAAAATTTGGTTTTCAAAATAACAGATTTAATTATTGGAAGTGTATACATTATTCTTTCAAAATCATAGAATCAGGTTCTAAAAGTGCCATTATCATATTTATGATATTGGAAAACTGCAAAAACTAGTTTAAAAAATGGCAATATCAAAGGTAAAAGTACACTTTTGGAACCTGGAATTGGCACTTTTGGAAGCTGATTTTGTATTTTAGAAACCTTGATTTTGGGGTTTAGAAAGGTTGTCTTTGACTTATATTCAAAGAGAATTGGACTATAATATGTCAAAGTTTAATGAAATAGGCGTTGGAAAAAAAAGCAGATATCAAAGAAAAATTAAAAAATAGCAAGTGAAGAATCTATCATATAATAAAGGGTTCATCTATAGAGATATCCATATGGTGCTAAGGATAATTCCCCACCTCAAAAAAATGCCATTCAATTCTAATTATGGGGCATATACCCCTAGATGCAGGTGATAGGAGGGATCATGAAATCCAAAGCACTGATGACATGGCTCAACACGTCACCATGTCCACCACACCTCCAACTAGAGATGACTTGTCGAACACACTGGATATGGATTCAACCTCCTCCCAGCTCTCCAATCGACGAAATGATTACAGCCCCTAGCAGGATGCCTCCCGTAGGCCAGACGTTAGTGCGCACAGTTCTCCATGGAGCTCACATCCTCTCGACATTTAAAATCGAGCAGGATAGGTACAAGGAATTTATGGTCAGCCATATTGCTTATGGGATTCAATATCATGGTTTTCTCGAATTCATGACCAGGTATTCCAGCATGCTCAGTCTGGTTCAGCTCGACCCGCTTCTCCACAGCTCTGCTCAACATAATCCCTTGCCCACAAACCACACTCTGCTTCGAAGATTTCTGTGATAACCATGTCACCTCGTCATCATGGCCCTCCTAGGGGAGGAAGAGGGCGTAGAAGAACTAGCAATTCAAATCCTCCCCCCGTCACTGTGTAGGGTAACACTGATGGATTTGACATTGAGGTTCCTAAGGAAATAAGTGCAATGATCAATGATTGGGAGGATGATATTTCAGACTCCTCCCAGTGGAAAACCAGACTACAGCCCACAGGGGAAATTACTGTACCATCAAAAATATACTTACCATACTTATCCTCCATTCCTTCAATCCCCCTTTCATCCCTGTTGCACATTCAGTCGACCCAGCTTCGGAAGTTCAGCTTCTCAGCCATGGACATCCTGAGCCCGCTCCTCCTCATATGAATTTTACCACCCCTCCACCCTCCTCTGAGCAACCAACCCACTTTTCTCCCCCTGTGTCTGCCCCCACATTCAACCTTCCCACCGCTCCTGATCTAGATACTTAGCATCAATTTGTCTATTCAAAAGTGAATCCATTTAGGAAAATGTCTCCTATGTCGGCTAAGCATCCCACCAGTTCCAGCAAGGATGGCTCGGATAGCTTCAATGGAAGCGGATCGACCAGCAACCCCAATGGACCAGGGAAATACATGAAGAGAAATGAAGGTCAAGGCCTACAATGGGGAAACATCTATAGCTTCCCAATTACCAAATTCCCCTACGAGAAGCTGTAAATGTCAGGTTCACCGATCCAATTTTCCTCCCTTTGGTTTTTGCTGGTTAGATGCTCTTTAGAGCAGTTTTTACACATGTTAGGTCAAGATTTGTATGTGTATTAGATAATCAAAATGTTTGTAAGATCCATTTTCTGCATATATGGGAGGATCATCTTTACTTTCACATCTTTCCACTCCCCATCAGCCAAGATGACTTACTACCTCTATTTTTTTCTTCCGTGTTCGAGGAACACGATGATTTGTACTTATACCTGTATTTTTATTTTTCCTTAATAGATTAGACCTGAACTTACAAAAAAAAATTATGGGGCATATACTAATTACCCTATCTTTATTCTATCTTACAACCACCATAAAGGCTCCATATATATGTGTATTAATATAAAATCATCCATTATTAAATCATAAGGAACATAGATCTATCGTGAATTCAAGGTGCAAGAAGAAAAAATAATTTCACCACCATCACTATTGTTCCATCATGACACATTAGGGATCTTCTATATAGGTTGTTATTTGTTGACTTAGCATCACCAAACATAGCCCTATTTTCAATCTTGTGAGGAGTGGAGTATCAACACCCAATTGGATCTAGTCGGGAAATCATGTCAAGCTTAAAAAAAGGCATTGGAAATTTAGTGAAGGAATGCATATTAAAATAACCGAAGAGCACTTGTATAATTTAAGTCACCTTTGTAAACTTGTTCCAGATGGGTGAGGTTCCTTGGTGTGATTGAATTATACTTCTAGTTCATTGGGAAATTGAAAGATTAATATTCCATAAATTCACAGTTGCAAATTATTAAATGAAGAAACATCAACACGATAGGTTGCAACCAGTAAGTGTGCATGCACTCAATTTAATACATATTAAATATTAAGGGTTCTAATAAAAAATATTTAATACTAAATTGCACCGCCTCTAAATTCTTGATTCCATATATAACCGCTTTCTAGAGTCTTTATGTGAGGAAATTGAAGTAACATATATTTAAAGTTTAAGTTATTTAAAAATAATTTCTTTAGAAGTGTATAAACCTCAAAGTATCAAAGGAAGTAGAAAATAAGAGTTCCATTTTAGTTCCCTTTAACATAATGGAAAAGGAAAAATCACATACATACATACTGTTGGCATCTTTTCCGCTGACACAAGTTTATACTTTCATGTCCATCAATAAAGCCAAAGATATCAGTCTGAAAAAGTATAACTCCGTCAACAACACCTGTGGCGCAAGTGAAGTCTCACCCGAGATATCTATGGAGACTTCCAGAACCAGGTTTCTGTAGTTATGGAAGGGGATTTTCCTGTCATATCATAATCAGAACACTCAACCGAAACGAAAGAATGGAATCATGACATCATACATATATCATGGAATAAAGAAATTTATTCCTCGACACACATAGATAACATGTAAAATATATATATTTTAACACACATTAATCAACATTCCATGTTATTATATCAATAGATATTCGACAAAAATCATAACAATTTATTTATAGCAAATCATAGATATCAAAGACACAAAGACACATGTTTAACATGGAAATCCATATGGGAAAAAACACAAAGGCTCTCTTCATCTAGAATAAGTAATGTTTAATGCATTTAGTCTATGCACACATCCTGCAAAATCTTCTCTATATATTCTTTACAATCAATCAGGTATTTCCTCATTGCATACTGTCTAATTTACATCTCTCTCCCTCTCTCTCTCTCTCTCTCTCTCTCTCTCTCTCTCTCTCTCTCTCTCTCGGTCTTAGACTCTATCTACATCTATATCTCTCTATATCTGGTCTGCACACAACTTGGATCGAATTTATAAGATTTTACAATTCTTGATTTACTCGTCGAATGATTCTCAACTATCAATCGATAGGTTGTTATTCTCACCCAAAGAATCTTGTTACATTAAACATGGAAGCTATTGGCCTAGTTTAAAATCACACTTTATTCCCAAAATATACTATTAGTCTAACTACTCTTACCCAAAACTTTGTCGAAATCCTTGTTTCGACTTTCTCTTCTCCTATTTTTTCATTTCCTCTTTCCTCTCGACCTTTTCTCACCTTGCAACCGAAATATTCATTTTCCCGAAAACAATTCTATTTATCTTTTCCTAGGGCCAATAACCCCCCAACACTCACTTGTGGCTCATCCCGAGCCACTTTAGTCCAAAATTTATGTTGGTTCATGTTTACTCTAAAACTTATAACATATTTTCATTACTCCTTTAACTTCTTATTGCACCTCTTCCTGGATTTTCTTCAATTCTTCCACAAGTTTGAAACTGATATTTTCCAAAGTTGCTACTTCTGGTGCATCCAGTTCCTGTCGCACTTTTTGATGGATTGGGTGGATTGTTCCTGTAGCCTTCTATGATTCAGTTTGTAGTGTTGCGACATGATCTGTTCATTGTTTTTGTCATGTTTGCAGTATAACTACTTGTTGTGGTAATATTTTAAAATCAACAACCTTTATCATCTTTTCCACTGTTGGAAATTTCTTCAATTCATTCTTCAACTTAGTAAAATTTTCTTCAGTAGTATGAAGTTGTTTTGTTACCTATTCCAGCTCTATATCATCCAACAAGGCTTCCCGTGATGGAGAAACTTGTTTATACATGTAATGTACCCCGGGGATATCAATGGGTTTTAGGGACATATTATTATCTCTCTAAGGCTAATTACATAATTTTATCACAATGTATTAGTTAAACAAATATCAAATTTCATTTTTTAGGATTTAATCATGAGAAAGTCCCTTTAATTACCAATATAAATTAAAATAAATTCAATAACTATTCCAACATATAATGACACAAGTCCTAGAAAGGATTACTAAAAACTTCTAGAAACCTCACATATACATTCCAAGACTATTCAAACATAAATTCCACCTCTAAAGGCTATTTACTCTTAATCATGATTAACTAGTAATTATTGTCCTTATTACGATACTTAACAACACTTAGTGCACAATTGATGGTGCTTAATATAATTTAATTTGTTTATCACTTAAGCATTGTTTATTAGTTCCAATGTCTAATTAACATATGATAACATGTAAATTGGGCTTTATAACCATTTTCCAATTAATTAAACATGACAATTATGAAAATGATTCCACAAGAACTAGTTAACTAGTCGTTCAATAGTAACAACTAGTCTTGCCCAAATTTGACACGAAACCATGCCAATGAAACAAAAAGTGAAACTACAGCCATTATACACATATTTAAGAATTCATGTACAACAAAATAAAGTACTTTTGCATATCTAATCCAACTACATAAATCAAGAAAATTTCAAGTTCCATCAGTACAAGTACTTAATAAACACTGCTAGGAATTGAATCAAACCAATCGTACTGAGTTACGAGGAACACAGAAGTGAAGGAAAATATTTGGAAAATAAAATTTTACAACACAATTAAAGTGTTAGAATAATCAAACCCATAGTATTACCCACTTAGACATTAATTCATTTATTTTTGTCTTATTTGCCTAATTCATGAGTCCCACCATGTTCAAGTTGCTAATTTCCTATCCATAGAGGTCAAACTTGCCATATTTGACTCATGTAGCACTTGGGAAAGCCTTAGGAATCAAATCTGCTTTATTCCTGGCCTCCTAGGTGCCCTTCTGCTTTTTCTGCTTTGTTGACTGCTTTTTCAGTTTTTAAAGCACATAAGGAAAGCAAGACTAGGTGAGGTGAACCTGTTTTATTCCCCTTTCATCCTCCACTCTTTCCTCCATGAAAAATCATGTATGAGCTGCCATTTCACCACTCATTATCTTTCCCATGCACCCTTGCCAATTCGTGAGCCTCATGATAGATTTGGGATCATCTTTTTACACCTATGGGGGATTTGCCTATTTTGGGTAAGCCTGCTTTATGCTAGATTTGGATGCTTCCTCATGCATTCGATTTATTCATGTATTCTATTTATTTAGAAGCATATGATATTACAGGGTTGGCTATTGTACACTAAGTTAATATAATTTTGTGTTACAGCTCCATTTTCAGTCTCCATTGTTGACAATTTTGCATGATCAATTGTAATTTGTTGTGAGTGAAATTAATCTATTGCTGGTCAGAATTTCTACATGGTATCAGAGCCATTGTAGGTTGTTACTCTCCTTCAAAAATTGTTTTTTAGGTTCGACATCAAGACTGGGATCCTTCTACTGATAGCCGAGACAAATTTTCTAAAGCTATGGATTCACAGAAAACTATCCTCACTCCCTTCAACTATTTTGAATGGAAAGCAGAGATGGAGATATTGTTGAGAGCGAAAGGCCTCTACAGGGTGACTATGGCTACAGAATCAGAGCCCAATGCTGCTACAGAGAAGATCAAATGGCACAATCGGAGAGATGAGACCTATGGCCTCCTATGTCTCAGTATTTCCCGAGACCTCCTTTTCCATCTCGATGGATTAAATTCACCGGATCAAGTATGGGAGAAACTTTATGAAATCTTCAGAAAGACAGATGAGATGAGGGGACACCAAATCGAAAATGAGCTGATTTCCCTGAGTCCCAGTAATTTTGAATCACTGCAGCTATACTTCTCCAAGTTCAAAGCACTAGTTTTGCAGCTGAAACAGTGTGGTATTGAAAAGAAAGATGATCAGCTCGTATTGGCCATCCTCTCGAAGCTAGGACCTGACTACTCAGTCTTTGTTTCGACCTTCTATGCCACAAAACTCACAGCTCGAACCTGGAAGATGCCCAGCCTTGCAGATTTCATGGAATCTCTCACACAAGAACAAGACAAGCTGGTGATGATGGGAACCATCAAACCATCCAAATATCAAGCTTTGATTGCTAGAGATTTGAAGGTGTATTCAAAAAGCAAGAAGAAAGCTAAAAATCCACCTGAGAAAGGAAGAGACAAGAAGCAGTCTCCAGAGGATCAACAAGGTCCCAAGAAAAATACCCAGA
>LPNX011016625.1:241219-255815 GCA_001517045.1 Pseudotsuga menziesii
GATATATTTTTGTGTTACAGCTCCATTTTCAGTCTCCATTGTTGACAATTTTGCATGATCAATTGTAATTTGTTGTGAGTGAAATTAATCTATTGCTGGTAATAATTTCTACATAAATCATTGATAACATAAAATATGTCTGTACATTCACATTTTACCAAAAACATAAATTTGAATCCAAAAACTATTTACCAATTTCACCACAATGTACCTAGTTTCCAATTTAACTTTTCGATTTCCGCTTTCCATGGTCCAAGATCTAACGGTCACGCAAATATTCCACATAAAGCAACGGTCAAGAAAAAAGTGGGAATTTAAAAGGAGGAAGAAAAAAGGAGGAAATGGAAAGAACCAAAATTTCGGTTATAAAAGTTGGTAAACTCGACTTCTGCTTTCCGCAGTCCAAGATCGATGGTTCAAAAAGATTCCCCCGAAGATCAACAACTCAAAAAAGAGTAGAATATCAGAAAGAAAAAAATACAAAAGTTTGGTTATGAAAATATTTGGATCCCGCTTTCCGCTTTCCAGAGGATCGACGGTCCGAAGAGCTTCCGCCGAAGATCAACGACTTGGAAAGGAGAAGAAAGGAGAAAGGCAGAAAGCATAAATATAGAGTCTGGTTGCGAGAAAAGTTGAAATTACACATTGTATGATCCACGGGATTGATAGTTCAAAAAAATTAGGCAAGAAATCAACAGCATGGAAAGAAAAATGGCTAGAGGAAAAAGGTGGAATGCGAAAAGGACAAAATTTGGTCATAAAAGGGTGAAAGTCCAGTTTCCATGATCCACAGGATCAATGGTCTAGAAATACTCTACATCCCTGATCCCATATCAATGGATAAGGATTAATCTAAAGGAAATCAACTTTGTGGAAGGGTAAAGGGAAGAAAGGAGAAGACAAAAGAAGAAAGATCAAATTGAGCCTCGAGAAAGCTAGAATCCTGCTTTATGTGATCCACTTTTTGCCACTTTGATCCCAGATCAACGGTGCAGGATGAATATTGTGGAGATCAATGGTTCAAAATGATTTCGATGGTTGAATATGTAAGGATGAATGAGACTATTGCAGGCCTCCCGAAGATCCTCTCAACAGTATTTTCATCTAGCAGAGATGAGTCCCATGTGCCAGATTTTCCTTTTTGATCCATGACGTGCATCCTAGCCTACTTTCCTGATTAGATTTATGATCATGGTGAATCTGCCAGATTAGAATTTGTTAGGATTTTATGTGTGCGGGATTGATTCTTGATTTTTGTAACTGAATTTGGTTATGTTTCGAGGTTGGTCTTGAGAGATTAGGATTATATAAATGTAACCTCTATGGAGGAATAAGGGGTTCAAAATTCATATCTTGAAACCTCTATGCTTGTTTTTATAGCTCTGCAACTTTTCTTGGTAGCAGTAATGAAAAATAATTCATGAGTGTCTGAGATTCATCACGGTGTTCAATGTTCAGTCTATTTTCCCCTGTTTTCTTCATTTTCATGTATGTGTAGCTTCTGCTAATGCGTTTCTAGTGGTATGCAATGAACTCGTTATTTGTTTAGCGCTCCCTGCATCAGATAATGTGTTTGTTATGTGTTTATGATAAATGTATTGGAATGCATCCTCATTTAGATGCTACATTTTAGTTATCAGTTTTTACTGTTACTTCTACTAAAGGTGTCTCAAGAGCATCAGCAGATAGGTTCCTTCTGTTTCATTGGGATTCTTCTCATTTTCCCCTACCATCTCTCAAAGATATTTTGTTGAACATTAACACTTACTTTTCCTAAAATTATGAATGTTATCAATAGTCATTATGTTTTAATCCCTTGAATGTTTCAGGATTTGACTCCATTTCCCAATGGTATTTAATATACGTCTTCCTTACACTCTTTAAAATCCAAAAAACCATTCCCCTTAGCAATATATCATTCTGAATGCATTTTTAAATCCATATGTGTATGTAAATGACCCTGTGACAAAGAGAGATCCCTCTCTGACTGTATAGGCTAGAATACAGTCTAAATATTGGTTTGAAATGGTTAACCCAGTGATTCTCCTACTACAACCATAGGACAATTATTAGGTAATAACACCTTTCAGGATGTCATCATTGTGTATGGTCACTGAGGTAAACCATCCATTGTAAGTCAGAGAAATAGTCCCCATGTTAAATAAAGGAAGATGTACTTTTTGTGTTCCTAGGTAGGTCATCCCCAAAGGTTACCTAGCTGACCTAGTTAGTTGAGTTAGTTACTCAACTGAAGAATATAAATAGAAAGGTACACTACTCATTTGACACATAGACCCATTCCCTCTCTCATGTGTGCATTAGGAGGGAGAGGACAATGAGGAGGAAAAGAGAGAGCCACAGAATACATATTTTTCTTAGGTCATTCCAACTTATTATCTTGTCTTTGTCACAGAACTATTATAAGGAATTTCGCGAGGTTTTCTCCTTTATGGTTTCCATGATGAAAATCTATGTGTCTTGTGTATCTTGTGTATCTTCGATGTATTGTTTTAATTTTTATTCTTTTAGATAAATATCCTAAGTGAATTAACTTATAGAAACTAACATGGTATTAGAGCCACTCTAAAAGAAGGAATTGTGTAGCCGAAATACTGCTACAATGGTAGTTATTGAAGATTAGGGTTTCATGCTTGAAAACCCTAGAAGACAAAATCTAGTCATTTTGGTACTTTATCTATAAGTCAATATTGGAGAAGGATCATGAGCTTAAACTTTTACAGGTTGGATATGACATCTTTATGTACCTTGTGTGAAAGTTTTGGCTACATATTCACTATAATTTAGGAGATGTTATTACTCCAAATTGGGGTTCTAGCGTCCTCGAGAATAGTATCATAAAAAGGTGACCTACGGAGAATTTCTATATATCGGGATAGGAAGCTAAAAATAAAATTTAGAAAGATGTTAAATATAGGGGATAGAATTTTGTTTCTATGGTCTGATTTTCAAACCCTGAATGTGAAACAGTGGCATGTGTAAGTCCGTACAAGTTTTTTATGTTGTACAGTCCTCAAAACAGTCACCTTGGGAAGCTTATCATAAGTCCCACTTGGTGAATCCAAATCTACTCTAACCTGTGGGTTTGGAAAGGATACACAAAATAATAACTCAGTACAAAGTTTCAAACCTTGAGGAGAAGAAACTTCAGACATACAACAGAAACAAGATCAAGCAATTTTGTAGAAGAAATTGAAGAAACTAGAGCTTCATGTTACAGGAACTTCCATCCACGGACGAGTTGAAAAAGGAATTCCATTAAAATAGTCATAGGAGGGTGCATATTTATATGGAATAAGTTTCTCATTATGTGGAAGTTCAATTTTTGACTGCGGGACATTGCAGGAATAAACTAGGGAATCAAGTTTTGGAGGCTTCCCACCACAGTTTTCAGAAAAGGAGTACATTAGACAACTCACCTTGAAGAGGCACATCTTCCTATCGAATCAGAATTTTGAAATTCCAATTTTGGAAAATTAGGGTTTCTCTAAGAAACCCTAGATCAACTAGCTCTAGAACCAGGTCAGACACCTCAAATTGGTAATATCTAAATCTTTGTTGTTTCCATTTGAGGTTATCATTTCAAAATGACCCATCACACCCATAATGATGATAATCTTTGGGGAGATGACAACTTCCAAGCATGGAATTATAGGATCTCCCTGATTCTTGAAGAAAATGACTTGGATCATAATACGAGTAAGGAAGTTCCAAAGTCAGAGGGAGATCATCATTGAATATTCTATTAAGGATCATATCATCCCACATGTGTCATTCTTGAAGACACCAAAGGAAGTGTTTGATTCTTTGACGAAGTTGTTCAAAGGAAAGAACATTAATTGGAAGATGAAATTGAGGAACAAGCTAAAGAATGTGAAGATATGGAACTCAGGTACCATGCATTCCTACTTCACAAGGGTTGCTTAAATCAAGGAACAACTTGAAGAAGTTGAAGAGAATGTGGAAGAAGGATAGATTTTTATGATCTCCTTGAATGGACTCCCAAGATCATGGGATTCATTCATTCAAGGAATTTTTGCAAGAAGGAATTTGATCTCCTTCAACCGACTATGGGAAGGATGTTTACATGAAGAATATCGGCTCATAACAACATAAGAGAATATCGGAGCAACTGAAGATCGATCTCTCACATTTCACACTAGAAGAAATCAAAGAAATAAGGAGGGCCATCATCATAATAGAATACAAATGGAATTTAGAAGATATCCTTCCAATATCAGATGCTACACTTGTGAGGAGAAGGGACAATGCTCCAGAGATTTTCCTAGAAACAAAGACTCCTTCAACAAAGAAGGAAAAGAATATTCCTCAAGTGATGAGGAATATGAATTCTACTGGTGAATATGAAGATCATACTTTTATCCATATCATTACTTAGATAAGAATGAATACAGTTGTGAATGAATAAGTAGAGAAAATTGTTAAGACTCCAAGCACAAGGATCAAGAGGGATTCGCCCACCAAACAAATAAATATAAGTGTTCCATTGTAATTTCTTGTATATCTACTTACTTAAATGATAATTTTTGGTTGTTCACGTGTTTATATTCAGTTGATGTATTATGCATGTCTGAGTGTTTGCACTTATACTACTGACTTACATGTGATGGATGAGTATCATATGGTGTTGTGCAACATTCCATTGCTACTTATCTAGAATGAAACCTCCTTGATGACATAATTGGGAGAAATAGAAGGCATCTAGAAAGTTACTGTATGTATACAGGACATGGAGGAATGTTGTAGCATTGGCTAAGATAGTTACATGATTGTGTGACATATATATTGATGCATTAGATTAATATGTTTTGGAAAAAATGAACCAATTCTAATCATGCAACTAAACTTTACTTGTAGATTGTTCTGGAGAACAAGTGACGACAATTCAGAAGAGGAACCTGAAGCTCCCTGGGTCAGAGACACCATGGTAGAAGAAAGAGCTCCAAAATAATATAAAGATTCATGATATGACCTACAGAGAATGGTAGATCCAATTCAAGAGATGAAGACCATCTTGGGCATGAGAAATGATCCAAGATGAAGAAAATTATGACGAGACTTCCAAAGAAAGTAAGATTCCTCAGACACACTCTAGTTATGTGGCATAGTTGAGTCACATCATTGATGTAGATCCTTCCAGCTATGAAGAAGTAGCCAATAATAAATTAAAGGAGAACAAAGAGTACCAGTTTATCAAGAGGACTTATGTCTAGTATGTGGTTCTGAGAAATGAAGGGAAGTTCGTAGTGTCTTCCATGTGGCTCTACAAGATTGAGCATGCACCGGATGGAAGCATCGAGGGATACAAAGCAATATTTGTAGCACGAGGCTTCTCATAGAAAGAAGGCATAGACTACGAGGAGACATTTTCGCCAATAGCGGGTACCCTTCCATTAGATATATACTTGCATTGGTTGTAGTTATGACATGGGAGATACACCAGATTAATGTCAAGACAACATTCTTAAATGGTGTAGTCAAGGAGGAAGTGTAGAGACTAGGATTCAAGACAAATGATAGATAGAATCATGTGTGCAAATTGAAGAATGAATTGTACAAGCTCAGAAGGCACCCATGGGATAGCACACATAGTTACATGAGGATATTTAATATCACCTAGAGTTATGAATATCTTAAGATTTTCTACAAGGTTGAAGATGAAAACCTATAGAGGACGACATGCTCACAGATGGGTGCAAAATGAACTTTTCAACAAAGTTCAAGATAGAAGATACTGGTATCCAGTGAACTTAGATGGATACATAGAAGGTCAGTAGTAGAGGAAGATACCTATCACTCTAGTACATAATGTTTCTATACATAGAGTACAAAATGTAGAGGGAGGATGATGCTCCACTTTAGAGGGAGTGACTATAAAATATCTCTGAGTTTGACATGGTATGATAGAATGGACAACTTAGTGATGGTCCTAGGATTTACTGAGAGTAAAGAGGATTCTGAACTTTATTTCAAGGTTGAAGGAAGAAAAACAATTATGCTCTTGCTATATTTTGATGACCTACTCGTGATAGGAAAGGACGAACTCATTGAAAATGAAAAGAGGAGACTTGCTACTGAGTTCGAGATTAAAGATAGAGTGATGATGCACTACTTACTAGGAATGGAGGTGTGGCAGAATGCATATGGGATTTTACTTGGTTAAGGAAAATATGCAGTGGAGATTATGAAGAGATCCATAATTTTGGACCATAAGGATATAGACACACCTATGGAATCGAACGTGGAGCTTCTGTGTGATGCTTCATCAGAGTTAGTTGATGCCACGATGTATCCTCAGATGATTGGTTCATTGATGTTCCTGAAAAATACGAGATCAAACATATGATTTGTTGTGAACACATTAAGCCAGTTCCTGATGGATCTATGACATGTTCGCTTGGTTGTTGCAAAGCATATATTGAGGTCCATGAATGGTAAAGTTGTGTATGGGATCAAGTATGATACGAATCAGAAGATTAACTTGCATGGTTAGGTTGATTTGGATTGGGTATACATCACCACTAATAGGAAGACAACTTTAGGTTGATGCTTCAGTTTGAGATCCAGTATTATCTCTTGGTTTAGCATGAAGAAGTCTTGCATGGAGATGAGTACGATCGACGAAGAATATGTTTCCACTTTCTCGGTTAGTTATGAGGTAGTTTGGCTTCAAAAGATACTATCTAATTTCTTTGATCTGAATTACATTTTTGTATGATGTAGAAAGGAATGGTGAAGCTTTAGTACATGGAAATGGATGAGCATATATTCGATGTATTGACCAAGATTCTAATAAGAGTGAACTTAGAGTACTTCATAGAAATACTTGGTGTGATATGAAACAAGACCCCTCGAAAGAGGGAGTGATGATTTATAGCATAGTTGGAGATACATGTTGTCTTGGTTGCGTAATCATTCATGTAGGTCGACCTTGAATGTAATCAGTCTTGTATAAGCTCACAAGTTATCCTTGGAAATAATTAGTCCTTCTATGTTTTTTTTATGATAGAATATTACTAGATACAAGAAGACATGGATTCATGAGATCTCACATGGGAAATGAGACAGGTTGTCCAAGAAAAAAAGATCCTTGTGTAGTAGGTTTCTCAGATGTAATGAGTATTGTATGTTGTCCTTGGATATAATTATCCCTAGAAAATCTCGTAGGTTATCCTTGGAGTTAAACAGTCATGAGGCAGGTTATCTGAGTGTAAAAAGGATCCTGGTGTAGAAGGTTACTCAAATGTAATAAGTCCGATGGGTTTTCCATAGTATAAAAAGGGTCCTGGTGTAGCAGTCTACTCGAATGTAATAAGTACTGAAGGTTGTCCAAAAAAAAATATCATGGATGCAGGTTTTTCGTATGTAATAAGTCCTTGAGGTTGACCTGAACGAAAAATATCCTGGTGCGGTACGCAGTTTTTTTGGACATAATCATTCCTTGTATGTGTATGTTCCCATGTTGGAGATGATGAGGTCACAAGGAACTTGGTGTGCACCTAGGTATTTCTCCTATTCTGTTTGAATATAGGTTGACCATAGAGAGACATAATGCACTTGGTGTGCTTCTAGGATATTCTCACATAGTTGTAGATGTAGGTTAGATACTGACATGTTCCTATGTTGGTAGAATGCAGGTAGTAAGCTTCTAGGTTGTGCTCTATGTGCTCTATTTGTTTTTCCTTATTTTGTGTAGGATAAAGAGATGATCTGGATACGACAATATGATAGTCGAAGATGCATGTTATTGGAGTGACAATGTAAAGAAGGTTATGTTTTGTACCTATGCGATGATCTGGATATGACAAGATGACGATAGAAGATGTAGGTTATTGCAGTGGAAACATAAAGAATGCCCTAGTTTATACCTATGTGATTCTTTACTTATGGATATGATGAATACGTGGATGAGGAATAGGCCTACACCCAACATGAAAATGGGTCGACTCTAGAAAAACTTTGTATGATGGATATATGTGATAGACTGGACAAGATGAGAAAAATGGAAGCAGTGAGGATGATGACTTAGTGACAATGACGATATGTGTTGATGACTATGGAGAGAGAATACCTTCCTAGTTAAGAGGGAGTGTTGTTATAATTGTAACTTCAGAAGATATTCTGATGTATATTACTATTTTATATTGTTGTACTCCCATCAGAGATGTGTGTTCCTCCTTTCGGGGTGTCATCATTGTGTATGGTCACTGAGGTAAACCCTTTTTTGTAAGTTGGTGAAATAGTCCCCATGTTAAATAAAGGAAAACGTACTTTGTGTATTCCTAGGTAGGCCAACGCCAAAGGTTACCTGGACGAACTAGTTAGTTGATTTAGTTACTCAACGAAATAATATAAATAGAAAGGTACCCTCCTCATTTGTTACACACACTCATTCACTCTCTCATGTGTGCATTATGAGAGATAGGACAATGAGGAGGAATAGAGAGTTGCATAAGACATTGTTCTTGGGTCATTCCATTTTACTATCTTGTCTTTGTGACGATACTATTCTGAGGAAGTTTGTCGGGTTTTATCCTTTATGATTTCCCTGATGAAAATATATGCGTCTTGTGTATCTTGTATATCTTTGATGTATTTTTGTACTTGTTATTATTTTAGATAAATATCCTAAGTGAATAACTTAGAAAAAATAACAATCTCAAAATATGTGTCCACTTGTTGAAGTTCCTTAACATTCCCACTTGTTTTAATTTTCATCATGTTATGATATGCGTCGGCATATTTATTATCGCAATTCATCTTTATCAGGTTTGGTGCACATATGCCAAATTCCTTATGGGATTTTGCACATAAGTTCATAAATCATATTTTTCTTCATAAGTCATCATGCCAACATACCATTTTATTTGTGGAACTTTTTTACACCTAAATATCATCACCAACATGTGATAATATCCTAAACATCCAATTTTTCCCTCATTCCCAAATATTGAAGTGAAAAAACCTTGCTCCATATGTCAAAATAGCACATAAAAACCAAGCACTGCTTTTACCCTTAAGCCGAGAAGAGTTACCTTCTTCAGCACCACCTGAGTAGTGTTGAAGACAAGTGGTGGCACCTCCTTTACCCTTTGTTTTAAGAGAGTTTCTGTTCTAGCACCTCTTTGTCATCAAGGAGTAGGAGTGGTGCCCTTGGTAAAAAGTGAAAAAGAGAAGCTTCATGAAGCTTCTAGATCAAAATATTCATGGAAGGCCTTATCCCTATTCACTTGGGTCAATTGAGCTTGAGATCCATGCTTTGGGGATCTCATGTCCACCTCACCCAACAAAATCTCAACCATCCCTATCCATTTGAGGCCTATATAAATAGGCTCATACCCCATGGTTTAGGAGAGATAAAATTCATGTTGCCATTTTCACATTCTAGCCTGATTCATCAAGAGTGAGCATAGAAGAGCAAGTTGGAGCTATCGGGGATAAGACATCGGTTTTGTGGAGGAGTGCATCAACACTAAGGCACAGGTTGTAAACTCTTTCATTATTTAACAATGTAAAGTTGGTTTTCTTCCCATATAACTTGTCATGTAATCATGCATGTTTATTATTGGATTCCTTAGTCACCAATATAGATCTACAGATAATACTTTGGTACTTTTGATCTTTATTCTTTGATGTGTGTTTGCATGCATCTTCTTGGAGATATTTTTCCATAGGTCAAGGACCACATCAATCTATGAATATTGTATTCCAAGTGTCTGTAGTTTCTAGGAGAAGTCTATCATCTTTGTTGTAACTTATTTGTTCTGGATCTGAACCATTCAGAACAGAGGAACATCTTCTGTTCATAGAAGGTGCGAAATTCTTGACAACAAATCTGGCGACTCCGCTGGTGAAGAGATTTAGAATATATGATCTTCCTTATCCTTCGAACAATTTTTTGAATCCAAGCTCCAACTTCTTATCATTTTAGTTAGATCTACCATCTGACCTAGTTAGGTTTTGGGTTGATATCACCAGATCTCTTCAGATCTGAGCCATCCTGACTTTTTATGCTCTTTGGTACTTTTGATCTTTTGTCTTTGATGTGTGTTTGTAGGTATATTCTTGGAGATATTTTTCCATAGGTGAAGGACCACATCAATCTCTGAAGATTGTATTCTGGGTGTATGTAGTTTCTAGGAGAAGTTTATCAACCTTGTTGTAACTTATTTGTTATGGATCTGAACCATTCAGACCAGAGGAACAACTTCTTTTTGTAGAAGGTGTGAAATTCCTGACAATTGACTTTTACACACAAGTTTGAATTTCATTCTCTTCATTTGTAAGTCTCATACAAATGGTTATTGCATATATTTTCCATTTCTGATGTTCTTCTTTGTGTATTTTTATTTGTTCATTTATGACTAGTGTCATGGTGGGATCTTTTCCCTTTTTGGATTTCCACATTCTTCCATATTTTTCTTGAAACAGTCTTTGTTTGAACAAGTCTCCATCTCCTTTGGCATCAATATGTTTAACAATCTTATTATGTTCAATAATATTCTTTGACATCAATATCTTTAACAATCTCCTTTTACATCAATGACAATTCATGTTCAAGCATTTGATCCTTTGACATCAATGATGAATCATGTTCAAGCATTTGATACTTTGACATCAATGACAATTCATGTTAAAAAATACCCATCTTTGGCTTTTGTTTTGTGCACAAGAAGGCTTCCATGAGATTATGCCTTTGATTCTTTTCTATTCTTTTTGCGCAGACCTATCTTCATATTCTTTAATTCTTATTGTCTTTTTATTTTTCATATTAGGTGTCTAAATTATTTCATTCTCCCCATTTAAAATCAATGAAAAAGGGACTCTCTTCTTTGTTGACTCACCTAAGATTCATGCTCATTTATTCATGTTTGGTTTCCTTCTAGTGTGGCGCCAGGTCATAGATAATCCATCTCTGCGTCAGATGCATAGAACTAAACTATCCTTCCTCATGTATGTGTCTCAACTAATGTTGTATGCGAGTGATTTTTTCTTGGATTTCATCCACGAGGGAAATTAATGGTTGTTAATTAATTTACCTATGTTAGCACATATTCCCATCCTTATACATGCATGATAAGGTCGATGACTTATTCCATGTGTTGCGTTCATACTGGGGATTTATTTTGATATCATTCCTTCAAATTGATCCAATGAATCAAAATTTCCCTTTTTTTCCTTTTTCAAATCATGCATTAAATTTTGACATATTCATACTTTCTTTGGATTGCACACCTCATGCATTCATCAATCTCGATGTCTATTCAATTTATGTTCAAGTGCATAGAGAAACAGTTTTCAATTCTATAATTGTGTAGTGTTTTCACTTGGTTCAACATGCTCACCCATACTCTGTTGAGCTTATTATGGTTCTTAGGTCTTGCAATCCATGTATATTAATTGTACATGTATCTCCTTACTATTTTCACGTATGACATTTCCAAACCTTTGAAAATAACAACTACATATTTCATAATATAAAATAAAAATATTTAGACAAATTCTATACGCAACAATCTACTACTTTAGTCCTTGAATTCCTGATATGACTGTTTGAACTCAAAGATTGTGCATAACCCCTTTCAGTTAGCAATGAAGGCTACAATTTCTTGTTTCTTGAACTATGTTGGTGTTATTTACATATTTTGTGCACCCTTGAGATACCTTTTTCACCCATGTCTTCTTGTGCACAATAGGCCTCTTCTTCTATGGTGTATGGTCTTCCACATGATTATACCAGACATATTTTTGGTTGTTTTTATCTTATGTAACAATGTGAATCCTTGTTCCCATATTCATCACACACAAAATCTAATGGTGTGGCAGTATTTTTCTATATGTCTAACATAGTTACATCTTCAACACTTTACTAGACCAAATCTATTTTTATATCTAAAGGAGTTAGCATACCTAGGTATATTATGTATTGTAAGAAGATCATATTCTCTGCAAGATGTATCATGTTATTTAGAAACAATTCCTCCCTATCGCACACATTGTCACTTTCCTTTATATATCCAATGTTTTTCTTATCTTCTGGAAACCTTTAGTTATTTAGGATATTGTTTAGAATTGTTGATCTATTATTGAACTTTGCTTACATATCTATGTCCATGCATTTTTTGCTTCCCCCTGAATTGCCCAAACCACCTCATATTTCAAGCATGAAATCTCTAACTCCTTTTGCATAAATTATTATCACAGTAGATCATTCAATGATTCTGATTCCCTCCAATATTTTTCAAGTGCGGCCTTATTTTCTTCAAGCTCCTTGATCTTGTATTTTTTGCAAATCAAATCCTTTTCTCTATCATTTGTTTTCTTTTGTAATACTTCATGCATATCCTTATTATGTTTGACCTATTCTTCTGCCTTTTCCAATTGTTCCTTTAGCACCTTATTTATTTTCTTTGATTTTTTCAGTACTTCCAATGCACTAACTAATTATCTTTCTAAATCTACTTTAATACTTTCATCGTATTCTGACTTAGATCCTTCTTATCTGTCATATTATTTTTATTTTTCTTTAGTATTTGAATATGGTAAACTAGTTCCATTGTAGGAATGCTTTCTTTCAATCTTATTTTCTGGTTTGGAGGATTCTTTCGTGCCACTTGAAACTTCTTATACCTAGGAATTTGGAGAAGACATAGAGATTCCATCGTAGGTCCACCTCTTCAATGGTTTTGATGTGCTTCCTTAGAATCCTTTAACTAATGATATTCCCCCTTCTACTAAATTTTCATCTTGAATCAATGCCATAAACAATACATCTCTTGGACTGTCACTCTTATCTTTTTCTTCTGATGAACTGTTGTCCTTGTTAGTGTACTTACTCTTCTTTTTCCTTGGAAATTTCTTTCTATCCCCAATTCTATTTTGTTGGTGCTTACTTCTTCATTCTTGGTAATCTAATTCTTCTTCATTCTAACTTTCTTCATTTTCTTCATATGTACACTTTGAAGAAAAGTGTCCAATACTGCCACATTTAAAACACTTAAGGGTAACTTTCACTTGTACTTTCCTTGTCCTATTTTTAACTTCTTTACAAAATAAGCCTCATCTTCATCAAACATGTTAGTTATGTTCTTGCAGTCATTCTTGATGTTTTTCGATTCCTTGTGGATTTAATTTTTCTTCCTTTATTAAGACATTAGTTGGTTCAATCCTCATCTCATAAGCAGTGAGAATTCCATACAACTCATCTTTTGTCAGTTTGTCCAAGTTAGATCTATCCTCCAAGAGTGACACTTTTTATTTTAACCACGATGGAAAGGTTCTTAAGATATTTTGTAGAATTTATTCTTCTTCAATCATTTCTCCATGTCCCTATATCAAATTTACTATTTCATCTACCTTGAGAAAATATGTTGCAATATCTTCCTCCTCCTTCATCTTCAACATTTCAAACTGCGTAGAGAAGGTTTGCATCTTGGAATTCTTAAACTTTTCATATCCTTCATAAATTTTCTTTATTTTTTCCAAGTTTTCTTTTTCTATATTACATTGCATGACTTTGGTGAGTTCAACATCAGCTAGTCCACATGATATTACATTATTTTCTCTTACATTTCACTCATATTTTATTTGATATCTTGGTTCAATTAACGGATTTATGCAAGTTTTGTGCTCATCAGTTCCCTTTTATTCATCTATGGTTTACTTAGGAAACTCATGCCCATCCTCCAATGATTTCAAAATATCCATTCCGAGAGATTGCAAATAAACATCCATTCATGTTTTTCAGAATGTATAATTAGATCCATCAAACCTTGGTTCCTGGTTGGTACACATACCTTCTTGTTTTTCCATATCTACACTAGATAGTTCTTCTAGATGTTAATATGTCACTGAAGACACCCACTATGATACCAATTGTTGGATGTATATTATACTGAGGGTGGGGGGGTATTAAATCAGTATAGGAACATATATCAAATTATTTCACAATTTAACAATTTTCACCAATCAAAACTTTCTTAGCAGAACCAGGCACAATAGAGAAAAAATAATGAAAAATAATTATAAGTATATCTATAGATAAAAAATGATTATTACATAAGTCGGAGAATGAAATCACCAACACAAGGACCAATTCATTTTAGGTATCAACTTGAATCTAAACTACAATATTTTGATTACAAGAACTGACCTACAACAACTTCGATCTATGTGAGCACCGACTCACAAACTTCAGGAATTGACCTGAACAAATGTCTATCTGACTACAAAAACTAAAACTTGTAGAAAGAAAGAACCAACCAATGGATATCTTAAAATTCTAATCATATTTACTAGCTCCAAATAGAAGAAGGAACCATCCCCCTAATTATATTTAGTAACTCCAACTGGAAGGAGGCTCCAAACCCCTAATTATATTTACCAGTTCCAACTCGAAGGATGCTGGAATGATGAAGGAAAAGTGTTTTGAATTGAGTCACTTTTGTAGCTCTGTGGTCTGTAAATTTGAGCATATAGATCTGTAGACAAACACACAACTCACAAAGAAGATCTCACAATTTACTCAGCCATTGAAGAATGAAACAGTGCAAAAGGC
>LPNX011016625.1:258527-286980 GCA_001517045.1 Pseudotsuga menziesii
AATCCTAACATGGTCTATGTATTTTACTGAGTTAGAACTTCGCACTTCCTTAATGCGAGTATCCTTTCTATCTCACTCTCTCTTTTTTGTTTATCACTTGTTGATTTCCACACTATGGCTCTGCTGCATAAAACTCTTTATGCAATCAACGAGCCATTGATACCCCCCAAAATGAATCTTTTCTAAAACTGTTTATCTTCAAGTCTTCATTTTCCAAGATTACTTCAACACATCCATCTCTTCCTTGTTTATAATATTTTCATCTCAAAATATATGTTCACTTGTTTATGTTCCTTAACGTTCCCACTTATTTTTATTTTCATCAAGTTGTTATATATGTCGGCGTGTAGCTTATAACAATTCATCTTTGTGGGGTTGGGCACACTTTCCAATTTCCTTGTGGGACCTTTCACATAGGTTCAAAAGTCATATTTTTCTTCATAAGTTGTTGTGCAACATACCATTTTCTTTATGGGACTTTTACACATAAGTTTGTATTTCATTGTCTTCATTTTTAAGTCCCATACAAATAGTGTTTATGCATATCTACCATTTTCAATGTTCTTCTTTGTGTATTTTTATTTGCGCATTTATGACCAGTGTTGTGGTGGGATCTTATTCCTTTTTGGACTTCCATATTCTTCCATATGTTTCTTCAAACTCGATTTGTGTGAGGAATTCTTAAACCCTTTTGGAATCAATATGTTCAACAATATTCTTATGTTCAACAATATCCTTTGACATCAATCTCCTTAACAATCTCCTTTGACATTAATGACAATTCATGTTCAATCATTAGATCCTTTGACATCAATGACAATTAATGTTCAACAAGTAATTGCAATAACTCATTCAATGTTTTGTTTAGACATTCTGGAGTGTCCTCTTATTGTGATACTTATTCAAAAATTCTTTAAGCGTTATTAAATATATATTTCTGTTGATTCATATGAAGGTAATTGTGATCCTTGCTTGGAAACCTTTTTATTTGTGTACTATCATAACCAATTTTTGTTCCTTACCTTGTAACAATTTGCAAATTATTATGTTTAATTATGTCGTTCTTAGGCACACCAGAGAAAATATTAAGATTATTTTTATTGATAATCTTTTCAAGTATGATGGGGAAATCCTCTAGGGAATTCTCTCTGACACCACATTTAGTACAAAATTTGAGATCCGTATAGTGTCTTTCCAAGGACAAATAGGACTCAAATGTTCTTCACTATAGCAAACAAAGCATCTCAGTCTAGCTCAACCACTGTTATAATTTCTGTATCCTCGACCACGATATCTACCACGGCCTTTATACCCTAATTTTCTCCACTTCTCACTGAGTCTATTATCTTCATGTTCTCTATGATTATTTTGCTCCCTTGTTTGTGTCTAGTAGACTGTATGTAGGTTGTGCCTTGTAAGGACATGATCTAGTCCTTCATTCTTATTCTAATAAAGGCTAATAGTTTGTTTGTTTAAAATCATATTTTTTTACTTTCAACTCAGTAAGACCTTCGATTGAGTTATATTTATGTATTTCTTCTCAGTTAAGTTTCACTACAAGCATAAATCAATGATATGCTATTATATTCTATTCCACTAGTTTTTTTCACTTAAAGAAACATATATCTCTTTTGAAATATATTATATTAATTACAATATTTCATAGTAATAAGCAGAAATACATAAAGTAACAAGTGGAAATTTCTTATAGAAAGTACCTATGGAATAACAACTTTGTCTAGCTTTGTCCCTGCGATTTCCCACAACCAAACTCAACCAAACGAATCATCCTACCACCCTACAAAATCGAAAAGTATTGTCGAATTCCTAGCTCCAATAATTTTGTTTCTGGACCTCTAAGTACAATTCCAACCATTTCAAATAATTTCCATTCAAACAAAAACAAGCCTCCTCTGATGTGCTTTCTCAATGCCAATATTTCCCCCTTAAAAATCCATACTCTCCCTTTTATCCAATGCCTACCCTTCATCGAATCTCCCTCTAGCCTTTACTACCATATCCCTTCCTTAAATGTTTCAACCATTGACCCATCTACCCTGTCAATTTTATTAATTTTCCAACACCATCATGGATCGAAACAAGCGCCATATTCAAGAAACAACAATAAAATAAAATTGTCTATCATTTATTTATTTTAAATAATCATGAATCTTTTCACACTCAACCAACAACCCATTTTGGCATAACTTAACCCCCTTTTTCTTTTCAATAATACATTTGTTAAATATTCATACTGCACATTAATGTATTTTCAAAATAACAATAATAATAACAATCAATGATTTATTTTAACTATTAACATATTCCACCGTCAAATCATAATTATAATAAAGGTTCAACGATTAATTCTTTATTAACTAATCAATACTCCTTTTACTTTAGTGATCATTGACGTCACTATATACCACATTCAACAATCATATTTCACCAAGACATTCATCTTACAATGTGATTCCTATAGCCAGAACATGGGTTTCATTTTATTGCAAGAAAGACACCCATTGGCCTTCACTGGTAAGCATCTTTGTGATCAAAATTGGGAAAAACCACCTATGTGAATTAAATGATGGATATCCATTATTCAGAACTGGGACATGGAGCCATATTTGATAGGGTGAAATTTCTAGACCAAGATCAACCATCATAGTCTTAATTATATCCTATTGTAATGACTCTCCTCACCATAGAAGCACAAATGGATCACTAAGATGCTATTTTATGATTATGAAATTATATATAAGAAGGGTCAAGACAATGTAGTGAAAGATACTTTGTCTAGGAAATTTGAAGAGTAGGTCTTACTCTTTTCATTATCCTTACCCATCCTAGTATGGATCTCTAAAGCGCGATAGGAATGGTTGTCCCAAAATACAATTAGACACATCATCAAAAGGATACAAGAAGACCCAAGACCCTCACCTGTTCAGTGTTTATACATGGAACCACAATATTTTGAGATATGAGAGGAACATGTTTCTCACCTTGGATAAGGACTTGAAACCATAAATATTAGAGGAATCACATTCATCCCCAAGAGTAGTCCGCTTAGGATTTCATATAACTTATGAAATAAATAAGAAAGTTTTTTTTCTCAGAAGGCATGAGAAAGGCTATACATGACTTTGTTGCATCCTGTTGTAATGAACATTTCTCTAAAACAATTTTTTTTAAACAAATACCATAAGTTTGGTTCCAAAATTCACTAGGGTGAATGAATCTAAACCCCCAACAATACAAGTTTCATAAATTTAAACAATCTTTGGACTGATTGGCGACATGCAGGTTTTGAGACATGGTTGAAAATTTGTTCTTAGGGCTTACTTAGCTAAATTCTAACCATACGTTCACTCGTTTCTACAGGTGATCACTCAAATACCCTTGTTTTAGGTTGAGTCTAAAGTTCTTATTTCAATCTTATATTATGGGACCAATAACTCATAACATAAATGTTTATGGGGTTACAATCATTGTTTCCAATATTAAAACACTTTTAATATTTCCTTCACATCCAAGAACACATGGTTTATAGCTAGCGGTCTGGGTTTTGGGTGAAATAGGGTTGTTTCACTTTCACTTTTACCTTTACTGGTGGTTGAATTGTGCATCCAAGTTGTCGCTCCTACAACACTCCCCCCCTTCGGGCTTCATGGCCAAACATGACAGTGAGAAAGAATTTTACCATGGCAAGAGGTATTCAAAAATACAAAGGATTCATGGTTTAAATCCATGAAATATTTCAAGAGGTTTTTGGTGTTCCAACAGGATTCGAATCCCATCAATAAAATACATGAATTCATACTAGGTTGTTTGAGTTACCCAATTGTAGAATTCTCAACTACTATGGTGTAAACATCAGGTAAATACCAGTAATTATTTTTCTATCAATTTAAAAGGAATTTGAATAAGTGTTATTTTGTGTATGATTTCCAAGTTTTTGTGTAGGTTAATATTACAGATGAAGTAGGATTCCATTGTGGGAATTAGATGTGTAACCCAAAGGTAAGTCTCAGGATTTAATTCTCTAGTAATGTCTCAAAATATTAAAGAATATTTCATGATGAGGGTTTTCGTTTCCATCTGATTCTTCAAGACTACTCTGAAATGCATGCATTCAGCTTAGTTTTCTGTTGACTTCCACACACTTGGTATGGTTGGGGTTTCGAATTTCTTTTTCTCTATAGTGGGTTTGTGGTAGGTTTTATAACTATCTAATATTCCTCCTTGTAGTAAATGAAACAATTTATCTTTTAAACTTTGTTTCTAGTTGTTATTTTACTACTCTCATTACATTATTTAGAAAATAGGGTTTTCATTTTTGGGATCGAGACCGTCTGTAATGAAGAGTTTATAAATATTTCTATATTTTGGAAGAAATACTTATAAATTTAATTAAATTGTTATGTTGCACAGCCACATCATTATTATTTATTATATTAGTTTGTAAAAGACAATACAATGTTCTGATTGACATCTCGATACAATAGAATTTTTTTAATAAATAAATAATAACTATGATTCCAATACATAATATGCATATTTCTATTTACATAGAAAATTTGTACAACAATTTTGAAAGAATAAATTAAGGTTTTAGGTCTCGAAGAAGAATATATGTCTCTCTTTGAGAAATTAAGAAGTTAAGAGACACACACCACCCAACCTTAGGAAAAAATCGAAGATTTGAAACCTACAAGTAATCAACCACCTTTCTCAGAGTCTTGATTTTACACTTCACCCCTACAGTCTCAAGTTCTCCTCCAGGACAAAAGGGCATTATTTATCCCAGAATCTAAAATATTTACATGCTCACTGACAGCTCCATTTCAGAGCCTAACATCTCATAGATGTTCTCTCATAGCTCTACACTAGTTCATAAAAAAAATAGTTTGAGTCGTCACCCTTGTTGATCT
This sequence comes from Pseudotsuga menziesii, assembly GCA_001517045.1. Classification (NCBI taxonomy): domain Eukaryota; kingdom Viridiplantae; phylum Streptophyta; class Pinopsida; order Pinales; family Pinaceae; genus Pseudotsuga; species Pseudotsuga menziesii. Next base: position 263,459 of record LPNX011016625.1, read on the forward strand.
CTAGAAGCTCAATTTTTCTATTGCCTTATTTATTTCTACATGCCTCTCTTTTCCTTTTCCTATGAATTTTAATAGCAATAAATAACTCCCTTTGGTACTAGCCACTTGTCTTCATAAAGATAAATATAGGTTTTGTTACTGCCATAAACTCAAGTTCCTGTCAATTAACTGTATGGATTCTTACCTTCCCATTCTTGAATTTATATTCATTATAAAAATAATTTACTAGTTCCACAATAACAATAAAAGAAATTACTTAAACAAGAAAGTAATGAGGGGATATTACAATCCTCCCCTCCTAAAAACATTTCATTGTCCTCAGTGCTTAATAAGTTTGATCACAATCTTGAAATAAAATAGGATAAACTTGGCTCATAACTTCCTCTCTTTCCCAGGTATCTTCCACTGGTGTATAGTGTTTCCATTGAAACTTAACTTTCACAATATTGTGCTTTTGAAGCTCAACCTATCTGCTTTCTAGAATGCACATTGGTTCTGTGTGAAATTCACCCTCCGGTTCCACCTTTATATTATTCCAATCAATGATATGAGATTGACCAATCACATATTTTTTAATAAAGATACATGGAATACATCATGAATTCTTATATAAGGAGGTAAGGAAAATTGATAAGCTACATGCCCTATTCTAGATAATATTTTAAAAGGTCCCACATATCTGGGTGCAGGTTTTGCATAAAGTCTTGTTCTCAGCCTGCTTTTTTTCATCTTGACTCTCAGGAAAACATGTTCTCCTAATTTGTATTCTTGAGCTATTCTCTTCCTGTCTGCATAACTTTTATGCCTGACCTATTTTGCGTTTAAGTTTTGTTTTATTTTCCATACCATTGTCTACATCTGTGCTAACATATATGGTCCTAAAACCATCCTATCTTTAAGATTTCCCCAACTCAATAGTACTTTCCATATCCTACCATACAACACTTCAAAAGGGCTCATTTTGAGGGATGCGTGATAATTATTGTTATATGTGAATTCCACTAAATGGATATAATTGTTAAGATTTATTATGTTAGCCTAGATATCATTAGTGTTCAATCCAAATTCTCAACAGTAGCATATGAAAAATCACTGAAAGAAGCACAATCACAAGATAAACATAGTATTTATCCCAGGAAACCCTCAAGGGGAAGAAAACGAAACAAAAATTCCTATGTATAAGATGTATAAGATAAAACCCCAAAACATATATTCTCCTCCTTGTTGATCTATCTCTCTTTATCCTGTGCGCTACTCAAGTGAGTGAGCATGTGTTATAATGAGGAACAGAACTCCTCTATTTATACAGTTTATGTCAATTGACTCTTACCCTAAACAAGTCAGCCCCACTAAACTATCTGAGCCAACTTCACCTAGGAATACTCAAAATGATATTTTATATTATTCATTAGGGTACTAATGACCCAAATTACAATGGAGGATTTACCTCATGACTCTATGATGACCAATTACAATAGTAATATACCGATGGAGGAATAATAACATCTCCCTTGGGGTACATCAGCAAAATACATTTAGAATATCCTTTGAAGTTACAATATTTCAACACCCCCCCTTAACGATAAGGGTATTCTACTGACAAAATCATCATCAACTATAGGAGTAATTAGAGAGATAATATTTAGTAGTATCGAGGTAATACATCTATACATCATCAGAAATTTTCAACATTCCTCAGTAACTGGAACATTTACTCTTCAATGTCATCATCTTTTTTAGCACACAATCAGTTAATCCTTTTGCAACAACACTTTGATCTTTCGATCATTCATAGAAGCACTTCGATATTCGATACTTTACATCACTTCGCATATTCTCAATCCTTTGCAGAAGCATTTTGATCTTCTCGATCCTTTTTAGCAGCACTTCGATCTTCTTGATCCTTCATAGCAGCAACACTTCAATCATTTTGATCCTTTGCAGCAACAATTCAATCTTCTTGATCCTTTGCATATGCACTTCGATATTTTTTATCCTTCGCTTCCACTCTACCTGCAGTACACATGATCTATTTCCAGGATGATCAATCCCTAACAATTTAGGGAATAGGTCCAAGGATTATGCAATCCTCCATTAGCCTAATCCCCCTTAACGAGGAGGGTCAATAATATCGACCACCTAAATCGTCTACAACTGAATGTAGATCTCAACTGCACCTAGATGCAATCTCTTTAATCCATAAGGACTCATCATAGAGAATCCTCAACTTCAAAGCTAGGACCACTCCTAAGTGAGTGTTATACTACAGAATCTAAATATACATCTAGTCATACTCTCCATACAAGAGTATTGTCTGCAAAGAATATCTCAATCGCACCTAGGTTTCAGCCCTCATTGTAGGACATCCTCATCTTGTTAGATCTAGGACCACTCCTTCTGACTGTTATACTACAGCATCTGTGAGGAATCGTCATAGAGAATATTTAGCACTAAATAAAGGACCACTCCCAAGAAAGTGTTTTTCTATGGCATCTACATATAAATATAGGTACACTCTCCACACAAGAGTAATGTCTTCAGAGCAGATCTCGACCACACCTAAGTGTCAACCCTATCATTCATGAGGACTCATCGTAGAACATCCTTAGCATGAAATCTAGGCCCATTTGCAAGAGAATGTTATACTACGGTATCCACAAATGAATATGGGTACTCTCCATGCGATAGAAATCTCTGTAGGTCCATCCTTAGCTAGTAAGGACCACTCTCTTGAGCAAAGTGTTATACCCACAAGACCATCCTCAAGAGAGGAAACTATCATACATAAGTGAATGTTGTACCTTGTAAGCATATTCAGGAATACTTGGCCTCTTTCATAGTGGAGCCTCACTATCATCTGTCATCGATGAAAGTCTTATCATCACTCCCCATTTTTCAGGAGGATCCATATCATCAACATGCTCCCCCTTTTTCCGAGGAGGGTTCATATCTTCAGCCTGTCCTTACTTTCCAAGGAGAGTCCATATCTTCGACTTGTTCCTCCTTTTTTAAGGGGGTCCATATCTTCATCATTCCTTCTTGCAAGGAAATTTTGTAGTATCATCACTATTCCTCCTTGTGAAGAAAGTCTTTTTGAACTACACCAAGTGTTGGAAAGGGGTTGGGGTAAGTTGCACAGCATCGCGGATTATGCACGAGCTCAGAAGACACCGAGAAAGACGAAGATAGCACAATATGCAGAAGATAAACTAATTTTGAGTATTTTAAGTCACTTTTTGTACTTTTGGACCATTTTTTGTGGATATTGGTCATTAGTCAGTTAAATCAGTTAGGAGATATTTAGAATTGGACCATGAATGTAAAGGCACAAGCCTATATATAGAAATAAGAATTGAGAATAGATAATGGAGACATATATATATATATATATATATAGAGAGAGAGAGAGAGAGAGAGAGAGAGAGAGAGAGAGAGAACAAGTTGTTATATGTCTGATGAATTGTCCTCTGTTTTGATCTGTGGTTGATTGCGCAGAAGTAATACGATAAGATGGATGTTGATATGAATTGCTGTTATCTTCTTTTGTATTTTTTTATCTTTCTGTTCCTACAAACCTGTTGATGAATGCTAAGTGAATCTAAAATATGGACCTATGATGCGATGTTTTACTGTTTATGAATTTTGTCATTTTTTCAGTCTAGATTTGTTACATTCATGAAAAAATGATGCACAATAATGAATAGTTCTGTTAGATAATTTGATATGATCTGGTTGTTGATCTGATGAACCGTCGATGCCCTAACCCTCTTCTATACTACGTAAACTTGGTTCCTTCAGCCCTCCCTCGAACATCTCAGGTGAGACCTCATCCACTCTACGGGTGTTGCTGGACAGGGAAAAACCTGTCTAGGTCGATTCTCAAGGAGATTGTGGTGAGTTGAGTGTCGACAAAGTGGGACCCCTATCGAATGAGTTTTGTTGGTCGAGGGTTGAGCCAAAAAATGGTTCCATTACCAGGACCTTGTTGCGACTGAGAGGAGGGGATGTGGCATTTGATGTGACCAAAAATACAAGATTGGTTTGACTAGAAGCTGTGAGAATTTGTTGAAGACAAAAATTAGAACCTTGGATTGACAACAGATAAGTGGTTGGAGAATTATATACATGACGGTCCTCACGAGTATTTCTTCTATGAGTTTCCCATTATACTGTATGAGTGGTTGGAACATTTTACATACAAGAAGACAAATTTCCAAGGAGGAGAACCAACATCCTTGACCCCTGAATTGATCCAGGAACTGCAAGAAATTGACAATAGATAATCATGAGTTGTTGAGGTCTGGCTAGATAGTATCCTAGAAGGATACATCATGGATTTTGCAATCGACAATACCAGGTCGTATGACGAATTGGAAAGGGAATTTTTCAATGGGCTCAGATGGAGGTTCTTATTATCTCTACAGTTGTCAATTAAAATTCTTGTCTATGAAAAGGGTATAGTGAAGATGCACCTAGAGTAGTAGAACTCAGGTGTGCAAAGGGATTGGATACCGCGACTAAAGTGGGGAGAGGAATGGGAAGGTAAGGGGTAGATGGGTGCAAGTTTAGACAATATTGTGAGGGAATATTAGGAAGAAAGTGGTTGTACAAGGGGAGGAGCAAGGTTTTGACAAGAGAAGAGGCAGAGGTTAGGGGAAGTTCCTGCTGCGATCGAAACCCAAAACCGTGAAGGACAACTAGACGGGATGAAGCAACCCTATAGTGATGAAGAGGACGAATAGACCCAAACTATGCCTAGGACAGTGGTAAGATCAAACCCTAGCAGAAACATGCCTACCCCTCCACGCACCAATTCAAACTCAGGGAGAAAAACAAATTATATGTCGGTTTTTCTGACGTCTCAACAACATTCTAGTAGTATATCAAAGTCTGTAGGAAGAAGGCCAACGATGGATGGAGACGACAATAAGTTACCTTTGTTCCATGGGAACGGTACAAATGATCCCAAGAAATACTGGTTCATCTACGAAGCAGTATGGACTATTAGACAAGCCACGGATGACGATGTTAAGAAGGGACAACTAGCGACTACTCTATGGGCTCGTGTGCTAGATTGGTACATGAAATTTATACATGTTCCTATGGATACCTATACAAAATCTTTGGATGAGATTCGAAGGGGACTGATCAAACAATTCATGAAGCCTAGATCAGAGGTGCAATACATCACTGAGTTGAAAGAGATCAAGCAATTTCTGAATGAAACTATGTGGGACTTTGACCAAAGGTTTAAGACATTGATGATGTGATTCAGCTTTGATATGAGTGACATTCAACATAAATAGTGGTTTATCGCAGCCTTGGTACCTCATATCCGACAACCATTGATGCAGCAGAAGATTGCAACAAAAAGTGAGGCTCTAGAGATTGCGATGAAGTTGGAAGCTTCATCGGTTGGAGAGAGTACAATTGGCATGAATCAAATCCAGGCACAGCTAGAAATCTAACGTTTCAGTTACAAGACATCAAGAAGGTGAAATAATATCGCGATGATATTTGGTGCACTCAGTGTCACGCAGACAAACACACGAAAGACAACTGCCCTAGTTTCCAAAATTATCTAGTTTCAGGAGCGTCGAACCCATTAAGTTGCGAAAGTGTACCATGGTGTCGCATATGTCAATTTTATGGGCACCGACACAAAGAGTGTAGCTACATACAAAAAATGGTGTCAAAACCAACCAACCTATATTGTTCTTTTTGTAAATCGGTGGGACATGAAGACAAAGACTGTCGTGCATATGATCTGCTGCAAGAGAGAGCATATGAATCATACTTTGTGAAGGGAGAGGAACATCGCATAGTATAGCAACCACATATGCAGCCTCAGATGGTAAAATCTTGACCACAGTATACACCACCACCGTATATGCAATTTATACCATCACAGCTAAAGCCACAATTCGTGCCATAACAGTAGCCATAGTTTGCACCACATTCGTGATTTGCGCTAAAACCATAGTACAATCAAATGACAATGCCTCAGCTGCAAGAATAGTATGTTCAAGATACATAGTACAACAACAACTAAAATCCCCTGCCTCAATAGATGGATTCATCGTAGTACCAGTAACAGGGAGGATTTCATGGAGGATTCCAAGGAAGAGGCGGAGGATTTGGACGAGGAGGATTTGGACAAGGAGGAGGATGAGGTCACATATCATTCCAGTTTTACAATTGTGTGGTATTTAAGAACTATCAAAGAGAATTCCCACACTTGCAATTCTCATGCACATATTGCATGGTGATTGATCATACTATCAAAAAATTTCCACAGCTAATCGCAAGATGGCAGGTGGGGAATGTTTCTCAGTTGCAGAGCCTGAACTAGGTCCAGACTCAAAATCAGCTGCAAAACCAGAACCAATTCCAGAACCAGAGTCAAGTTCCAATCTAGAATCAGGCTGTGAACCCTATGAACCCCCCATTGAACCAAAATCCATCGCTGAATCAGAATCCCCCAATGAACCAGAATCAAGGGCCGATAGTAGCAATGATCTCAACAGAGCCAAAAACAGTGGATGTTAACATTTTCATTGTCACTCTTGCAAGAGCCACAATTGGAGAGGATGGGCTTGCCCACATATTCGAATGGCTAGATAGAAGAAGGCACCATTTGATATCGCAATTGAAAAGGAAACATTTTTTGGAGCACAGGATGTGATCGGAAGAAATATTGGTAAGTCACCTATCTATGAAATGCCTCCCACTTTTGATTCCACACTAAATGAAGGACCATCGATGTAGCATGTTACCTTGAAACACTTCTTTGGGAGTTTCTTATCACTAGCAAGAGACCCAGACGCTTTTGCTGAGATGAAAATTTGTTGCGTCGCCCGGGTAAGGAGTCTACGGTGAATTCTTTACGTAAGAAAAATATAGGCAAGGAGATGCATATGAATATTCATATTGGAGATGATGAAGTCGACTCGATCATTTTGTATCTAGGGTCGAATGTAAATATCCTAACAAAGAAGACATGGGAAGAGATGGGGCAGCCGATGTTGGGATGGTCCCCTGTGCAGCTGTGATTAGCTAATTAGGTGAAGTTGAAGCCAATTGGATGGGTATATAACCTGGTGGTAGATGTTAAAGGTATGATGTCTCATGATGATTTTGACGTAATTGAAGTTGTTAATGGGGAATAATCCTACCCCACATTGATATGGGTTGTATGGGCCAACGATAGCATGACATTCACTAACTTCAAAAAGCGGATGATGACTTTCGAGAACCAAGATATTAGGTCATCGCGCCTATGGATCCTGATGAAGGCAGGAGATACATTGAACCAGTAAAAGATGAAGTTGTCAACGGGTGGGATCATGCCTACAATATCTCTAAAGATTATATTAACCCCATGGATGATAGAGAAATTGGTTGGCACAGTGATAGTTTTGCGTCTTCTGATTCTGAGGATACGCTAGAAAATTGGCAAAATCACATGCATGAGGTGTCCTTTAGGAAGTGCGAATTAATCATGTATTCATTGCGCCATGTTCCGACCGAGATTGTAGAATTACCATTTTATGAAGGGATGCTTGAACTTTCTACATTCTTAATGGAATTTGAAGAAAACATCTCAGAACCGTAGTGATTGTTGGCACTGGAAGAAGCACTGAAGGCTACTCCAACATGATGGTGGGAAACTCACAAAAAGATAATTACTGGATGGGCCCAGTGTCAACACTTGATGACAAATCGCTTAGGTAATGCAGAAGAATACCACACTAGGTGGTATGATGGATGGAATGACCCTAGCATCCATTTGATAGAATTCCAAATATTGTGGGCATCACAACCAAAGGATGAATGGGTCCATGCCTTTATTCACACCCTAGATGAAATGCCAAGATCTTGGAATGTATCAGCATAACTGCGAAGGGACATAACCACTTGGGAGGAGCTGACAGTTTTCTTTGCGCAGACCTTTCATTTTGCAGATGCTAACCCGGATGTTAACAATGCACTTCAAATTATTCAAGACATGGTTCTAAAAGTTGTACCAGTCGCATACTCTATGGATCCACATGTGTTGTGCCACATTCAGTTGATAATGGAATGTTATAACATGTTTGTTGAAACTAAAGATGATGATGAGCTACAGAATATCAATATCCCAAAGACAGAAGGAAGTATGGACGTCGCAGCACCAGGTGTACCAATTGATCCCATGATTCAGCTGTTGAAGATCAGAAAAATTAACATTGGGACAGAGGAGAACCCAAAATTCGCCAGTGTTGGGGACTATTAGGATGAGGAGATGATGGAAAAAATCATAGACCTACTGCATGAATTTCAATATTTCTTTCCAAAAACATTCTCAGAGATGAAGGGGATACTAGGTGATCTAGGAGAGATGAATATTTCGTTAAAACCAGATGTGAAACCAGTACAAGAGAGGCCATATCGCCTAAATCCACGATACAAAGAAATAGTCAAGGCTGAACTTGACTGGATGTTGGATGTTGGAATCATTGAGCCAGTAGAAGAATAAAAATCGATTAGTCTCATGGTGGTCCAAGACAATAAAACGGGTGAAGTTTGCATCTGTGTCGACTTGAGAAAATTGAATGATGACTGTATGCATGACCCCTTTCTGACCCCATTCACCGATGCAATACTTGGAGTAGGTGGTCAATAAATGTACTCTTTCATAGATGTATTCTCTTGTTATCACCATATGAGAATCGCTAAGGAGGATCAACATAAAACCAAATTTGTCATTGAGTGGAGATGCTTCCAATACATGGTGATGCCTTTTGGGTTGAATAATGCACCTGCAATATTTTCTTGAGTTGTCGTCATGGCATTTAAATATTTCATTTAGAAGTTCCTACTTGTGTATTTGGATGATTGGACAGTGTATGGCCTAATCAAGGATCATTTAGAAATCCTTTGACTAATGTTGGAAAGGTGTCAACAACATCAGACTGCGCTGAACTCTAAGAAGTGCATTTTTTGTGCACCACTTGTGATATTGTTGGGTCACATCATGTGCAAGCAAAGATTACTGGTTGATCCTACAAATATAGCACTCATTTTGAGCTTACCTCCACCAACCAATGTAAATATGCTTAGGGAGACGCTGGATATGTTGAAATCACTGCCCCGAAGGAGAAACTATTGAAGAAGGATGTTGTCTTTATATGGAGTCTAGAATGTCAAAGTAGCTTCGACATTTTGAAGGCCAAGATGTATTCAACACCAAAACTTGTATTCTCATATTGGAAGAAAGAATTCCATGTGCATGTTGATGCATCTTCCATTGCACTAGGATTAGTGCTAGCACAACCAAGAGAAGGAGATATGGATCACCCAATTGCTTTCGCTAGTCGGAAGTTGTCATTTGTTAAGAGGAATTATACAACCACAGAGCGTGAAGGTCTGGCGATAGTCTATGCGCTGCAAAAATTCAGGCATTACCTTTTAGGTGGCCACTTCAAGATGTTTACTAACCACTCTACTTTGATGTATCTGGTCAATAATCCTGTGTTGTGAGGGAAGATATGTCACTGGTTACTTCTCTTTCAGGATTTTTAATTTGAAATAATTGTAAAGTCGGGTCTCTTGAATGTTGACCCTGATCATTTATCCAGAATTGAAACAGGAGAAGAGCCTACTAATATTGAAGATGGACTTCCCAATGTGCAGTTATTTCGAATTGACATGGAAAATTACCATTATGCCCCGATAAACCAATTTTTGGCAACAGGAATTGCACTAAAAGAACTTTCCACAACTCAAAAGAAGTAGTTGGTGATTAAATATTGTTGGGCACCCAATATGCAAGTTAATTATAGCTCACATATAGAGTGTGCAATATTTATTGTCAACCCAGGGAAGTCTTGTATTTCAAGGATAACATGCACAATATTTGCTTAAACACTAAATTGTTGTAACTGAACAATCCTATTCTCTGTTCAGCTATGCTCATCCCAAGAATCCACTTAATCTAGCTTACCTTCTAAAGAATACAGTCACAATTACCTTTTGTTGTTCTTGATCTAGAAATTGAAAGACTCATGAAGTCACATCTAGATTACTCTTGCAGAAAATGATATCCTGTTTACCAAATAATCTAATGATTAACCCAACTATCTTAATCTGATTATTCTAGAAATCCAAAAAGACATGAATTGAGTGCTAGTCTAGGAATTCAGAGTACAAAAATTGAGTTCAACTGTCCTATGAATTCAAAGTACAGGAATGAAATTCTGCAATCATAAAAGCAAAGAACAAACTACAAGGATTCATGGAAACATCAACTAAAAGATCTAAGGATGAACAGAGATGTTACAGCTACCACACAATTTGCATAAGGAATAATTACCTACTCAGTCAATTGTCACACCATGCCACTATAGATTTCTAAGAGATGCAATTAATAACACACTATAAATCCACAACTGTTACAACTTCCTATGAAGAAATAAAATTAACATAACATCACACGACAGAATAATTAAAATGCCTAATTCAACTCAGCAATCCCTGCGGGAAGGCGAGCCCAGCCTTCACACAGAGATGCTGGATATAATGCATGTTAAAACCCTTATATCTGAAGTAACTCCTTGTATTAAAAAGGCATATCAATTAAATAACTCTCAGTCACAGTGAATACAATAAATTGGTTATGGGTTCAACCCCTAGCTCAGAACAATTCTCCATATTTATACAATGTAAATCATAACATCCTATCCCTATTATTGGGAAGCCATGAAGATCTCTGATCTTTAGGTGCCCTAAATTACAACAGTTGTTACAACCGTGGTAGGAAGAAAGATAGGAAATATAGGGAAACTATTAATTGACCCAAAAATAATGATATCCTTAGATCACAGCTATACACAAGCAGTGGCGCACTGTTGACCTCCAAATCTGTTGCATTTTGTTGCAGCTATCTTTGTACAGCTTTGCCTGGAATCATATACTAGGACCACTTTCCTTGGGAAATGTTAGGATGGATAGCGATCAACTTGAGTGATGAATTTCCATCATTTTTGTAGCATGTTCAGCCCACTATACCTACATCTCTATATCTCAAAATACCTTTATAAACCATCATATGTTAGCATATTGAGAGATATAAAGCCTTAATTACCACAATCATAAGTATTAATAAAATAAGACAATAACCAATCATACCTTGGTGGCTTGAAGAGTAGAGTGAGGGAAAAACATCTATTTGGAATACTCAATGGGGTAGGATAGGGAAAAACAAGGTGAATAAGGATGGTGAAAAAGGGGCCATTTCTGGGCCCAACATCTCCCCCCAACTTTCCTGTTTCATGTCCTCATGCAACAACCTCCATTATTTTGAATCTGAATCTTGCATTGTGCTCTATTCATGGAGAGAAGAGAAGTTGTAGGGGAACTCAGATGTCCCTTCTTTTTCTATGAACCCCCTATGGGCAAACCAATATCTCCAACATTGCTTCTCCTCTACCTTCGTCAGTGATAAATCCATCTTGTATGGTTTTTCTAGCCACCAGATGAGGGGAAATTTAAATTCTAGGCCCAACCAATTAGCCCCACACTCCCTGATACATCGAACATAACCCTCAACCTTCGAAAGTGCATGTTCAAAATTTCTAAAATAATAGGGGTCCCTGTTCTTGAGGGTAGGAGACGCAACCTACCACCTGTGCTTACTGCCTTCCAAAGTTATTTGTTGATGTATGGAGATCTGGTTGATGCAGGTAGAAATAAATTCTTCCTATAGTTCCATTATATGCCGAGTCTGGATAGGGCATGAGAGCAAACTCCGGTGTCTAGCAAGAAAAATACAAGGATTTTGAGGCTCACTTTGGACCCGCAGATTAGAGTGGCCTTCATTGTGAGAAAAGGTTTGAAAATACCTTTCCCATTGAGCATGATTTCTCAAAAAAGAAGCAAAATCCCTCAACTAAACATCTCTTGAAAAAGGGACAGGATTTGAATGGTGGTCCAGAGGACAAGCCATCTCATGCAAATACAGTTCACACAGCAAATTTTGGTCTTCAAAATTGCTTCTAAAAAATGTTTCCAAGAATTTTGCTGAGGTTGTTATCTCAAATGATCTCCCTTATTTCACATCCATTAACTTAAACCAAACAAATTGTTCAAATAAAAAGACAGGGTAAGAAGAGGAAGGTACCCTAGTGCGCAGGAGTTCTTGAGAAAGAGCACACATCTAGTCTTTTTCCTTCTGCATAGACTGGAAATTTTTCAGCTCCCTCAGCTCCTTCTGTAGTTCTTCCTCTCAAAGTCTTTGGGTCATGCATTCTTCTTCCCATTTCTCCTTCAATCCCCTGATGGTATTTTTATGCTCAGTGAGGGAAACCATCCCTTCTTGGTATTCTTCCACCTGGTTCTTCCACTTTCTTACCTCCATTCTCAAAATTGAGATTTCTCCTATGAGTTGCAAAGTTTCTCCATCTTCAGGATGCTCATCCTTATTAGAATCCAGGTCAATAAAATTTTGAAGGGGTTCAGTCCACACCTTATCACCCGATATGCCACATTGGACATCCTGCACATCTGAAGCTATTTCTGGGGGTGTTGGTTCTTATGTAACAACAACCCCTCCTGGAATTTCTTCAGCAACATCATTCACCACTTCTGGAGATGCTGGTTCTTGTGTAATAGAATCTTCTTTCTAAGGTTCTCCCTTGGAAACTTTGGTAGCTGACTGTGAGGATGTTGGTTCTTGTGGAGCAAATTCCTCCTAAATTTTAATCTTATTCTTTATCTGATCATCAGCTACTATTTCAGCCAGAGAATATGAGGCTGCTGGTTCTTGTGTGACAGAGCCATGTTCTTCTTTTTCCTCATGCTGCTGGGATTGGATGTCTTCTTTAGTATGCAGTTGTTCCTCAAGGATTTCAGTATCACCTAAGGGTTGTGATTGAACTTGTTCATCTTCACCCAAATCCATATCAGGAATGACATCCACTTCAGGTTTGTCCTCTTGTTGCATCCCAGGAATCTCTACTGCAATTTTCAAGGATGTTGGTTCTTGTGTGGCAACATCCTAATTTATTTCTTCGTCTCCCTGTTGTTGTGATTCCAATTATAGTATCTCCATTTCTTGAGACAATTCTGGGGTCATAGTACAAATTTCTTCATTAAATTCCAAAGTGCCTTTAGTCCCTGGTTCTTCTTCTCTCACTTGGACAGCCACTTGGACAAGAACATTCAAGGATGTTGGTTCTTGTGTGACAGCACCCTGTTCAACCTCATCATTGTTTTGCTGTTGTAGTTCTATGTCTATTATTTCTATGTCATGAGAGGATTTTTGGGTCTCGGTGCAATCTTCATCCATAAATTCAGGGATAACTTCATCCTCTGGTTCTTCTGTTCCAGGGTTAGTGGGAATTTTGACAGGAATATTCAAGGATGTTGGTTCTTGTGTGGCAGCATCCTTCTCATCTGAAACTTCCTTCTCCTAAAGTTTCTCTTGGGGAATTTCACCACTTCTCAGATTGGTAACTTCATCAGAAATATTTAAAGATGTTGTTTCTTGTGTGGCAGCATCCCGTTCATCTACAATTTCCTTTCCATGAAGTTTCTTTTTGGGAGTCCCATCATCTCTCAAATCAGGTTGTCCCTGTCCTTCCACAGTTGTAGGTGTAAACTGCTATGTTGTAAAGGCATGAATTATAACCTTATAACCTGACTCATTAAAGATTTCTCCATAGGTAGGACAAACCACTCTTTCTTCCTCATTGCTAGCCTCAGTAGGATTTGATCCTTTCAATTGATCTGCAGCTTCAACCAATGTGTGCATCTTCCTTTCACCCTGTTTTCTGCATGCTTCTTTCCAATTTTCCAATTATTTTTGGAGTGCTTGGACTTCCTCTTTTAATAGCCTATTTTAGAATAGAAGTCCTTCAATTTGAGGTTCTTCTTCAACTAGCCCCTGTGGGGTATCAATTGGTTTGGGTTTAAGAATGGGGAACTCAATTTGTGCTTCTAAGGTTGCCCATCTTTTCCTTGCTGCTTCTGCTACTGCAACTGACCTGGTTCTTTTCCTTCTTATTGGTGGAGATACCTTAATTTCATCCTTTTTTTTCATCCTTTGATCTCCTCCTTTTTCTCTGTGGTACTAGAGTTTCCAGATTTATAGCTGAAGTGGAAGGGATATCCCCAGTTCCAGCATTTTCTTGTTCTTCGGGATGTTCTTCCTCAATCAAGGTTCCTCCCCATTCAAGTGAGGATTCAATGGTCACCATATTAGTGTTTTATTCTATTGCCATGGCTCTGTCATCTTTGGGTTCAACTGTCGCAACATCTAATGCTGATCCAGTTTCACCTTCTGCTGTCAGAGTTGCCCTAGTATTTAGTTTTTCCACGAGGTTTTCATGTACATCCTCTCCCAATTGTTTTTCTTGTTCCCCTGGCTGATCCTCTGATCCAGTCTCATCTCCCGCCCAAACAATAATGGAGGCGCTCCAAACCTCTTGATGTTCTACATTCCCCCCCAACTGTGGATTGACCTGCTCTTCCTGATGTGGAACAGGCCCCACAAGTATGCATGAACAACTGAGAGGGGAGTTGGGTAAATTTGGAAAGTTTTAGCACACTGGATTATTTGAAATTTCATCCCAAATTAGAAAAGGTTGAGGTTATTAGGTAGCATAATTAGTCATTACATCGCACAAGCAGAGAGTTAATCGATGCAATAATGGGCATAAAAAGGGAGGTACGACTGATATTGTCAAATCATATTGATACTTAATCAAGTAGTTAATCAAAGCCATACCTTCAAAAATGTGCGATGGATGTTTTTTGGAGGATAATAGAACGTGTGATTGCAGTCATTGTGAAAGATGTACTCATGCGCTGTGCAGTCATTAAATGTAGTCATTATTACAGGGGTGCTTTAATAACCTTCTCCACTGGTGAACCAAAAACCATCATGTTAAAATGGTTGGAAACATGATGAATACTATATTATGAGTCAAATTGCTGGCATCAGGAATCAGAGCCATATCTAGAGGAGTTTCTATCTTGCAAAAAGCTCTGCCAATAACACAGGAGTCACAGCCACAGGCCATAAAGAAATCAAAGCAGAGGCATAGCCTTGAATGATAGAAAAATCAGCCAAATCTAGCAGAGTTGCAGTTGCAGAAAAAGATGTCGCAGCTACCAGAAAAAATGTCATAGCTACCGAAAAAGATGTCACAACTATGGGAAAAGGATAAAATAATGTTAGATAGATGGAAATTGACTATGCTGCAGCTGCACAAAATGGGATTTGTGGCCAAAAATAGAACAGGGTAGCAGCTATGGAAATGAAAGAAGGCGGAGTTTCATGGTGCTGTAGCTGCTAGAAACAGTGTTGTAGCTGCCAAAAAAAGGTGTTGCAGCTCCCGAAAAAAGGTGTTGCAGTTGCCGAAAAAAGGTGTCACAGCTGCCAAAAAAAGGTGTCGTAGCTATTGGAAAAAGGTGTCATAGTTGTTGGAAAAAGGTGTTGCAGCTACCGAAAAAAGGTGTCGCAGCTACCGAAAAAAGGTGTCACAGCTGCCGGAAAAAGGTGTCACAGCTGCGATAGATTTATTGAAGGGAAAGGAAAAAAAATTCGGTGCAGGAAGTTACAGAGGAATGATTTTTGGTCGCCAGGCCCGATAATGACCACCACTCTCAGGTGCTTTCCTGCACAATTTATAAAAACGGATCAAGTGCAAAATAAAAAGGATAACAATAACAGGAAAAAAAATAATTTATTTATGTACAAAGATCCATATGCGATTTACAGTGATTAATTATGGATTGACAGGGGCAGAGAAAAATTCCTGCCCTTGTGCTAACTGGTAGTCTGGATTAGCTGTAATTTGTGAGATAAATGAATCCTTTGAAATAGGCTTATGGTACAATCACAGCCTGTGACCATTAGCAAATAATGGTGCGCGGTTCACATCGATGGTTACCAGGTGGATTGTACCATTATCAAATACTCTGTCCACTAGGTATGACCCCAGCTATCTTGTGCGTAGTTTACCCTTGAAATCTCTTTTGAATCTGGAATCGTATAATAGTGCCCAGTATCCCTCACAGAAGACCTTCTTTTTGATAAATCGGTCATGCCAATTGGATATTTGTTGTTGAATTAACACTGTCTTGTCCACGACAGCCAACCGGTTCTCATCTAGTTCATTCAATTGGTTCAATCTCCTCTTTTGGGCTTCAGTTACATATAGGTTTACCTATGTGGCCATCTTCAAAGTATTAATTTCAAATTCAATTGGGAAGATGACACTTTTCCCATACACTAAGTCGTAAGGAGAGAAACCTATAGTGTTACGCCAAGTGGTGCGATATGCCCATAATGCTTCTGGAAGTCTATCAGCCCAATCTCTATGATGTCTCTTAACTGTCTTGGTGAGGATATCTTCAATGACTTTGTTAGTGCTTTCGAACTGGCCATTGGCTTCGGGATGGTAAGCTGAAGCTATCAGATGTTGAATATGGTACTTCCGTAGTAGAGCTTCAAATTTATACGACATAAAATGCGGTCCTCCATCGGTAACCACTTCCTTAGGAACCGCAAAATGGGTAAATATTTCGCTATACAGGAAATCAATCAGAGCCTAGTTGTTATCTTTCGCCAGAGCCACAACTTCTACCCATTTTGTCATATAGTCAGTACAGACCAAGATGTAGGCTTTTTGTCTGGAATGAGGGCTGATATGGCCAACAAAATCTAAATCCCATCTATCAAAGGGTTCAATCACTGATTGTGGTTGCAGAGGCATTTGATCTAATCTGTTGGGCTTGTTACCACCTAAGTTGTACTTAGTGGTTTTTTATCAAGTGAGCCCGGTGAACTAGACAAGGATAACTTGTTCGAACTTCAGAGAGCCTTCATTCTTGCTTCTGGGAAGCTTTGTTGTACTATATCACATGTTCATACCCCATGGGGAAATTGTAATAAATGTTCTAGAATGATAGTGTCTGTAAAAGACTCGGTCTCTTAGACTTCATTTGTCAATCCGATCAGCCTAGGATGTTTTTTCCCTTGGTTATTATTGGTTGTTGAATAAATGACTGATAATTTCTGAGTTTTTCACTCCATACCTCCAAAGTTGGGGTGGTTGGCTTGGCATTTAGGCCTATTGAGGTTATTAGAGTCTATGTGTCAATGTATAAACATGCTAGACATAATTTTTGAGTCATATGAACATGTCTAAGACCCCCTAGGTGTTTTTCAATTTTTCAATTTTTTAGTTTTTTCAGTGTTTTTTATTAAAATTAAAATTTGCCAAAACTTAGGCTATTTTTTAATAGTTTAATTGGAAAAATTGATTTTGTAATAAAAGTGGGCCAAATAATCGGTTTCAGTCATGTAGGTGCTCATTTTCAAGCTAAGAGCACCATGTAAACCCATGGACCCACTATTTCCTAAGTTTTGAGTGATTTTCCATCACTCAGGTCAGAAAGCCCCAAAAATCAATTATTGATTATTTTAATTAATAAATTGATGAATAATGGAGCAAATCCAAAATCATAAATCAGTGGATTCTCAGCCAATTTGATTGAAATTAGTCAGATCTGAAGCAAATTGACTGGATCTGACAAATCCTTGACTAAAGGAGGTGATCAAATCAGATCCAGAGTTGATCTACAACTGTCTTCATGGGGAATTGCACCCTCTCTCTCTCCTCCACATGTGTGGACTCTCCTGGATGCTCTATGGACTGATGTGTCGGTGTATGGGTTGATGTGTCAGCTCAATCAAGCCCCCAATTAATAATTAGGCTCAGTTTAGCTTCAGTTCTGCATTGATGAACTCTCCATTAGTTGATTTCACTTGATTCCATGAGGAATTGTGCCCCCCCTGGGCTAGATGGCCTGTAATTTGTATATATCCTGCTTGACGCTCCCTCTTCCAAGCTAGTTAGAGCTAGACTGAAGGGATTGCCATTGTAAATCTGTATTTGATCATCATTTGTGAATAAAGAAGCTTTGGAGGCTATACTATGTAGTGCATGTGTATGTGTGGATTCTTAGTGTTATGCTGCTGATGTGGTAGTTGCAATTTCTTGCCAAATTATGTGCTACTTCTGTGCTCTGGCTTCAAGGATTTGGTTGAATCAAGTAAGGGTTTAAACTAGGAAAGTTAGATTACTTGATCTTGTTTATCCATATGATGTATGCTCAAAAATTTCAATTATATGCTTAAATAAGATTATTTTTGCATAATCTTTCATTTTTGTTGCTTTATACATCTATATCCAGATCTCACGAGGTGTGTGCAGGCTTGTGTTATTTAGTTGCAGGTTCCTGATTGGATGAAGGTGTGGATCTAGATTGACACCATTCCTATCCAATAATATCGAGACTCTGTCCCTCAGCACTCCACAAAAGGGCCTCCTTTCAGCTTGCTCCATTCAAGCAAAGATCTGACCTTCTCTCCTCTTCTTCTCATTTCTATAAAAAAATCAATTTTCTTACCTGGTTACGGTGTGCAAAAGATTAGTTATCATTTGGATCTGTTTTATCAAAGTAAAATATACATAGATATGATATTTCAGAGCTCATATTCTAGATCTCAATTCTGAAAAATATCATCAAGTCTTCTAGATCTAGCATAAGGAAATCGTCCATTTTGCATGACAAGTTAAAGAGAATCAGTAGGTTGCATGCACCAGTTTTCCTTTCTGTTTTAAAAGAGATTAAATCCAGAAATCAGTGCATATTTCATTGGCTGCACAAACAGCAAGCCAAGATCCCAAGGAAATCTTGCTTTCCTTGGTTCCTTTTTCACCTGTTTAGCTAGTTTTAACTTCAATTTTTTTGAGATAAGGTAGGCTGATCCAAAGGTACTCCTAAAGTTATTTTGGGAATATTTTATTCTAACATGATCGCTTTTTTTTAGCAGGTCTGAAATAAAATAAAGTAAGCTGTTGTCCGGAAGTGGCCTCAGGAGCGTTCAAATCCCCCCAGGGGTCTCCCTTTTCCCCAAAATCTTAAAATTTTTGCAAAGTTGTAAGATATTGGTTTCAGCCTGTATAAGGACCAAGAATTTTCTGATATTTCAGTTTGCTGATATTGTAACCAATAATAAATAAAAATATTTTTGGAATAGGCTCTTTCGAGCCCATTCCCCATCCCCCCTGGGGGGATTTGCGTCGGTGTCCTTTTCGTCGCTTTCTGCTCAATTCTTTTCAAACTAGTATTGACCTAATCTGGAAGGTAGTATAATTTATTTCATTATTAATTCCAGATTCCATATTTTAGATTTCAAAGTAATCGTAATACTTACCCCACGATTTCCCGATTGACCTGAAAGGGGAAAGAGATTCGTGGTAGGACTAATTAAGAAAATAGAATTGTGTATATGTTTGATCTTTTTTATCATTTATTGATCAGCAATTATAAAAATAACCTCTCCTCGATTCCCCAATTGAGATCCACTTGGATCGAAAGACGTTCCTGGAGGGTTTTCTTTTAAACAAGAACACCCAGTTTAAAACTTACTAAAATTGACAAGACTCTAGTGTGTATGCTCTGCACTTGGATGCGGTTCATCCAATCAGTCAAGTTGTATCAAAAGCACTTGGGTGACTAGTATAATTAGGACTCACTCTCCCCCAACTGACAAACCATCAAGTAAAAATCCAACACCTAGATCAAACCTTTACGGTGGAAAAATACCCAAAGGAAGCGGGAAATTCTAAAAAGTGACCTCGGGGTGCCGATCTCTGTCACACCCTAATGGGTGCATTACGAACAATAGCCCCAGAGACTCCATTTCAGCCCACATATTCCTTGCGGGTAGCCGTGAAGGTTTAGTTTTGGACATACTCCAAGTACTCTCGGGTATATCTGGAGTCCCCCTTTAGCCTAATTTTAATCAACTCACACTTCAAATTTAACTTAAAACATACCAAGAGGCAATTGCAAAACACTCACTCCAACCACATGCAAGTACATTGTTTATATTTTTGACTCCATTCTAAGGCATTGGTTATTTTCTTGTTTTATATATATATTCTGTCTCAGCATTGTGCTTTCGTGTGTTCATCTTTTATATCTTTCCATGTTTGATTATCTATAATTAAATTCTAAACTCCTAAGTAACTCAGTCAGTTTAAACATCACAACACTAAGTAACCATCCTTAGTAACTTAATAGGGTCTACTCCCCTTGGCTTCGTTAGGAGTTGAGCCTAAATGGAGGAGTCAAGAACAAGGTGACAGCCTGGACTCGAGGCTTGCTCCCAAGGACACACCGAGTGGCTTGAATATTTCTGCCACGTGACCCAGGTGTGTGAAAGGTGGCAACACTTTTTGGCGCCATTGTCGGGGATAAATATTTTTATTCCTGAGTACGACTTAGCTTAACTTTTTTCTAAACAACTAAAAAGATAAAAACTTTTGATTGATCTAGTCTTTAAAAAACATAAAAATTAAAACTCGATCCATCTGGCGACTCCACTGTCTAACATCCCTTCAAGAATTTCTACCCAAAGAAACCGCCGACAGTTATTCAATACTCTCCCTGATCCCAAAAGGTTTATGAGGGAAAGATTGAATAGGCAGACTTCTCGTAGAAACCTTGAAAATTTAGGAGACCAATCCCTCTTAGATATCCATCACATATTTGTAGAGAGTCATGTTCACTAATCTCAAGAAATGATGGAATTTTTCAAACCCCTTGAATTTTCTCAGATAACAGGTAGTCCTCATGACATTCTGAATGATGCTATCAAGAAGCTCCCCATATTTCAGGGCAATAATGCCATCACTGCCAAGTCTCACCTTCGAAAGCTTGAAAAGCACCTGGTTAGTTATTGCAATGATGCTTCCCATGACCATGATGATGTTAAAATGACGCTCTTTGCTTTATCCTTGGAAGATGATGCTGAAGAATGGTACTTCGACCTAGATGATGATTCATATAAAACTATTAGTGAATTCCTAGAGGGTTTTAAGAAGAAATGGGGGGGAAAGAAAGAACCAAGACATCTGCTTGCTGCCCTCCATAACATAAAGAAGATGGAGAATGAAATCATTGATGAATTTAATACTAAGTTCAGGCGTGTGGTTGCAGACCTCCCTAGAGAAATCAATCCAAGGGATGCCTCCATCCTCATATCTTACATCGAAGCTTTCACTGGTGATTTGAGGTACCAGTTAAGGGACAATGATCCTGCCGATCTAAAAACTGCTCAGGAATTGGCCGAGAAAATAGAAAAGAATATGTAGTCCACAGGGAAATCCAACATTCCAGGTTACACTAGGGGAAACACTTCATATAACGAATAAAAAGGGAAAAGCCTTTGAATCAGAAGAAAAGGGAGCCTCTAAAGATCCCATGGAAAAGGTAATAGACATGATAAAAGACTTGGTTACTAGTCAAAACCAACTTATGGCAGATCAGTCTGCACAATTGAATCTTATGCATGATAGAATAATCACAACGGAAAGAAATAATGGACCTAGGAACTTTCAGCCTAGGCAGAATCAAATGTATCAAAAGAATTTTCCTCAACAAGAGCCTAGGATTCAAAACCAGTTAGACTTAGCTAACATGGTAGAAGAAGTAATTCCATGGTGTAGACCCTGTGAACAATTCCACCAAGAAAGCACTTGCTATGTTGAAAATCAAGTCATGGAACATGGAATTCCCAAGGTCAGTAATTAGGAAACAAATGCAAGCGAGCCTGATCATATATACATGGTAGGCCAGGCCTACCCTTTGTCACCATCTAAACAGTACAAGCCTGAGGATGAAACCATTGCAGAATCTTATAGTGAAACTTATGATGAAAACTGTAATATACATGATGGGACTCCTATGTGTTCTCCATATAATGATGACAGTCTGAAAGATTTACTACCTTGTGGCCTTTTCTCTAAAGAAGATGAGTATGAAAATGAGGACAAGTATAGCTGGAGCATGATACAAGTGACGAAGACTCCCTTATCCACGACAAAGATGTTGATGAAGAGTCCTGGACATTCATGGAAAATCCAGTCCGTGACATGAATAAAGAGGAAAATAATGAACCGGAAACTTTTGATGGTTTTGTTGATTTTTTTGTCTATGGCATATCTAAAGGAGAGAGCATGGACCATGTGGCCTTGGGAAACTTTGATATGAAAAAGGAGCATGCAATTTATCCACATGATCAGTCTGAGCCATATATCAGTATCAGTAATGAAGACAAAGAAAACTTAATATCAGCAATGGGGAATCCATCACATCTAACATAGATGATGGTAGTGACTATTGGGATTTTTGTGGATATCTTATTAAGAATCCTATCTATGCTATATCTAGCAACGAGAGTGTCTATTTAGAAATTTGTGGAAGTCCAATCTAGTATACTTCCATAGACGGAAGCATGGATATGGAGACCTTGGAAAATCCTAGTATGGAAAAGCAGCATTCAAAACTCTTATATGATCATTCAGAGTCATATCATGTAGAGCCGCACAAAGGTATCAATAATGAAGACATGGAGAAGTAGTGTTGTGAAAAGACAGATGTGATGTAGTTATTAGAATATCAGTCTCAACTATCATCTTCACATATAGAGTTTCCTCATGACTTGGAGTTGCTTGGGGATTATACAGTGAATTATCATCCGGTAAGCCTTGATGATCAGTATGATGGTGTAGTCAATCTGACTCATCATTCTGATTTGTACATCAACCCTATCCAGTCATGAATAGAAGCAGCCTGTGCAAGCACTTACCAGTTTGGGAGGAAGTTTGACGACATTATTCATGCTTATGATTTCCCATCCATCCCGCCCCTTCCGGATCATCACGCAGGTTTGCATTTTCTGAATAAAGTATCCTTACTTTGTCTGGTAACCAAAGACAAGGAAATTTTTTCTTATGTTAATAAAATTCTTAGGTGGTTACATTGGATTTCTGATTACACTTAACCCTTTTTATATCATGCTTAGAGTAGGAAAATAAGCTCCTTGAAAAAGAGCATTTACTTTCTGCATTTTTTGTTTTGTACATAGCTATAATCAAACATTTTTGTTTTCATTACATTTGTTTTGTTTAAATAAGTCATCTTAATGGTTCATTCATTTTTTTATAAAACTTGTGCTACTAAGGTTTTTCTTGTCAAGTTGAGATGTTTTTACAGGGTATATAAACCAGAGATTCTGATGTTCTCATATCCTCTCCTTGCCTTAAAGACCAGACCGAGCACACGTCCCACAGTTGGAGCCAGAATGTTACCACCTAAGTTGTACTTAGTGGTTTTTTATCAAGTTATCCTGGTGAACTAGACAAGGATAACTTGTTCGAACTTCAGAGAGCCTTCAGTCTTACTTCTGGGAAGCTTTGTTGTACTATATCATATGTTCATACACCATGGGGGAATTGTAATAAATGTTCTAGCATGATAGTGTCTATAAAATACTCGGTCTCTTAGACTTCATTTTTCAATCCAATCAACCTAGGGTGTTTTTTCCCTTGGTTATTATTGGTTGTTGAATAAACGACTGATAATTTCTGAGTTTTTCACTCCATACCTCCAAAGTTGGG
>LPNX011016625.1:287119-333735 GCA_001517045.1 Pseudotsuga menziesii
AAATCAGTCAGATCTGAAGCAGATTGACTGGATCTGAAAAATCCTTGACTAAAGGAGGTGATCAAATTAGATCTAGAATTGATCTACAGCTATCTTCATGGGGAATTGTTCCCTCTCTCTCTCCTCCACACGTGTGGACTCTCCTGGATGCTTTGTGGACTGATGTGTCGGTGTATCAATTGATGTGTCAGCTCAATCAATCCCCCGGTTGACAAGTAGGATTAGTTCAGCTTCAGTTCTGCATTGATGAACTCTCCACCATTTGATTTCACTTGATTCCATGAGGAATTGCGCCCCCCTGGGTTGGATGGCCTGTAATTTGTATATATACTGCTTAAGGTTCCCTCTTCCAAGCTAGTTAGAGCTGGACTGAAGGGCTTGCCATTGTAACTCTGTATTTGATCATCATTTGTGAATAAAGAAGCTTTGGAGGCTATACTGTGTAGTGCATGTGTATGTGTGGATTCTCAGTGTTATGCTGCTGATGTGGTAGCTACAATTTCTTGCCAAAATCTGTGCTGCTTCTATGCTTTGGATTCAATTTTTTGGTTGAATCAAGTAAGGGTGTAAACTGGGCAATTTATATTACTTGATCTTGTTTATCCATATGATGTATGCTCAAAAATTTCAGTTATATGCTTAAATAAGATTATTTTTGCATAATCTTTCATTTTTGTTGTTTTATACATCTATATCCAGATCTCACGAGGTGTGTGCAAGCTTGTGTTATTTAGTTGCAGGTTCTTGATTGGATGAAGGTGTGCATATATATTGACACCATTCCTATCCAATAAGCTCAAGACTCTTTCCCTCAGCACTCCACAAAAGGGCCTCCTTTCAACTTGCTCCATTCAAGCAACGATCCGACCTTCTCTCCTCTTCTTCTCATTTCTATAAAAAATCAATTTTCTTACGTGGTTACGGTGTGAAAAAGATTTGTTATCATTTGGATCTTTTTCATCAAAGTAAAATATACATATATCTGATATTTCAGAGCTCATAGTATAGATCCCAATTCTGAAAAATATCATCAAGTCTTCTAGATCTAGCATAAGGAAATCGTCCATTTTGCATGACAAGTTAAAGAGAATCAGTAGGTTGCATGCACCAGTTTTCCTTTATGTTTTAAAAGAGATTAAATCCATAAATAAGTGCATATTTCATTAGCAGCACAAACAGCAAGCCAAGATCCCAAGGAAAGCTTGCTTTCCTTGGTTCCTTTTTCTCCTGTTTAGCTAGTTTTAACTTCAATTTTTTTGAGATAAGGCAGGCTGATCCAAAGGTGCTCTTAAAGTGATTTTGGGAATATTTTATTCTAAAATTATCACTGTTTTTTATCAGGTATGACAGAAAATAAAGGAAGCTGCTTTCCGGAAGTGGCCTCAAGAGCGTTCAAATCCCCCTAGGGGTCTCCCTTTTCACCAAAATCTTAAAATTTTTGCAAAGATGTAAGATATTGGTTTCAGCCTGTATAAGGACCAAGAATTTTCTGATATTTTAGTTCACTGATATTGTAACCAATAATAAATAAAACTATTTTTGGAATAGGCTCTTTCGAGCCCCCATTTCCCATCCCCCCTGGGGGGATTTGCGTCGGTGTCCTTTTCGTCGCTTTCTACTCATTTATTTTCAAAATAGTATTGATCTAATCTGTAGGGTAGTATAATTTATTTCATTATTAATTCCATATTCCATATTTTACATTTCAAAGTAATCGTAATACTTACCCCATGATTTCCCGATTGACCCGAAATGGGAAAGAGATTCGTGGTAGGACTAATTAAGAAACTAGAATTGTGTATATGTTTGATTTTTATTATCATTTATTTATCAGAAATTATAAAAATAACCCCTCCTAGATTCCCCAATTGAGATCCACTTGGATCGAAAGAGGTTTCTGGTGGGTTTTCTTTTAAACAAGAACACCCAGTTTAAAACTTACTAAAATTGACAAGACTCCAGTTTGTATGCTCTGCACTTGGCTGCGGTTCGTCCGATCAGTCAAGATGTATCAAAAGCACTTGGGTGACTAGTATAATTAGGACTCACTCTCCCCAACTGACAAACCATCAGGTGAAAATCCAACACCTAGATCAAAACTTTACGGTGGAAAAATACCCAAAGGAAGCGGGAACTTCTGAAAAGTGACATCGGGGTGCCGATCTCTGTCACACCCTAATGGGTGCATTACGAACAATAGCCCCAGAGACTCCATTTCAGCCCACATATTCCTTGCGGGTAGCCGTGAATTTTTAGTTTTGGACATACTCCAAGTACTCTCGGGTATATCTGGAGTCCCCCTTTAGCCTAATTTTAATCAACTCACACTTCAAATTTAACTTAAAACATACCAAGAGGCAATCGCAAAACACTCACTCCAAGCACATGCAAGTACATTGTTTCTATTTTTGACTCCATTCTAAGGCACTGGTTATTTTCTTGTTTTATATATATATTGTGTCTCAGCATTGTGCTTTTGTGTGTTCATCTTTTATATCTTGCCATATTTGATTATCTATAATTAAATTCCAAATTCCTAAGTAACTCAGTCAGTTTAAACATCACAACGCTAAGTAACCATCCTTAGTAACTTAATAGCGTCTACCCCCCTTGGCTTCATTAGGATTTGAGCCTAAACGGAGGAGTCAAGAACAATGTGATAGCCTTGACTCGAGACTTTCCCCCAAGGACACACCGAGTGGCTTGAAGATTTCTGCCAGGTGACCCAGGTGTGTGAAAGGCAGAAACAGGGCTAACCCATTCTTTGGCAGCTATCACAAGACTGGACATATCTTTTTGCATACCTAAAAATGGTCAGCCAATAGTAGCCCATTCTCAGTTCTTTGTGTCATGTTCTTCTGTCTGCAAAATGCCCCCCACAAGGCTCATCATGGCAGGACTTCAGTATATGGAAGATTTTGTAACACCCCGGTTTTGACCCCATTTCCTTAGAGGTATATGATGTATATATTGTAAAGGATCATGGTGCGGAGCTAAAGGCCAAGGACCCACCATTGATCGGTTATGTTATGTTTTGGATTTAAGTTTGTCACCGAAGGTGTATCGGGGCATGCGGCATACACATATTAAGTTTATCATTATGTAAATATGCATCTTTAATTAAAATGAACCCGACCGGCTATGTTCGCGGCAACTAAATTGAGATGGGGGCATGATTTTCACAAGGGTAAGGGTGGGGAAATTGTCAAACCTTGGCCAATGGGGTAAAGATCCATGTGTCACCTTTATTGTTTACCCAACCACCTCCATTAAGAATTGCTGCTGGTGGTTGAGGCAGTTATTGGTTTGGGAGTGGGGTGGCAGGACTGTTAGTCCTCACCCACATGCACACTCCACCATGGTTGACTTCACTATGGCAAGGAAAACCGTTGCGATCACTCTAGGGGACGGCGCTCTCTCCACTACACGTTACCTCCATTGTTGGTTTGTGCCTCACGATGGTCTGTTCACCTCCACGACGTTGCTGTTACTCACGCACTTCCAATTTCGCGTTCTCTTTTGTGGGCAGATACCTACCTCGTAGACTGATTTCGGGTTGCTGTGGTCTTCCCTCCCTGTGATTGTTGTAGTCTTCTATGCAATTGAGGTCTGGTGCAAGAATTCATCCATGCACAGACTGAGAGTATGTATTGTTCCTCCCCAGTGCGGCCAGTGTAAGTTTTTTTTCCACTTCCTTAGTTGTCCAGGACGGACTGTCGATTTCCCCCTGCTGTGAATGTGTTGTTGTTATGTTTAGAACTGTTGTAATCTGCTTGGGAGTATTTTCCCCGGTGTTGTTTTTGTTGTTACGCAGTTGGACTGTTGTAGATTGTTTGGAGTTGTTTTTCCCACGAGAGGGCCAAGAACAACTCTGAAATCATTTCCCCTGTGAAGCTGTAATTTCTGAGTAGTTGCATGTGTGCAATGGTTGGTCTTCGGACTGTGTAGGGAGTAGGGATGGGGGTTTGGTTTGCTTGATAACCTGGTGATTGGAAACCACACAGACAGAGCTAGAGGGATGGCTTTCTTCTCCACAACCCCTGAATAGCACTGGAAGGGAATGCAGGGCCTGAGGGACTATGTAGCAGAGAAGGGACAAATTCCTTGTGTTGGGCGTGTGTGGGTGTCTTAGAAGCCAGGCTAGTTCTGGTGTAGGTGTTCTTGGCTCTGTAATGAGCTCACCAGCTTAGCATTTAGCCTTTCCCAACTTTTGGATGGCCTGATAAACCCAACTTTGTTGGCTTGGCTGTGTTTTGTATATCCTTGGCTATGTGTAAGCCTGCTTGTTCCCTTATTCCTTGGAGAGTCATGCCCAGCTCGGGGGTGGTAGCGCTGCTGAGAGATTAAGGAGCACACTAGCCTATGGTTGGGTGGAACGTTGCAGCGACGTAGCTGGTTGCAGAATGACTTCTTCATAAGATAAGTGATCTTGTCCATTTTTACTTCTGCAACCATATTTTCCATTAATGAAAATGATGAACATGTTGGATGAATGCTTGTTTGAATGTATGATGTTTCCACTGTTTCTAATAGATAATTGCATCTGTGCATGATAACTGTTCATGTGGGCATGTTCAAGTTCAATCCATTTCTTTCAGCATTCTGTTTCAGCAATTTTTATGCATGTACATGTTCATGGGGCTCTTAGCTCGGATGGTTAACGCCATGGGGTCGCATCCTCTTCGCCAGTCGGAGGCATGGGGACGTAACAGATTTCATCTTCTCTCACACATCTTCTGATCTCAAGATCAGGTCCTGTGTAAAAGAGATGACCGGTTACCCAACAATACCTGGCACTTTGCTGAATAATTTTCGTCTTTTCTCTTTTGGACATATGTGCCGGAAGCTTCCCTACAACCAAGTAATTAGAGACATCTACATACCAAGGAGAGTGAGCTGAAACTGCAAATAAGTGTTTATCTGGAAAAGAGTCCTCAACAGGCAAATTATCATCACTGTTAGTTGAATGAGATAAGAAATCAGCGACAGCATTTTCTTTTCTAGGTTTATCTATGATGGTAATATCAAATTCCTATAATAATAAGAGCCATCTAGTCACTCTGGCATTAGTAATAGGTTTATTCATTAGATATTTAATGGCAGAGTGGTCAATGTGGACAAATGTAGGATATCCGGTAATATAATGTCGAAATCTGTTAATGGAGTAAACAATAGCTAAGAACTCCTTCTCGGTGACAGTGTAATTAAGTTCAGCAAGGGCTAATTTTTTACTAATATAATAAATTGCATAAGGTATTTGACCATCCTTCTGTCCTAAAACTGCTCCAATAGTAGTATCAGAAGCATCTAAATAAATGTGGAAGGGTAGGGTCCAATTGGGTCCTCTTAAGATAGGAGTTGTGGACAACTTCTTCTTAAGCTTAACAAACGCTGTCTGACATGCTTCATTCCAAACAAATTGCACATCCTTCATTAATAGTGAAAACAAAGGAGAGGCAAGTTTGGAAAATTTTTCTATAAATCTTTGGTAATATCCAGCATGTCCTAAGAAACTTCGCACTTCTTTTTGAGTTGCAAGAGTAGGTATATTTTTTATTACCTTGATTTTTGAGGGATCCACCTGAATGCCATCAGCAGAGATGAAATGCCCCAATAATGCTCCCTCACTCATCATCATATGGCACTTTTTAATGCTTAAAGAGAGCTGGGTCTGTTCACAGCGAGTTAAAACCTTTTTCAAATTTTTGAGTGCTTCTTCAAAATCCTTGCCATAAGGAGTAAAATCATCCATAAAAATTCCCATACTATCATTAACTAATTCTGAAAATATGTCGATTATAGCTCTTTGAAATGTTGCTGGTGTGTTACATAAACCAAAGGGAAGCACTCTGTAAGAAAACATTCCCCAGGGACAAGTGAAGGTAGTTTTGTATTGGTCTTCAGGAGCAATCTGAATTTGATTGTACCTACTAAACCCATCTAGGAAGGAGAATAACTTCTTCCCTGATAAGGTGTCAAGTACTTGATCAATAAAAGGAAAGGGAAAATGGTATTTTTTTGTTGCTTTGTTCAGCTCCCTATAGTCCACACAGACTCTCCATTTACGATTTTTCTTGGGTACAATTATGAGCGGGGACACCCACGGGTTGTCTGAAATAGGATATATAAATCCTACTTCCAAGAGTTTCTGAATTTCTCCCTTCACTATGTCCCTAAGATTGGGGTTCATTCGTCGTTGAGGCTGGCACATAGGCCTGGAGTCACTTTTAATATAAATATGATGGGTGCACAAGTTAGAGTGAATACCCCTCATGTCTATATACTCCCAGGAAAATGCCCCCTTGTGTTCTTTTAAGAAACTGATCAGGCGCTTCTGTTCATCTAAGGAGAGGCTGGGGTTAATATTCAAGGTTTTTCCAGACTCTACCTCGATGGGAATACTTTTCAAATTTTTTAATACTAGGATTATATGCGTGTCACTGACTAGTGCTTCTTCTGTGAGATTTTCTTGTTCTTCCTCACCTAGAGTAATGTTCAGGATTTGATAAAAAATTTTATTGATCGAAGTGGGTTCACTGATGAGATTATTAATGGCATCGTCTTCAGTTTCATCCTTAAAGGTTAAGGCCCTCCCTATAGTTAATAATGGTTGAACGCCCTCTTCTTCCTCTGGCTCCATCCATAAAGAAGTTTCAGCTTCTAGGCTCGGCCGAGCTGGAGGATAGAGAGTGAGGTTCTTTGTCTTGGTGCCATATAATATGGTCATAGACCCCGATCGACAGCTAATGCAAGCATCATCTATGGCTAACCAAGGCCTTCCCAGGATTAGTGGGTGTCCTCCTAGCTATGACTTAGGTTGTAAAACCAAGAAGTTAGCAGGGTACTCCCAAGAATCAACTGAGATGACGAGATCATCCAAAATTCCTTTAGGTTTAATGGTGGATCTATCTGCCAGTTCTAAAATGGTGGGGGTTGGTCTAAGATTAGTGAGCCCAAGTTTTCTTATAGTTTCAATTGTCATGACATTAATTGTTGCTCCTAAATCTACCAGTACGTTGGGTATCTGTGTATGCCCAATCTGCACAGTGACAGTGGGATTCCCAGGATTGTCATATTTGGCCAGAAGGGTTTTTCTTGTTATTAATGCAGATAATTTCCCTGTGACATGAACAGTGGGAGGATCTCTAGGCTTCCTTCCCAGTTTTCTTTGTGCACAGATCCCAAACAGTTCTAGCATAGATATGGAAATATTGAAGAGCTTGAAGGAGGGGAATTTTAACATAAAGATTCTTTAACTCTCCTAAGAATTTAAACTAAGGTTGTCCCATTTCCTTTTGTAGCATTAATCTCTCGGGGTGGTGGTTTCCTAATTAGCTGGGTAGGCTATGTGTCACTAGATATACAGTTCTGTGTTTTAGCTGACCCATTAGTGGGATGTTCAACATATTCAATGATGGAGGTCATATTAGATAGATGCTATGGATTCACCCCTCCGTCATATACAGGGGATGGAACATCTCCAATGATTACAAGCTCTACTACCTTTCCTTATCGTAAGCGAATATCGTTACAAGGCACAGGAGAAAGGGAGTAGGAAGGCATGTTGACAGTCTCAAATTGATGGAATGTTTTATTATTTGGGTTAGGATTAGGTTAAGCAGGTAGTTGAGGTCGTATCAGCATATTAGGGGCAGCATTGTTATGCAATTGTAGCTGCGACTGTTGATGAGGATATTGAAGAGATTGAGGATATTGAGGAGGGTATGGTTGGTGTTGATGTGGAGGTTGTTGAGGAAACTGGTTCCCTTGATATAAATTCCTCCATCCAGGAGACTAGGAAGTTGGTTGGTTTGGTGGCTGTGGTGGCTGAACGCAGGGATTCCAGGAGTTATAATTTTTCATTGAAGGTTGAGAGGGGTTCCATTGAGAATAAGATGAAGGAAATTGTGTATTCACATTCTACATATTATTCCAATTATTCATGTTATTCAAAAATGGAAACGAATCTGTAGTCATACCTTGGTTTCGAGGCTGCCAAGGCTTCTTTTTTGCAATGAAGTAGGTTGGTTCCACCTCTGGAGTTGACACCTGCAGAACAACCTTCACTTGGGGAAGTGATGAGCATTATTTTGTGTTGTGGTTCAGCTCGCATAGTTAACACACTTCTAGCTTGTTGAGTGGGCACTCCTTCAGAGGGTGGTTCTTTCTACATCGAGGACAGAACACACCTAGTGTGAGATCCTCTACTGTTTGTTTTTGCTTTTCCCTCAGGACGTCGATTTTCGAGGAGATAGAGCTCATCATTTCTATTTTTAAATTTTCAAGGAGGTTTCCTATCTTTGCATGGGTGGCTCCTCTATTAGATGACTTATGAGTTCTGTCAAAGACATCATGTTCTAGCTTATCCTGTTTGTCCTGCCAGTTATTCCTGGAAGACCCCCTAGAGTACCTTTTACATAATTCCACAATTTTCTCGAAAGACTCCTTGGAGATATCCCCCTTTCCTAACAGGTTTAACATATCTAGGAAATCATCCCTAATCCCACAAAGCAATATTATCTTAAGGACATCTAACCCCATGTTTGTCTGTCCAGCTCTTTGTACATTGTATAAAAGCCTCTCTACAAAATATTCCAGAATTCCGTCCTCCTTCTGCACCATTTTAAACAATTCTTCTCTCTTGTCCATGGTGTTGCAATATTCCTGATATTTCTCCAGGAACACCTGTTTCATCCTGTCCCAATTAGTAACAGTTCTTCCTCCTAGGCTCATGAACCAGCGTAATGCATTGTCCTTTAGAGTGGTAGGGAAGAGTTTTAGCTTTTGTGCATAGGTGATGTAGTCATAGCTACGACAGAGGATATCAAACTCGAAAAGAAATTCATCTGGATCCTCTGTCACTTTTCCATGAAAGTGAGGCAACACCGATGGTGATATATTTTTCATAGGGGCTGTCCCTTCTGGCTACTGAATTGGGAACTGAAGTGTAGCCACCATCCCTTCAGGAAAGGAATGATCTTCATGATGATGGTTTTCTCCCATTGCCTCTTCCTCGTAAGATTCATGTCTTTTACTCATTCCTTCTTCTTTTTTCTCCTTTTCATTCTTCTCTTCTTCCTTCCACTGATCAACAAATTTATGATGGAACTACGTCCACTCCTCTTCAGTTACAACCTTTCCATTAATGTGATATATTGGACCTCAATCAGCAGATCCTGTTGTACTAACTTTTCCCTCCTCTGTAGGGGTATTTGAGGATGTTGTAGCTGCTTGTGTGTTCTCCACTGTAGATCCTGGCACTGGCACCCCAAGATTGGCAGGGCTTCTTTTGATAGGTATTTCCTGATAGCGAGCAATGGTAGAAGAATCAGTTCTGTCAACCAGATCGTCAATGAATGTTCTTTTTCCCAATTATGGAACTCGACCATGACCTCGACCACCTGCATTATTAGTATTTTGTGGGGTTTTGGGAGTTGTAAGATGATCATGCTTTACCCTTCTTGTATTCATACAACCCAAATAATTCCAACAAAAAACTAAAAGATATTGAATAGAAACAATTACAGGATGCATCTATAATAGTTTTTAATATTTATCCTCCCCGACAACGGCGCCAAAATGTTGGGCACCCAATATGCAAGTTAATTACAGCTCACATACAGAGTGTGCAATATTTATTGTCAACCCAGGAAATTCTTGTATTTCAAGGATAACATGCACAATATATGCTTAAACACTAATTTTTTGTAAATGAACAATCCTATTCTCTGTTAAGCTATGCTCATCACAAGAATCCACTTAATCTAGTTTACCTTCTAAAGAATATAGTCACAATTACCTTTTGCTTTTCTTGATCTAGAAATTGAAAGACTCATGAAATCACATCTAGATTACTCTTCCAGAAAATGAGATCATGTTTACCAAATCATCTAATGATTAACCCAACTATCTTAATCTGGCTATTCTAGAAATCCAAAAAGACATGAATTGAGTGCTAGTCTAGGAATTCAGAGTACAGAAACTGAGTTCAACTATCTTATGAATTCAAAGTACAGGAATGAAATTTTGCAATCATAAAAGCAAAGAACAAACTACAAGGATTCATGGAAACATCAACTAAAATATCTAAGGATTAACAGAGCTGTTACAGCTACCACACAATTTTCATAAGGAATAATTACCTACTCAGTTGATTGTCACACCATGCCACTACAAATTTCCAAGAGATGCAATTAATAACACACTGTAAATCCACAACTGTTACAACTTCCTATGAAGAAATAAAATTAACATAACATCACATGACAGAATAATTAAAATGCCTTATTTAACTCAGCAATCCCTGTGGGAAGGTAGGCCCAGCCTTCACACAGAGATGCTGGATATAACGCACGTTAAAACCCTTAGATCTGAAGTAAATCCTTGTATTAAAAAGTCAGATCAATTACACAACTCTCAGTCATAGATAATACAATGAATTGGTTACAGGTTCAACCCCTGGCTTAGAACAGTTCTCCATATTTATACAATGTAAATCATAACATCCTATCCCTATTATTGGGCAGCCATGAAGATCTCTCATCTTCAGGCGTGCTAAATTACTACAGTTGTTACAACCATGGCAGGATGAAAGATAGGGAATATAGGGAAACTATTAATTGACCCATAAATAATGATATCCTCATATCACATCTATACACAAGCAGCGATGCACTGTTGACCTCTAAATCTGTCACATTCTATTGTAGCTATCTTTGTATAGCTTTGCCTAGAATCATATACTAGGACCGCATTCCTTGGGAAATGGTAGGATGGATGGTGATCATATTGAGCGATGAATGCCCATCCTTTTCATAGCATGTTCAACCCACTATACCTGCAGTCTCTATATCTCAAATTACCTTAACCATCATATGTTAGCATATTGAGAGATATAAAGCCTTAATTACCACAATCATAAGTATTAATAAAATAAGACAATAACCAATCATACCTTGGTGGCTTTAAGAGCAGAGTGAGGGAAAAACATCTATTTGGCATACTCAATGGGGTAGGATAAAACAAAAAGAGGTGAATATGGATTGTCAAAAAGGGGCCATTTCTGGGCCCAACAAAGATTATGATTATCAATTGATTGTCAAACACCTATATAAGCTAGGACCAGATGAAATCTTGTGGTGATACATCCTACCACATGAACAAGGGAATATCTGAGTGGTATCACATGTATGAGTCACTGGGGGGAACTACGGGGGTCATGCAACAACAAGAAAGGTTCTTCGC
Source organism: Pseudotsuga menziesii (assembly GCA_001517045.1). Taxonomy (NCBI): domain Eukaryota; kingdom Viridiplantae; phylum Streptophyta; class Pinopsida; order Pinales; family Pinaceae; genus Pseudotsuga; species Pseudotsuga menziesii. Next base: position 298,364 of record LPNX011016625.1, read on the forward strand.
ACAGGTCTTTGGTGGCATACCGTCCATAATGATGCGACAAATTATGCGGAAAGCTGCGATGTATGTCAACGCACTGGGAAACCATCACAGCGAGATGAGATGCTACTAGTACTGCAGGTGACCTTACAACCTTTTGATAAATGGGCTATGGATTTTGAGGGTCCAATCAACCCGCCTGGAAAAAGAACCGGTGCACGATACATAATCACAGCAACAACCTACTTGACAAGATGGGCGAGGGATGCACCAGTTATGGAATGCATTGCTGCGATAGCAACAATATTTCTATTTTATAACATTGTGACACAATTTGGATTCCCAAGGATACTAATGAGTGACCAAGGAAGCAATTTTATCAATCGCATGGTCAGAGCACTGACAAAGGAGTTGCAGTTACAACACAAGAAAAGTACACCATATCATCCGTAGGAAAATGGGACTGTAGAAGCATTCAATAAAATATTGGATCATGGACTTACAAAGGTATGTAATGCTAATTGGGATGACTGGGATTTGAAGATTCCAACCGTATTGTGGGCATATCATACCACATGCAAAAGGTTGACAGGGAAAACACCATTCAAATTGGTATATGGGAAAGAGGCAGTCATGCCTATGGAGTACATTGTCCCGAGTATGCGCATTGCAGTAGCAACTGGCATGGATGATGATACAACATTAGAAGAGCACACAGCATAGTTGATGCAGCTTGAAGAAGACCGTTTTATCACAGGGCTCCATCAGCACGTCGAGAAGGATTGACATAAGGTGTGGAATGATCGCCATATCAAACACAAATAGTTTCAGCAAGGATATTCAGTGTTTCTATACGACAACAAGTTCTTGAGTCATCTAGGTAAGTTACAGATGCACTGGTTAGGTCCTTATCTTGTTAATTCTATTACCTCTAGGGGAGCAGTTCAATTGCAGTAGTTAAATGGGGCGATGGTCCTAAAGCTTGTGAATGGAAACCACTTGAAACCCTATCGAATGGGGAAAGAACTATGCAATTCCTGAGGCACTATGCAATGAAAAACAAAAGTAGATAGAAGAAGGAAAGGCATGCCAGAAGGAAGGGGTTGGGAAAGACTAGGAAGTCATTAGCACAGCTAGGTAGCCGGACTACGACAGTCGCAGGGCTGTGATTTAGTCAAATCGACAATAAATATAGGTAGTTAAAAGTAGTTAGCCAATGATGATTGTTGAAGCGGCGCACATTTATGGATGATCCAACTGTTGGATTGGCATAATCGACAGCAGATTTAGGTAATTAATGTAGGATTTAGTCATGATGACTACGGATGATTTAGTAATGATGAAGGATGGATCACCCACATGATATAAGAAGGTGTTCGATGTAGGTGGAAACCACCATTTAGTTGTGTTGAGTGAATTGAAGAGTGTGATTGAAGCAGAGCTACTCTTAAGGGAAGTGTATGAGTTGCAGAGTGAAGCAGAGGCTGTGTGATAGCTGCACTAGTGAGGTATATTGGTGTGGCATGTTGAGAAACCTCGACACTATGAATATTTTGAGTGAGCAAGAATCACTGGTTTGACCCACTACCATTTTTGAATAAATCATGAGCATGCCAGTCGGATCATCATCAATTCCAAGGGGGAAGCAAAAGGCCAAGAATCCAAGATCCACGCCACCAGAGAAGAGGTAGACGAGGACTTACATCTGGGTGCAAGGGGAAGGAACTGCTCATATGGGGCCCTCTAGCTCCATAGCTGTAAAATCAACACTTCGCACTGGGGTTTCTGTTAAGGATATTCCAGGGTACATTATTCCTACCCAACCTGGTGTGAAGCCTCGACGTTTGACCAAAAATCAGAAGTACCAGCCAAAAATGTCACTGCTACCAAAAGGGATGGTCTGCACCACTGACATTGTTCCTGCATTGATGAAGATGAAGTAAGACGATCATGAATTATTAATGTGGATGGATGTCGTGGATGATACCTATGAGTCACTTCCATCAGTTGCAGGACGAACGGTAGTGTGTATTCCTTAGCCATGGGCGCAAGGGATAGATGAGTCTGGGTTGTTGGGCCTCATCAACATGCCACATTTTCGGCGGCTAAATGAAGCGAATGCATGCGTCAAGCATCTATTGGCATGCTTCCATGGAGGAACATTATGGTTGGACACACCAATCACACTCACTATTGATTTGATTTCTAAGATTATGGGTTTTTCGAAGGATGGGCCCAACCCATCGCAGTATTTCAAAGGCCACGATAATGATAAGAGACTAGCGGTACAGTTGAAGGATAGGTATGATTTGTAGTGCGATGGTAGAGCCTATCACATCAACAACATTAATGATAGAGCGATGTGTATTAGTGCATAGATTCTAGCAAGTAAGATTGTCAGGAAGAATCTCCCTATTCGGTGCACTTCGGGTGTGATTGCATGCGCACAGAAATGCGCTAAGGGAGTCCAAATGAATTGCTCCCTCTTTTTGTTGAACCAATTAACTAAGGACACAGTCGTAGTTCAGGCCTTGGAGCATCCCTTCACTTATAGTTTTCTATTGATCTTAATTACATTGGTGTCTTAGATAGAGCCATATGATTACCAAAAAATGACGGTTGAAGCTATTGAGGTGTGAGAAGGCGCACGATATCAAAAAATTTGGTGGGTAGAGGAGCCCGATCAACAAGAATATTTCCTGATCCACTTTTGGGTCTACTGGGAGGAGTTAAAAGTAGCAACGGTTAAAGTTTCAATATTATCAGATGTAGCAGCAGTGAAATATTAGCGGATTATGAGGTTCTCCATCGGGTCACATACTATTCAAATACAAGCTAGGCGCAACCCTGACAAGTAATGGATACCAATGGGATACAAGGTGATAGATAAAGAATTAGACACATAGGTCCAGGATTGGCCTGCCAACTAGTACGAACTAGAAGTATCGACGGGGACACCATCAAATGCCCCTGAAGAACATGTGCATAAGGAACAAAGTCATCCCGATTCCGATGGAGAATCCTCAACAGAAAATCCTGTGGACCTAGAAGTGCAATGCATCTTGAAGGAAATAAGTATGAAGAGGAAAATGGACCAGGATGCCAACAATAGTACCAGATCTGCATTGGAGGCACAACTACAAAGGATCATTAAGGCCGTCATGGACTTAGCTAATGTTTCCACAAAATAAATTGTGGAGGTCTTCTCCTGAAGGTTTTGCTGAGGTACGTAACAAGTTAGATTCTATATATAATGTTGTAGTAGAAAGAGGACCAGAAAGTGTAGTTGTGTAATATTTTGTGTCGATTAGCACTAAACCGTGGGCCAGGAACGTTCAGGTTTCCCTAACTACAATCGACATTGGATGAGAGGATGTCAACTCCTCATTGTAGCAGCCATGGATCATTGCACTAGACATCAACAAGATATCAAATTAGACACTATTACACATGCAATAGTTCACCAACTAGGAGTTGAAAGATAGACATAAGGATCTCAATGACCAGTACTTACGGTCACATACTGAAGACGAATCAATGAAGAAGGAACTTGAAGAGCGGCTGACAGCAAAAAAAGTGCAGGAGATCGTTGCATTCAAGACCGTGCGTGAGGAACTGGAGAGGAAGGCTGCTATGAAAATTACTGAGCTGAAAAAGGAAACTAACTACCTTGTTATTGAGAAGGCACAGCTGTTTACAAGTCAGGGTAAAGTATAAGAGGCCATTACAAGTGCATGGCGTTACATCCATGAAAGCACAGCAAATATGGATGCAGTCACCAAGGCCAAGCAACTTGGAGAATTCATCGCACACCTCCAGTTGGACAACAACCTATTGAATGCTATGGTTTACCTAGAGACACCACTGGAGTAGGTTACATAATGGAAGATTTCCATTGAAGAGATTGTGACACAGTTTGATGAAATGGAGTAAGATGCAAATAATGTCACGGAGGCAATGACATAATTTTGGGGTAGTGACGTTCAAGATGGGAATCTAGATCAACTCACCAAGAAGCTACAGGAATCAGATAACTAGTTGGAAACACTGAAGATGCCGTTAAGGATGATGCTGCCAATTGTGTCGATCACACGATCTGTTGAACTGAAGGATATCTAGAAGTGAGTTGCAAAGGAATGGGAGCGACAATGGAGATGCAATGACCAGCTCAACGAGTTCCAAGATGTTGGAGCACAACTATCAGGAAAATTAGTCGTTTCACTCCAGGGTATGCAAGATAGCAAGAAAGAGGTTAGTGGCAAGATGGTGGAGCACCTATTGAAATAGGATTTCCTTACATGTCAGGATGTTTTTGAGAAATTCAAAGCGTAAGTCACATGAATTTCTCAGCAATACGAATACTTCAAGATTAAAATCAATGAGTACACTAAGTTCGTCTAAAGTGGCTGGAGGACAAGCCACAAGACTGTGTTGGGGTCCTGTTGGAAAGGGGTTGGGGTAAGTTGTGTAGTATCGTAGATGCTGTGTAAGCTCAGAAGACACTGTGCAAGATGAATATAGTGCAATAAGCGAAAGATAGACTAATTTTGATTATTTTAATTCACTTTTTGTAATTTTGGACCAGTTTTGTGCATATTGGTCATTAGTCAGTTAAATTAGTTAGGATTTAGTTAGAAGTGGACCATGAATGTAAAGGCGCAAGCCTATATATAGAATTAAGAATTGAGAATAGAGAATGGAGACATAGAGAGAGAGAGAGAGAGAGAGAGAGAGAGAGAGAACAAGTTGTTACCTATCTGATGAATTCTCCTCTATTTTGATCTGTGGTTGATTGCACATAAGTAGTATGATAAGATGGATGTTGATATGAATCGTTGTTCTCTTCTTTTGTATTTTTCTATCTTTTTGTTCCTGCAAACCTTATGATGAATGCTAAGTGAATCTGAAATATGGACCTATGATGCGATGTTTTATTGTTTATGAATGCTGTCATATTTTTCGGTCTAGATCTATTATGGTCATGAATGAATGATGCACAATAATGAATAGTTCTGTTAGAGAATTTGATATGATCTGTTTGTTGAGATAATGAATTGTCGATGCCCTAACCCTCTTCTATACTATGGAAACTTGGTTCCATCAACCCTCCCTTGAACATCTCAGGTGAGACCTCATCTGCTCTGTGGGTGTTGTTGGACACGATTAAACCTTTCTAGGCTGATGCTTAGGGATATTGTGGCGAGTAAAGTGTCAAAAAAGTGGGACCCCTGTCTACTGGGTTTTGTTGGTCAAGGGTTGAGACAACACCAAGCTTTTCATGGAAATATTCAAACTTTTATTGAGATAGAGGCTTGGATAGTACATCAGCAACTTTCTCATCGGTACTCACATATTGGATCTTTATAGATCCCTTTTATACCATATCCCTTATATAGAAGTATCGTATTTGTATGTGCTTTGATTTATCATGAAACACGGGATTATCTGTCATATTTATGCAACTCTGGATTTCACAAAGAATCATTGTGGTATCCAAATCCATGTCAAATAGTCCTGAAAGAAGTTTCTGAATTCATATCGCTTCACAACTAGCAAAGCAAGATGCTATATATGTTGGACACACTAGGAACACAAAGAGTGGGGGTGAATCTATGTGTGCAGTCTTTATTACTTTTTCAACTTTTATAATCAACAACTTATTCAATATTATACATTATCACATTATCATTATATCATCAGCTGCATTGTTATCATCATCATATCATCATCATCACATAGAAAGCATAGCAACACAGTACACAATATTTTTACGTGGAAACCCATGTTCTGGGGGGGAAACCACAAAATCCTTTTTAAAATACTTTTACAGAAATAACTGGAAGGAGGCAACAAACCCATTATCACAAATACTTCAATTTTCCATCTTCAACTAGAAGGAGGCTACAACCCCTTGATTTATAGGCTACGACCTGAAGGAAGTTGCCACTCCCTAGCTTTCTGGATTCAACCAGAAGGAGGATACGACCTCCTTTCCTTGCCCCATCCTGCCACCCTGATATGAAGATAGAAACTACTGAACCATGACCACACTGATCCTGTGGACCTATTAATCAACACCTGTGCTACACTACACAACTTGTAGATCCATTCCTAAGATACCACACTCTTGTTTTCTGGTTTGGATACTATGTCCCAAACATCATTCTTCATTATTGACTGGTATTCTTTCATCATTACTTCCACCCACTCTATCTTCTGTGCAACTTCCTCATAGATGGTGGGTTCTTGATCTACAAGGTCACACATCAAATCTACATAATTGGAGTATGGCTTTGATCTTTTTATTATTCTTGAGGATCCTTCTAGAGCTCCATATCTCTCTGCTTCTTATATGATTTCTCTTACCCAAGAAGGTTTTATCTTTTGATATATGCATATCCATAGTATGTGGTTCCTGAGGTTCTAGCATGTCATGATCTTCATATTCTACTATTTCAGGATAGGGTTCAGCTTCTACCTTTCTAGGAGGTACATCCTCTTCATGTACTTCTTCAAGCTGACACCTTCTGGATTTCTTAAGAGTCATCTGTTCATCAAATGTTACATCCCTACTACTCTCTATATGATGGAGTATTGAAATGTATATCCTAAATGTTTTGGAGACTTCATAGTATCCAACAAATATTTCCTTCTTTCTAGAAGGATCCAACTTCATTCTCTTCTCTTTCAGAATATGTACATATACTAGACATCCAAATATCTTGAGATGGCTCGCATTAGGTTTCTTTCCTATAAACATCTCTTCAGGAGTATTTAATCCAAGTGCACTGTGAGATCATCTATTCTCCACATATATGGATTTTCTTGTTGCTTCATACCATATGTGCATGGGGAGGTATTTTTCATGAATCATTGTCTTCACTGCTTCCATAATGTTTCTATTCTTTCTTTCCGCAACACCATTATGTTGAGGATTATAGGGAGTGGTTATTTCCCTCTTCATTCCATCCTCCTTGTAGAATGCTTCAAATTCCTTTGAAGTGTATTCTCCACCATTATCTGATCTCAATGCCTTGATTCTTCTTTCTGAATGGTTCTCTATTGAGGCTTTGAATTCCTTGAATTTTCTGAACACTTCACTCTTGTTCTTTAACAAGTATATCCATGTATTTCTTGAATAGTCATCAATAAATGTGACATAATATTCATATCTGCTTAACGATATGGAGGGCATAGGACCACATACATCAGAATGAATTAATTCCAATGTACCTTTAGTACTTGTTTCACTTTTCAAAAAGGGATTCTTGATGTTCTTTGCTCGTACACATCTGTTGCTGGAAATTCTCTCCTCCTGCAAATAGGAGTTGTTTCCCTAGCTTGATTCCTTCACAGGTAAAACAAATGAGTGATAACAATAAAGAGAAATTTCCCTAGGACAAACAAATGTTTGGAATGAAACTTTCACCTACAATACAATGTGATGCTTAAGCCTTCAAGAGTGCTAAATATCCATAGTTACTTGCAACAACACATCAAAAAATACACAAGATCAATAGTACCAAAATCAATCAATTATCCTATATCAAAGACAAAGGAGTTTGATGACAATTTAGTGATTGAAACACAATAATATTTATGTGAAAGAAACTTTTTATTGAATATTCAAATAAAGAGAGAGATTACAACCATTGTGACTTAGTATTGTGATGCCTCCTCTCATGCAAAATATTGTCCTCAAATATTCAACTTGTCTTCTCTATGCTCACCCTAGATTTGGCCAGAAATTTGGTGCAGCAGCATAACTTTCCTCCCCCAACCCATGGGGGATGAACCAGTACTTATAGCCCTTAGGAGGATAGGAATGGTTGAGGAAATGGTGGATGAGGTGGAAGGGAGATCCTACTCATGGGGGCTTCACTTGTTGACTAATATCCTATCATGTTAGTTCATATTGTGGGTTTTAAAATTATTAAAAATTGAACCAATATATTGCAGGTATTGGGGGGGATGAGGGGTTTAAGGTGGGGGTGGGTAGGGTGGTTTATAAGGATTGAGGTATAAAAATGGGTGGGGAGGAGGTTTTAAGTATTGGGAGGGGGTTTCAACAAAATGATTTTGGATCAATATCTATGGAAATTAAGGGTATTCTTTAATATCCCATGATCACATGTGCTATGTGAAATGTTCACTAAGTGAAGTCCCCGTGATCCTACTAGGGGGGATCTTGACTCTAGGTGGTCCACAAGAGTAGGGATGAGGGTGCCACAAAGATGATATTCAATAAACTTCATGAATCTTCTCTTTTTTCTTTTGAAACTCGAACACTGCTCTTTTTCTATGGAGACAGAGAATTACTAGGGCTACAACACTTATTGCTCAAAGGGATTAGGCAATGGAACTACTCATTTTCAATTGATAAGTGGAATTACTGAAAGGGGTAGCTCTTATTTCATAAAGGGAAAAGGCAGTGGTGGACACAAGTATGAAAATATGAGTCCTGGTCAGGGTCTAACTTCATATTATGGGGATTTGAGGAAATTTTTGATGTTTTGGCTCTTATTACATGGTCATGATGAGAATTGTGTGTAACATAATGCCCCCCAAAGCATGAGGCTAGACGAATAGGATAGGTGAAATCTTTGTTAAAAAAATTTATCACTTCGAGGCAAGAAATTGCTTGATCAAAGATCATCATCAACCCAACTTTTTTGCAATACATCAATACTTTTACTCATATCCAAATGAATTGTCATCATGGCTACAGACCAATACAAGGAAGGTCCATGAGAGGGATGAACAATCATGGCTAATAGAATACAACATAGATCCATGCGAATAAGACTCAAACTTGGACATAGCTACCTGATATACAATGTATATTTATGTCATATGAGCACAAATTTGAGCACATCCATGACCATACAAATGTGGATCCATGCTAGGACTCATACAAATATTCCATTGCAACCTGGGGAAACCAATGATCTCTTAATAGATACCCAGGGTCTTCGTCTCATATTCCACAAAGTATGATTCTATCCATGTGATTAAAATTTCTTGATGTCGAACATGGTATAAACCACTTGATTACTAGTCAATGATGAGAACCATTAACAAGTGTGAGGGAGATCACCATTGATGTCGATGATTCCCAAGGTACCCTAGTACAATATCATGAGTGTGAATAGATGATCTAATGTTGAACACTCAGTTGAATCTTTCGATCAAAGGTCAATAATGTAAACCTATGTCAAAAGAAATAGGATCTATCATTGATGCATACAGATATCAAGGTACTTTTTTTTTTTCTAAGACTAATTCCTGGATGATGAGTTAAAGTTGATAGGAATAGTCTCGTTGAAGGAAGGCCATGATGAATCCCACATAGATGACACGAAATTTGGAACAAAGTTCTAGAATTTTGAGTATGATGTAACCATAGGACTGACTCAAAGGTAACCGCCACAAAAAATTTAACTACAGATGCAAGCTCTCAATATGAATTCCCTTTGAGCATCGGGTGGCATGACTGAAGACTTGGAAGCATTGACTTGACCAGGTGGATACCAAGATATAATGCGACGGTGGAAGATGCATTCTTTGAAAGACTCAAAGGAGTGACATGACTCATGAAAGTGGATCAAATTGGAAGCAATATGAATACCCAATTGACTGAATGAAATATAGACAAGTTCCATGTTCAAAGGTGACTAACAAATGCCATTATTGCAAATGACATAGTTCCCTTCCCTTAATTTCTCCATCATGATTGATGAGTGCCTATTTTCATTTTTACGCGTTCAAAGCAGGTAACAAACACTCATTGCAGCTTATCCTAAGATAAGTACATTATCATATGTTTCACAAACCGAAGAAAGGAGGGGTTCATTCCCAAAAAGAGGGTCTCTTAGTGTTTAATTTAATGATTCCATTGAAAGTTAACTCGGTATCATTCATATTTCGAGAGTCTGAACAAAAATGGAAGAAGACTCCAAAAGGTCCTTTTTCGTATGATTTATTCCCTAGGGCCCAAAAAATTATAAAATAATGCCAAGAGAACTCTTCTAGGTGAGATCAACTAGAGTATTCATTTTTGCAATTAGTCAATCCAAACCAAAAAAGGGGTAACTGTCATCGAAAAGATGACTCTTCAAGTAATTTTACGAGCGTGAAGAAAAAAAGTTTGCTCGGTGATCTATTCGCATTTAAGGAGTCTTAAAAGAGCTTAAAGAAGACTCCACTAGGGTTTCTTTTCATGATGAAAGATTTTAACGATTCTAAAAAGAAGCGAAAGTTAACTCAGAAATTTGGTATTGAGTTTAATATCACGACCAAAATTTCAAAATTAGCACTCAAGGACTTTTTCCATTTTATGAAAGTACAAAAAAGTCAAAAACAAAATTTCTCATAACCAAAAACTTTTAACTCTTATCCCTACAAAACCTTTTAAAAGACTATTAGACCTCCAAAATATTTAAAAAACCAGTTTTTAATGACAATGTAAAAGGGCATTTACCAATGAAATAATTAAAATGATTAAAGTGATACAATAAACCCTAAAACATTTCATATAAAAACCAATGAATAGTAAAAAGAACTTACCATTTCACTATTTACCAAGTTGGAGGGCTATTTGGATCCATTTGTGTGAAAACTTCAGCCAAGGATTTTGTAGTCATCAACCAGTTATTTTTCAATCCGTCAACTCTAGATAAGAGCCAAACCCAATCCTAACATTTTTACGGTTGCATGTTTTCAGTCCATGCAAGTTTTTAGGGTTTTGGGATTTTTACCCAAGGGTAAAAAGCGCCTGTAGGGTAACACTCTTTCCCCTTTCGGTAAAGGTATTTCTCGAGAAAAACCATGTATTTTACACCAAAAAAGGAGGTTCCATCACCCTGTCTCAAAGAGACAAGGGAGGTGCCACAAGATGCCCTAAAATGTGCAAATCCCAAGCCAAAAGAAATATTATAAAGTATTTTTTTCGGTTGGAATTGTGTTCTAATAATTCATATTTGATTTTTGGCAGGTTACATTGGCAAAAATGGTTGTCTAGAAGGAGAGGAAACATGAATATGATAATGCTAGGGCTGGAGCAGATGCTGGATCTATAGCCACTCTATGGGGTTGTGGCATCCTAAAAATTTTCCATGTTCCAAGCATGAGGTCTCATGTGAGATTACTGGAGTATATATTAAGAATGTGGAACCTGGAGTAGCAATATTTTGATGTGGGGGCCCATGTTATTACTATGGAAGTAGAAGAAATCTATTTCCTTATATGGTTATTGAGGTGCGGGGAACCTATCTCACTGACAGGACCTCAAGGAGGATATGTCACCACACAAGAGCTCATAGATCATCATTTCTTTCCCGGTACTCAGATGTCTGGATAGAGGATCCTAATCAAAGAGGTGATGGATTTGCCTCTTTTCATAGTGATTTTCACCATGCAATGGGTTGGAGGGAGCCAAGGGGCTCATCAAGCTTCTTGAGCACACATTCTCTATGCTTTGGAGGCTATGGCACCTACAGTCTTTAAGTGGGATGAGGATTTACTAAGCACTTTCAAGGAGTAGCTAACTAAGTGTTGATAGGGAGAGTTGAAACAATTTGGTTATGGTACCATATTGGCATCCTTCTTCTTCGACTAGGTACCTCATCTCAGGTTGTAGGTATCTTTCACTGAGTTGAGAGCACAAGACCGTTGCATGTTGGGGTGTGTAGATATCATGGACCGCACTGGTGGTGGCGTGTATAAATTCAAGTTTGGGAGCTCCTTTTTCCATTGGTTGGAGGACCAACTACTCATGGTTGAGGATTAGGCATACGTTGGTACCAAATTCATAGGGGATCCAGACCTACCATTACCATCAGGTTCCCAATGGGGTGATATTGGTAAGAAGAATAATCAAGAAATTGATTATTGTTTACATTTTATGTTTTATATTTTTTATGGATGATAATGAGAGAAAAAAATTTCATTCAGACGTAGGAAATGCACAACCTAGGGGTTCCTCCCTAATTCACAAGAAAGCAGGGTCCCACTTTGTCCACAGAGGAGATGACGATTTGTCTAAGTCAGAGGAGAAGCTCAACCATTTAATTCTATATATTCTGACATTTCCATAGATGACCTCCCTAGGAGGTACCAGAGGCATACCACTAGAGTATCAGGTCGTTTTGGATGCCTTCTATGAAGGGTAGTGAGAGCCATCATGTGTTACCACGAGCATCACTAGTTATGCTACATGCTGTAGACACTGAAAGCCGTCTAGCTTCATTGTTTTTGTCATTTTGTATATCTAAAATCTAGTGTGCTTCAGTTGAGGTCTCGAGACCATATTTTTGTAAAACACGCTTTATATATAAAACACTCTTTATATATATATATATATATATATATATACATATACAGACTTATCTATTGTGACTTATATGTGTTCAAATGTGGAATGATATTTATATGATTTTTTATGTCTTTTTACTATTTATGTTTATTTACAATGAACCATATTTCATTTATCAAATGTATATCTAAAAGCTAGTGTGCTTCAGTTGAGGTCTCGAGACCATATTTTTGTAAAACACGCTTTATATATAAAACACTCTTTATATATATATATACATATACAAACTTATCTATTGTGACTTATATGTGTTCAAATGTGGAATGATATTTATATGATTTTTTATGTCTTTTTACTATTTATGTTTATTTACAATGAACCATATTTCATTTATCAAATGTTATGTCTAATCAATATACCATTCCAATATGTAATTGGCCAATGAGTCTACAGCATTGTTACAAGACCTAGGAATATGTTGATAAGTAATAGATTTAAATGATCTTTCTAACAGATGCACTCTTCGGAAAAAGAAGAAGAAGTGTAGGGTTTCGAATGGAATATACATGGTTCAAGTGAAAAACCACTAGCTGTGAATCTATGAAAACTACCAAGTGATAAATGTTCTGATATGTAGCCTCGGTTAACAACCCTATTACTGCATGATACTCGATGATGTTATTTGTGGTTGAACCTACACAAACCGCTCCTGAACCGACTAGTTCATGAGTTGGGGAAATAAAAACCCATGCAGTTGGAGAAAGGTTCAGGGTATGACGACAAGCACCATCAGCAAAACCATAAAAATACATTTGATATGCACATTGCATAACCAAAACATTGTAGAAATAGTACTGACAAAAAATCAAAACCATATTGAAATACTAAAACCACACAAAAAATTCAATCAATGTACATATATACAAGGTACTATAACATATATATCTTCAAGCATAGTACCTATTTAGGTACAACCCATTGTGAGGTTTCCCAAAAGGTATCCCATCGTAATCTACAAGCTAATAGGCCCCTTTCCCTAAGACTTTTCTCATGATGTAGGGACCATACCACATGGATTCTAGCTTCCCTTTTCTAAGTTTTCCGTGCTTCTGATCATACGTCAGAACCATGTTAACTTCATTAAATACATGAGGTTGAACGGATTTGTCATATTGATCCTTAGCACATTTTTTATGTGCCTCATTAGCCAAGGAAACATCTCTTCGATTCTCATCAAGGATTTTCAAATACAAAAACATTCTTCTTCAATAGAAGTGTTTGGGAGAATGTCAACTACAAGCTTGGCTCAATGGATCTCGCATTCAATAGGTAGGATAGCTTCCAGTCCATGTACCAACGTGAAACCAATTGTTGTTTTAACCAAAGTTCTATAAGCCCATACTTCATAAAATAGAGTTAAGTTCTAGTTGGATTTGTGATCTCCAACCATTCTATGCAACATTGTATTCAAGACTTTGTTAATGGCTTCGACTTTACCATTAGCCTGCTAATAATAAGGAGTTGATTTTTCATGACAAAAACCCAGCTTAGCAATCAACTCAGCCATCATCTGATTACGAAAATGGGATCTGTGATCAGTGACTATGGCTTGTGGAAATCCAAACCTAGATATTACATTATTAAAAAGAGGGTGGAATTCCTACCATCCTCTGCATATGTAGGCATTGCCTCAGCACCTTTTTTGAATTAGTTTTGTGGCTATGATGATATAACCATGCCCCCCGATTGAGGTAGGCTTACAATCCATAAAATCTATCCCCCATTTGGAAAAAGGGCTAACGGCAATGACGGGGTGTAAAGGAGCAGGGTGGGTGCACTTTTTTGGATAAAAATGTTGATAGGGTGGGAAATTTTTAACCGCCTCATGAAAATATTTGAATATTGAGGGCCAAAAATACCCAGCATGAAGGATTTTATAAGTTGTAGCCATCCCAGAAAGATGACTACCACATGCTCCAGAGTGGCAGTCATTCAAGACTTGTTCAACCTTGTCATGAGTAGGACATCGTCAAAGAATTGAGTCTATACCATGCTGGTATAACATGTCATTTAAAATGAGCTAATATTTAATGTGTTGACGGATGCGTTGGAGATCGTCATGGGACATATCAGGATGAAATATTTGGGTTTGGAGATATATAATCAAATCTCCATACCACGGGTTGATTTTGCTAATTAGGAACAAAAAATCATCTGGAAATGAATCATTGGGCTCATCTTCCATGAGAGCACAGGGAAGGTCCCACATTAACTCCACAAAAACTAAGGACTTCTTGGAAGTAGCCTTAGCGAACACGAGATCAAATTTCTATAGGATGACTATCCAATGAGAATACTTGCCCCCTAGCACTTGACGAGTCAAAATTTAATACATAGGGTTTTGATCAGCGAGGAAAATTTAGTGCATAGTAAAATGTAATGACGAAATATTTTCACACCAATGACTGTAGCCAAAGCTAGCTTCTCCACATATGAATAGCGAGTTTCAGAGTCAAGAAGACTCTTACTTAAATAGTAAATCGTATATTCTTAGCCATTTAGATTTTCCTACACCATAACCATACAGATGGTAGTAGTGGAGGTGGAAACATAAAGAAGAAAGTATTTTGAATAATTTGGGGGGTGTAACATCAGTGAATCTGTCAGAGTGTGTTTCAAATTATCAAAATATTTTCGGGCCTAGTCATCCCAAAGAAATGAAGTGTTCTTTTTCAGGAAACGTATGTATCCATGCATTTTTTTCTGCAAAGTTGTGCACAAAATGACAAAGAAAGTTTCCCTTCCCCTAGAAAATTTGGAGTTCAATAACATTGTTCAAGACGAGTAAGGAAAAAATAGAATCTATCTTCAAATGATCTTTCCAAATGCCATATTTGGAAACCACGAAGCCAAGAAGACGTCCAGCCTCAACACAAAAATACACTTATGCAGATTAATCTGGATGTGATAATGATGACATCAAAGGAAAATGTCCCTAAGATTCCCTGGGTGATCCTCTCGTTGTTGTGAATGAGCAGGAAGGTTGTCCAGGTATGGTTCCATAATGTGCTTCATATCATGAAAAGTGTTGGACATGGCATGTGGGAATGTAGCTCCAACATTTTAAAAACCAAAGGGTAACTTCCAATAGGCAAAGGTTCCCCAAAGACAAATGATTTTCATCTTATGTTGTTCTGTGAGTAAAATTTATATTTGATTATAGCTGAAAAAGCCATCCATAAATGAGAAGATGATGCTCCCTGCGTAGTTATCAATGATTTGATTGATATGCGGAGTAGGAAAGTTGTCCTTAGGAAAATCCTTATTCAAATCTCAGAAATCAATGAAAACCCTAATAGTTCCCTGTTTCTTGGTGATAGGAACAATATTAGAAACCCACTCAGTCAACGGTACGTGATAAATAAAAACAGCTTCCAGAATTCTTTCAACCTCAGCTTTTATTGCCGCAGCTTTCCTTGGATGGACTTGACGAAGTTTTTTCTAGACTGGTATTGCCGTGGGAGAAGTCTTGATTTCATGTACAATGATGGATGGATCAATCCAAGGAATTTATTCATATGTCCAAGCAAAAAATATCGTAACTCTTTGAAAAAATATCTATACTTTTCAGTTTCTTCAATTGAATAGTTATGGCCTACATGAACATATTCAATGGCTCCAAGATTCACTGATATGTCAATGGGAGCTGTATGGGTGATGTTACATAGGTTTCCTTTGGAATCGGTATCTTGTAACAACATAGGCATTTGAGTATTTTTGAAAATATCATAACTAATGAGAGCGACAAAGTCGGAGTCTACTGAATTAGAATTGGGAAGGAAAGAGGATCTATGGTGATGATATTCCCATACAGGTTCATCCACTTTCATGATCTCCAGAATAGACTCATCAGATGGGAAATTTTGTGAGAGAAAATCTAGAGTGAGCAGAGGGGAATCTAGCTAATAGGGCAGGTGGTAAGGATCTGATGCCACTAGATGATTATCATCATAGTATACATCAGAAACAAATTGTATAACATTGTAAAGTGCTCCATGAGGAAATAGAGAAGATGTCTCAACAACATCTTTATCTTTAGGAGTGTGCCTGGTTGTGGAGATCATGTTCACAGTTGCTACTTCTGTACTAGGAGGAGTCAAGGGAAACACACCCATAATAGTTGAATCCTTCAACATCCCAACCCAAATTGATTGATAAGGCAGAGGGGATAGCCCTAGCATAGGAATATTATTTGTGGTAGGGGTAGTAACATCAGGTGAAAAAAAATCAAGCTGATTTGTAGTCACAATCTTCCCTAAGTGAGGGAATTGGAGAGTATAAAAACCATCAAAGCGACAAAAATCATAGCGTAAAACCAATTTCTCCCCAATACCATATTGTAATCTAATGGAGCATAGAAAACTTCCACTTGAATGGAAACAGTATTTCCCCCTAGCTCGATCGATAGTTTCGGTAACATACCATGAGGTCTGAAACCTTGTCCGTCAAAATCTTTCAATGTGGTAGGTGACTCAGTAAGTTTGGGAGAACCAATGGCTCTCCAGCAAGACATGGACAACACTGAAGTGGAAGATACCTCGTTCAATACAGTATGATGGACCTTCCTCCCAACTACCTTGTTCATGATTTGAAATGTGAGATGGAGGGGTAACCTAGACTTGTAATTCTCCACATTAAAATGAATCATATTGGTATTATCTCGATCTAATTCCCATAAATCCGTCAACATATTTTTACGCTATGTAGGGAAACTTTGGAGTACCTCTATTGTAGACATAGCACAAAGTGTTTAAGCCAAATATTCAACCACGTTGTAGAATTGAGTGGCTCAAGCATTTGGATTAAATACATATTTCCGGAGAGTACTCTTAGGTGGGCGCAAAATCAAGTCGAGGTTAGATTTATCAATCGTAAGAGGGCCATTAGATGGAGGTGGACAAGAATAATTTGTAGAAGGAACTTTCTTGGAAGCACTACCTTCATCCTTATTCTATATTTATTTGTCGTATGTCTGACTATGTGTAGTCAAATTAACAGTTTCAGCAGACATCATTCAGACCTATTTAGTAGAGTTAGAGGATCCTTGTGAAGACATGTGGTCAATTAACTGTTGTTGAGATGAAAAGTGATTGGTAACTACCTATACTGTAGGGTTATTTTTCAAAAAATTATTAATTTATTCATGACAAGGGCACTCTTTCGTGAAGTGGTCACCCCCACATAGTAGGAAAGGATACTTATCCTTCCTCTTACCTTTGTTTTCATTATCCAATTTCGTGGTCTTGGGGTTCTCCTATTGGTTTCCTAACTTTTTACCTTTTCCTTTTCCTTTCAATGCGTAGTTTGAATGGAATTCACCTCAGCAGAAACCATAGGAGTAGGAGCAGTGGTAGAACTACTATGTTTCTTAGCAGGTTTCACTGCATATGGGGGCTGGATTGAACCTACAACACCATCAACATGAGTCTCTACAAGTGGGTTGGTAGGGTCTATGCAAGGACAAGGAGCATGAGGGATCAGATCATACAAAGTTCTGGATTGAGAATAAATCATGTCCAAACACTGAGCCTGGCTGATAGTCTACTCTTCAGTGACCACACCGCCCATAACCACATCACACACAATGGGAGGAAACAAGGATTTGCTAAACTAATCAACCAACAATTGGTCTGGGATAGGAGCTTTAATGGGTCTCCTCCACCTCCTCCACTCATGAATATGATCTGATATATATGTGGAAGTATTCTGACAAAGGGATGTTAAAATATCTGTACAAGTTTCGTAATGGATAAGCAACTGGAAATGGGTAAGAAAAATTGTTTCCTAGGAGTTGAAATCTATAAATGAATGTTGTGGAAGCTCAATGTACCACTTGAAAACCGTACTAGTCAAAGTTCGTTGGAAAAGCCTCAAACTAGTCTAATCATCCATCAAGGAGTTAGAAGAACACCATTGATGGAATTTCATAACGTGAAATTTTTTATCCTCTCCCTACTTCCCAACAAGCTTAGGGATGTTTGATGGTAACTTGTACCAGAATTACAGGCCACAAAGGGTTATTTTTGATGGGATCATTGATCAACTTGGACAAGTCAGGAAAGTCCAAAGTTGCAAAAACCAAAAGGCATTGATTAGGTTCTTCATACTGGTAATATTGATATGGAATCTGTATACTAGTAGGATCGTAAGTCAATTGATATACCCGTTGTTGGGGTGGTGGATTCGCAAATGATCCTCCTGATGGAAGTTGACCTCCAGGAGGAGGTCCTCCAGGAGATGGGCTTCCTCTGAGTGGAGGGGTTCCTCCAGTTGGTGGGCCTATAGAAGGTGGTACTCCAGGTAGTGTTCCTCTAGGTGGAGGGGGTTCTCCAGGTGGTGGTTCTCCAAGTGGCGGTTCTCCAGGTGGTGGTAATCCAGGTGGAGGGGATCCTCTAGGTGGTGGTCCTCCAAAAATGTTGACCTCTATATGGTGGTCCTCTAGGTNGGTGGGCCTACAAAAGGTGGACCTCCACTAGGTGGCCCTCCAAAAGGTGTCCCTCCATAACCTCCAGCAGTATTCATAGGTGTTCCTCCAGGCATAGGCATATATGACCAATTAGGTTTCCCCCATGGTGTAAACATATTTCTGGGATAAGACATCCTAGGATAAACAATCACTGAATATGTAGGTTGATAATTCACATTACTTATAAGTGGTTGGTTTCCCAGGTAAGTATAACCCCAAGAAGGTTGATTAACTAAAGTTTGTACCTATGAGGGTTTCGCTATACTAGAAAGAGGAATAACCATATTGGTGTTTTTGGATGGAACAATGACTGCTGGCTATCCTAGAATAGGGGTTTTCCTTGCACTGGAAGTAAATCCACTAACTAATGACACAACTTGGACTAGGGGTTATCCCCCAATCGTAGAACATATGGGAGAACTATTGGCAGACCCAAGATTTGAAATTGGAGGAGTAGGAATGGAGGGTTGAACTGGATCATAAGCTACCGAAACTCGATTCGTTGTTCCTAAACTAGGATCCACTTGAGATGATGAAAGTGTATGTTTTCTGTGGGGGGTCATTTCTGAAATACAGGGAAAAGGAGAGGACATTACTACACAATGGTGAAGGGGTGAAGCATGGATGTTCACAAGGCTCTCTTGAAAGTTACAAAAATGATCAATATATGGTTGGAAACTCCTAAACATTTCCTCATTTGATGGAGCCTCTCTAATGGGAGTAACATAGGAAGGACTAGTAGTTCCATATTTAGAAATGGCTTGACCTAAAGAAGTTCTCCAGAAAGGAGCATTTGGACCAAATTCTACTCTTACGGTATCATTAGCTGGATGATTGAATACCCAGTCTGATGCACCAGGTTGACCTTCCATTGAAAAATGAAAGGTTGTATCATTCGTAGGCATTAGAGGAAATTTGGGGTCTAAAATGGGCCTTATAAGAAAAAACGCCAAAAATAAATTTTGTGAGATGGAATTCAGGAACCAATAGAATTTCAATAAAATGAGTCAACCATAATGGTTGAATTGACATATTTGTCATAAAAGAAAACTACTTTTTTTGTTCGTATTTTCGACATATCTACCTATGCTTTTACTCAAATTTCGAGCGGGAGAGATCATTGGATGTAGAATTTAATTCCACATCCAACGAGTACCCACACTTCATACTTTTGATGGACCCCACTACCCCAAAAATATGAAATACCTGAAAAAACATGATGGTGACATCATCATCACATTTTTTTAGGTATTTCTTATTTTTGGGGTAGCGGGGTCTATCAAAAAAATGTAGTGTGAGTACTCGTTGGA
Organism: Pseudotsuga menziesii; assembly: GCA_001517045.1. Lineage (NCBI taxonomy): Eukaryota > Viridiplantae > Streptophyta > Pinopsida > Pinales > Pinaceae > Pseudotsuga > Pseudotsuga menziesii. Next base: position 318,489 of record LPNX011016625.1, read on the forward strand.
AGTGGAATTAAATTCCACATCTAATGAGATCTCCCGCTCGGAATTTGAGTAACACCACAAGGAGATATGTTGAAAATACGAACACAAAAGTAGTTTTTTCATTCTTCCTCCAAAATTAATAACTATTATTTTATTATTTTCCTTAGGAGGCCCATTTTAGACCTCAAATTTCCTCTAATGAGGTTTTTCATCCAAGGGATTATCATAAGAAGTGAATTCTTCCCCAGCTTCCACAACTGGGTTCCCTTCCACATGGGAATCAGATGTGATATTTTGGTCTATGGCTTCCATAACACTCTCTCCCACAACAAGATGAAATTTCGATGGTAAGCCTTGGACTCTTTGAGATCATATCAAAGGTAACTTAGCTAGAATGTTGGTTACAAAGATCCTAACCTAGGGTTTTAAACTAGAATCACACACAAAATCACTCCTACGCAAGCTAAGGTCACAAGCAAACTTGGGTGATAAGAGGGGCTGATAAATAGTCGGTTCCTCACTAGGATTGTCAATTCTTTGCAAGTCATGATATACCATAGGGTTTAACAATAAAATGCAACAAGGAGGATTGGGATCGTACCCTTACCTGAATACCTGACTACCTAGAAAGCATGTGCATAGTATCTCCTCGAGTGTTGTTCTTGGTGTATTGCTCCAATAATATGGCCAAAAGGATTTTCTCAATTGGTTTAAGTTATCCTAGAGGGGTCTCCCGATATACACAAGGTACGTGGGAGCTCAAATCTGTGTTAGTGTTGTCTAATGCACAACCGTTCGAGAAGATACTTTTGATATACTACTGAGTATGTGAAGTACCTTTCTATATACCTCAATGGTACGTGAAAGGTCATTTTATTTACCGATTGGTACGTCAAAGAGTTACAATTCCCAGGGATGCAATGTAGGAAATAGAACGACATATCCTATGTTTATAGACACTGGAACATCTCTTCTAACTTATCACTCAAGTTACTAAATATTTTTACCTAGAACTAGTGTTAATTTTATCTTATACGATTAAGTGAATGCATGAGGTGTGGATAGAAAAAGTAAAACCATGCATCATGATCATGAAAATTTTCACTTTATCTTTCATGGTATGCCCTACTTAGAGGAGAGATAGTGATTCAATTTTTTTTTCCAAACAAGAAATCCCAAACAATCACACTGAAATATTTTCCAAATTGCAGGAAAGAAAAATACTTCTAATGACCAATCTTGAAAGTAAATGAAATAATATCTCTTTTTCCAAAAAGAAAGATGTTACAACTATTTGGAACACTACACTCTTTTCAATTCTTCAAATATAAAAAGACCTAACTCAAACTATGATATTTTTGCTAAGAAAATAACATGTAAAGAAAGTAAAAAACATGAATTCCTAAAAGTTTGTACAACTAATCAAGTATCCAATGGTTCATCATCAAACATAACTATGATCAATCTCATTTTTTTCTTCTTAATCAAAAGAAAAAGTAATCTTCCATTAACCTATGAAGAACAAAAATGAAGAAACCAAAAGAAAAATTCTTTATTTTCAGCTGATCTAACAGTAATAAGAGATATGAATGTATAACTTCCAAGCACTCTTTCAAAAAGAAAACCCAAGCATAGCAAGCAGTTGAACAAATGAAAACAACCTAGCTCTTTTTAAAACAAAATGAAACAAGCCTTTGCCAGTTTCCAAATTTCAAATTAACAGTCAGATATATAATGATGAAGCCGGAAATACATTTAGAAAAGAAACAAAATCATACTAAGTTTCAAAATTACAAAGCTATAAAACCCTACCTAGCACTGCTTATAGGAAGTTATTAACAGAGTGTTACCTCATGGGAACTGCTTCTTTTCCACTAAAAGAGAGAGGTGGCACCGCCTGTTGTTAACTAGGTATACGCGGTGGCACCACTTCTTGTCCCTACTAAAAGCGCGGTGTTTCCTGTAGGTTTCAACAACAAAAAAGCGAAAAAGAGAAAGTTAAGTGTCATACTACTGGAATCAAATCACAAAAATTATAGGAAAATTAAACATATGAAATAGATATGCTTCAAATCTAAGCAGATCTAGTCAAAATGAAACCAAATCTCACTACAAAACTAGAAGATCTGATCACTAAAAAAGTTGAAGTTTGGAATAAATACAAGAACTGGAAACCAAGAAAGATTAGAAGTTATGAATGTCTTCCCCAGTGGAGTCACCATATTTGTTGCTATAATTCTCACCTCCAACAGACAGGATCTATTTCCCTAGCTTGAATCCTCCACAACAAGAACAAGTGAGTGATAACAGTAAAGAGAACTTTCCCTAAGATAAACAGATGTTTGGAATGAAACTTTCACCTACAATACAATGTGATACTCCAACCTTCAAGAGTGCTAGATATCCACAATTACCTGCAACAACACATCACAAAATACACAATATCAACAATACCTAAAGCAATATATTACCCTATATAAAAGACTAAGGAGTTTGATAATAAATCAATGATTGAAACACAATAAAATTTATGGGAAAGAAACTTTTAATACATAGTCAAATAAAGAGAGAGATTACAACCATTGTGACTTAGTGTTGTGATTCCACCTCTCATGTAAAATCTTATCCTCAAAGCTTCAACTTGTCTTCTCTATGCTCACCCTAGATTTGGCCAAAACTTTGGTGCAGCAGCATAATTTTCCTCCCCCAACCCATGGGCGATGAACCAATACTTATAGCCCTTAGGAGGATAGGGATGGTTGAGGAAATGGTGCATAAGGTGGAAGGGAGATCATACTAGAGGGGATCTCGAGTCTAGGTGGTCCAAAAGAGTAGGGATGAGAGTTCCATGAAGCTAATATTCAAGAAGCTTCATGAATATTCTCTTTTTCCTTTCGAAACTCGAGCACTTATGTTTTTCTATGGAGACAAAGTGTTACCAGGGTTTCACCGCTTATTACTCAAAGGGATTAGGTAGTGGCACAGCTCATTTTCAATTGACAAGTGATGTTACTGAAAGGGTTAATGCGTATTGCATAAATGGAAAAGACGGTGGTGGACATAAGTATGAAAATATGAGTCCTGGTTAGGGTCTAACTTTGTATTATGGGGATTTTAGGAAATTTTTTATGTTTTGGCTCTCATTACATGGTCATGAAGAGAATTGTGTGTAACAACATCCTCTGTAGTTTCCCTCATGATCAATCTTTAGATATGGTAACCTTGTTACCACCTTGCTCACATAGGACAGTTATTTGTAGTTGATGTGAGCAAGACTCTTATGTCATAGTTCACTTGAGATAGTAGTATCATGGAAAAGGGTTATCTCTAGATGTCCTTTGAGTTTGTACAATCCTCCTTCTTCTTCACCAATGACCACAACATATTCAATTGTCTTTCCCTTGGACCACATAAGCAGTTGTCCATCCATAAAATCAACTCTATATCCTTTCTTATCTAGAGCTGAGATGGAAAGTAAGTTATTTTTCAAACTTGGTACATACAGTACTTCCTTCATCTTCATGGAAGTCCTAGAGTCAAGCTTGTAACATATTCATGGAAGTACTATAGTAATTCTTGGGGCCATCATGTTCACTGAGTTTAGTTGGTGGGTATGGAGATCCCAAATCTTCACCCTACAAATCTTACTTGTGAGGTTCCAATTTCTGTAGAATATTTGGTTTTGGTTTTCTGCAGTTTTTTGGTTCAGGGACAAACTAGGGTTTGGATTTCCTGAAGATTCAATCACCCAAAAAATTTGATCTTAGGATCAATAGATGTGCTTATGGAGGCACAACTTTCTATGCAAGTAGATCTTCCAAATTTCAAACTTTGTAGAAACCCTAATTTCTTATCGAGGGAGAGGAGAGAGAGTTTCACCTTGTGAAAGTTGTCCTATTCAAGCTAGATATGATACCATGTTAATAGTTCATATGTTGTACTATATATCATTAGTGTTAAATACAAATTCATAACAATAGCATATGTAGAATCACTAAAAGAAACACAATCACAAGATAGACATAGTATTTATCCTGGGAAACCCTCAAGGAGAAGAAAACCTAGCAAACCTTCCTTTGTATAAGATGTATAAGATAAAACCCCAAAATAGGTATTATCCTCTCTCTCTCTCTCTCTCTCTCTCTCTCTCTCTCTCTCTCTCTCTCTCTCTCTCTCTCCNTTGTGTTATAATGAGGAACACAATTCCTCTATTTATACACTTTATGTCAACTGAATTTTACCCTAAACAAGTCAGTCCCACTAAACTGTTTGGGATGACTTCACCTAGGAAGACTCAAAATAGTATTTTATATTATTCATTTGGGTACTAATGACCTGAAGTACAATGGAGGATTTACCTCATGACTCTATGATCACCAATTACAATAGTAACATCCAGATAGAGGAATAATAACATATCCCTTGGGGTACATCAGTAAAATACATTTAGAATATCCTTTGAAGTTACAAGAATAACATCTCCCTTGGGGTACATCAAGAAATATATTTATAATATCCTTTTAAATTACAATATCTCAACAATAATCCTCCCATTTACTTGGTTGATTCATTACATACATTCTTAGCATGTCTTCCAATATCTTATTACTAGTTTGGTATGTCCATCTGTTTGTGGATGGTAAGCAGTACTGAAATTAAACTTTGTATACATACCTTCTGTAGTAGGGATTTTTCCCTAGCTATGTGCTGAAACACCTACCTTTCATCTATAGGGTGGAAGGATAGGGTCTATGTAGATGGAAGAGAAAACCTACATGAAAGGGTTAGTGAACCAAGCAAAACCTGCAGCACACTTTTAGTCGAGAACCTACAAAACAATGTGAGAAAAACCACCTACAAATAAAACAATATACAAAACTAAGCTACTAATAAGAAACACATGTTATACCTTCTGGTGTTGATGAAATGGGTCACCATGCCTTAGCAGGAAGCTACCTCTCTATGGAATGGGGTTTTGCTGATGGAGCAAGTGAGGGAGAGGGATGAATGGCTTGAGAGAGATGGGTCTCAAGGCACTCATACGGGCAGAGTAATGGTAGGAAGAGAAGGAGTGTTTTGAAAGTGACACCCACCCTTGTATTTATAGCTTTTTCTTGAGTTTTAGGGTTTTAAGCCCTTGGTCAGGGATTTAGCCCCTTTTTACGGATTTAATCCCCTTTTGCACATTTCTTAGCTCCTTTGGGGTTTTAAGGCCCCTTTTTTAAGACTTTAGCCCCTCTGAGAGCTATTTAGGCTCTTTTATGGGTTTTTAAGCCCTTTTTGGTGTTTTTGAGCCTTTACAGGGGTGTGGGGGTCAATGAGGGTAATGAAATAGATGTCTTTGTGTGGTGTAGGTCATGTATAGATAATTGGTTAATTTTTTGGGTTAAAAGATTCCCCCATGATGTTTGAGGGCAGGAGCTCATCGTATGGCCGATGGAAATCATAGGATTTTCTGGGGAGAGGTAGTGCTTCCTGGGTTGGGACATGGTGGCTTTTGGTTTTGTATTAATATGGTTCCCATCAATGGGTGAGATACAAATAATGTGTGACATGTTTATGGACGAGGTGGGCATACCCATGCTCGTAACAATGTCAAATGAATACTACTATCTATGCTCTCAAATGAAAGAGTTGATCATATACAACTGGTGTTACATAGTGGTGGCCTCATTGAGAGGCTGAATACAATATTGATCTGAAGAACAAATACATTGAACTCATGGAATTCTTATGGAATGCTATATCTTCAAAACTGATGATCTACTGGATCTAGAAGTATACATAACTGTAAGGACTTACTGACATGGAGTGTCAGAGCCTCTAAGGTACAATATGTTGCATCAATCATGAATCTATACCAAAGCCCTGTTTGTGGCTTTTGAACATTGTCTCCAATGCAACCCAAAAATCATAAGGGACATGAACATGTCTGGGTCCCTCAATAGGCTCATCAATGTGCTAGAGCCAAGTGACATCCGAGGTCTTCAACCAAATACTACACAGACCAATACCATGTACAAATCTCAACAATGCGATGATGTAGCTAGAGTCGAGCATGTAAGACACAACCATCCCGAGAGGAACGAAGGACAAATCTCAAGTGGTCCAAGGAAGTAATCAATGAGGTTAATGAAACCAGGATACATGGACCTCTAGATCTATCCTCTAGAATATATGTGTTGTCGTCGACAGAGGGAGACTTGCAACTGACCAAGGAAATGGTGTTTCCTTGACCAAAAGCGTGAGGGAGGTAACCAAGGGTGTGAGACAATTTGGGGACTAACTCACTGAAATAGGGAACATAGGCAGGCAATCATGTGGGAGTCAAACTTTGTTTGTTTAGTGTATGACGGTATGGCGGACCAGGAAGCAAATGAAACTAATTCATGGGAACAGAATCATAGCTGTAATACTGGGAATGTAACTGCAGATGGGAAATAATTGGGGGAGGTAGAAAATTTTGGTATTGATGGGATCTAAGGAAGACACATCACACAATAATCTAAACAAAGGTGACCCAAAGTGGGAATGCTATTGAGCTGTTATATGTGGGGTGGTGTCTAAAGACACCGTTGTGGTATGATATCGTGGATTTTTGGTGAGCCCAAGAAAGTAAATGCTTGTTGGCCCGGGAAAGGGGCATAAGAAGTAAATTCATGCGTGCAACCAAGGAAAATGTGATGCATGCATGATAGAAGCAAAGTAAGAGTGCAAAGGATGAAAATGGCCTACGAAGGCAGAATGGAGAAGTGCGCAGCAAAAGAAAGGCAAGTGCGGAAGCATACACGGGGAAAATGGTCGAAAAGAGACAGGGTGGTCGTGGGTGCAGAAGCTAGCTTAAGTCGGGAAATGCCACATGAGTGAAAGCACACTGTAAGTAAGGTTGTTAGTGCCTTGTGTTGAGTCATGATCACCATAGTTGTAGCCTGGGGGGCGGCTAATGGTGATAGTTAACAGACTGCCTGTAAGAAATCGACCCAGTATGGTCATGTAAAATGTTATAAATAGGAGATATTTAATAGTTAGAAGGTTTATTTTTGTTATTCATAGTTACAGAATGGATTTGATAGATGAGATTTGTATACAATTCCAAAGAGAAAATCAAAGAGAAAGGTAATTAGAATAGTGGAAGGAGAAATCTCTGCTAGAGCAGCGCAGATGCTAGGAGAGTTGATCCAAGCTGTGTGTGGATCTGTAGGTAGTAGCAGTAGATTAGGAGAAATAAGACAGAGAGAATGAGAACTATAAGTCTGAACTTAAAGACATATCTCAAGATCAGTTTGCATCTCACAGACTGCAATGTGCTATATCCTTTCTCATGCCAAATGAAGAGCACCTTGGTGGTTTTTCCCATATGGGTTTCCACATTATTTCTTGTGTCTCAATGAATGATTGATGTGGTGAATGTTTATGTGATTGATTAATAGTTGCTTCCTGTATAATGTTAAATTGGGTTCAATTTCTGTTAGTTTCTTGCAATTGGTAGATGGATGAACATGATATCTTGCTGAATTGAAACTGTATAAATATATATCATTTTGTATAATTCTTGTTATGAGCCCTGAATTAAGTCATAGAGCTGATTGATATGAGTCAGCTGCGCCGCACGATTTGCGCCAGCTGTGAGTGGGAAAGGAAATTCGGGTCGTGCATGATGACATATAGTTGTGCTCATTCACACAGAACCTACTCCTCCATCCAACCGCCCTGCTGCCTTCATTGAGCTCCTTGGTTGTGATCCAAGGGACTATACTTCCTTGAGAATCGTGGAAACATGGTTTCGGTGGTTACCCATCTATGAGATATCTCGCATGAAACTGTGCCTACTTCGAAGGTGTTGTTGGTGTGGATTGCTCTATCGGGCTGGTATCTCAAGTAGTTGTTGGATTGGCAGGCTACATAGAACCTAGGTCACGCAAGTGGGGAAAAGTGGCCAAAAAATGGTTCTGTTGTCAGGAACTTTTTGATTAAATTAAGGAGATGTTATGGAACTCAATGAAGGAGGAGATAGAGGATCATTCGAATGCTAAAATGCTATTGTTTGTATGAGAAGAAGCCGAGGAAAGACAGGCGAACATAAGAAAATGGATAGGGGAACTGTCATAGTGAATGAGTCGCACAGTTTGTGGAGTGGATATGATGTGTAAGAGCTAGAAGTAATATGGAAGGTAGTAAGAAGAGATCTTCCCCGAAAATTCTGAGGATGAGTTAGGCACTGGATTCTTGAGAAGTGGAAGGAGGTTTCGATCAGGAAAGAGGAGAAAGGTAACAAGAGGAAGGAGGGCCTATAGCTTGCTGAGGGAGGGTGAATGTGGATGTGAGTCATACCTAGATGAAGGATCCTGTGACGAATAGGAGGATTATAGCTCGGTTTCTGAGAGAGAAGAATTGGGAGGGTCTACAGAATCACCAAGAATAGGATGTGAGTATAGTATTCTAGAGAGATCACCCAGAGCAAGACATAGAAGTCCATAACCTGAACCCCTTGTGAACACTAGCATTCCTAGTGTCAGGACTGGTGAGCAAGAAATCCCATCAGCGAGCCCTGTAAATCATGTAAATGCAGGAGGTCCAACGAACCATCCTAGCCCCACCCTAATGGTGGGGACATATGTTATATTACCTACCTTTAATGGGAATGGAACAAAAGACCTAGAACAACATTGGCTTCTTTGTGAATTTGTCTAGATGGTACGCTTATTACATAATGTTGATATAAAGAAGGCATATATTGTAACACCCCGGTTTTGACCCCGTTTGCATGATGTATATAATGTAATTAATTGTGGTGAGGAGCTAAAGGAAAAATCCCCACCATCGATTTGGTTGTGTATGTTTCAGCAATGGGGATACTTGCCGATGGTATATCGTGCTATCTGGCACATTATAGTTTGGCATCATGTAAATACGCACATCAAATAAAATAACCCACAACCAACTATGACAGTGAAACGTTAAAATGAAAAGGGCATGATTCCAAAGGATAAGGGTGTGGGGGATGTCAAACCTTGGTCTATGGGGGGGGAAAGCCTTGTTTGGATTTGCCATATTCCCTTGTCTCATCCAACCTCTTTAATGTTTTGTGGAGTAGTTGAGGTAGTTATTGCTGAGTAGTGGTGGCTATGGCAGGACTGTCAGTCCTTTCCCATGTGCCCACTCCACCAGTAGACACTCCTCTTCACGTCACATGGGGCAGAAGAAACATTCACTCCACTCCCTCCACTGCTAAGGCATTCTCGTTGTTGTCTATTCATCCTCATGTAGAGCCATTGTTTGTTCATCCTCACGCAGAAGCAGATGTCTTGTTCATTTTCTCACACAGAGATGGTTCGGCTTCCTCACGTGCACCGTTTGGGGGATTCTTCATCTACTGATCACCCTCACACAAAGAATCATTCTCTATCCCCTTCTTATGCATAGGATTTCTGCGTTGGTTTTCCTCACATAGGGAACGGGTGAAATCGTGGCTGTCACTCAGGATTTTCGGGTGCAGGAGCCATTCACGCTCGGGGTTGTGCGCCTATGTGTTCCATACCGGTTTCGATGGTATGTGTATGTCTCCTTATCGATTGTGGTCATGTATGCTATCTGTTGTGGTATGTGTTTGTGTTTTCCTCTGTCCACGCTGGGATTTTGGCTTCTCCTCTATTTTGGGACTCTGTAAGGTCGCCATAGTTTTCATTATGCGTTGTGGCTGTTGATATACCCTAGTTTTGGGTTGCTTCTTGGATGCTAAGGATGTAAACGTCTTTTGGGTGTTGTACTGAGTTGTTTTGGCCATGCTAGGGCCAAGGACAACTCTGATTTGTCTTGAGGACTTGATCTATTTCACCTGTTGGTTGGGATTGGCACCTGGTTGTCTTTGCCTTCTTCACGGAGCTGTGAAGGGATTGTTTTGCTGTGGTATGCAGTGGTTGGTCTTAGGACTATTGAGAGTGGGACTAGAGGTTGTGTATGCATGAGAAGACTGGTGTTGAGGCCACTAGCTTGGCATTTATCCTGTCCTAGCTCCTTGATGACTTGGTAGGACCCTGCTATGTGGGTTTGGCTAATTGGAAAACCTTAACTATGTGTAATCCTGTGTTGACCCTTATTACTTGAGGAATCATGCCCAGCTCGGGGTTGGCAGTGTTGCTGAGAGATTGATGAGCATGCTGGCCTATGGTTGGGTGGAACATTGCCACAATGTAACTGGTTGCGGGAGATTTCTTCATTAAAAGATAAGTACTCATGACTATTTGATCTATGCAATTATATCTATTGTTCTATGAATTATTATGAACATGTTAAATGCTGGAATGTGTGTGTTGCTTCCACTGAATGTTGAGTAACTATGTATCCTTGTATGTTTTATGCATCTTAGCATGTGTTATGCTAAGCTTGTTTTAATTTCAGCATTGATGTATGTTCATGTTCATGGGGCTGTTTTCCCATTTGTGTGGTGTGGGTAGCGTCCTCTTCACTGGTCGGAGGGTCAGGGATGCCACAGAGTGGTATCAGAGCTCATGTTGCAGCATGGGCCTGAATGGACCACCAAGATGCAGTGACAAAGGCAGGATTTCTCTCTGCCGAGCAGAGATAAGAAATGGATGACAGAAAAATTCCACGAATTTGCCTAAGTGTTTGAACAGTTAGTTCATCGGAACACTTAGTGGAATGGAATTTTGATGCAGCGGAAGAGCTAGAAGGAAGCATGCCCGACGGAGAACAGTTGGAGGGAAAATTATGAAAATTTTTCTAAGTGTTGACGTCTGTCAGCAGAAAATAGATGTTGGGGTTGTTGACACCATGGAATAATTTAGCAGTTGTCTGTCCACTGTTGCAGCTGTTGAAGGGACTAAAACACCGATGCAGCAGTGTTAGTGGTTCCTATTGCCGACAGTAGGAAAGTTTTGAAATTTGGCTCAAGTGTTAAAATCATCGGAAGCAGAAAGTTGTTTGAGCGTCCGCCATTGTGGATGGCTAAACAACTACCCGTCTGATGGGTAAGGCCTCCGACCACCGATGCCATGAATAAAGTTTGAAATTTTTTTCTAAGTATAGAAATCGTCAGCTATCGGAAGAAGATAGTGGTTCGTACGCCCGCCATTGCAGAAGCCTAGAGAACTAGTCTTCCGACAGGAAGAGACTGCTGATACTGATTGGGTCATGCCATAGCAGATTGGGCCATCGATCGAAAGAAGATCAAGGATCGTGTTCCGCCATTGCAGCTGTGGAAGGAACTATTTCGCCGACAAAAAGAAGATCAAGCGGCAGCAGTACCTGATTGAGCCGACGTGGGTGAAAATTCAAAAAAATTATAAGTGTTGAGATCATCGGAAGGCATTAGCTATTTGAGCAGCTGATACGTCGGCTGAGTTAGCCAAAAGGACTTCCAATGCCATTGGCAGAAGAAAGTAGAAAAGGGGAAAATTTTGAAAAGTTGAAAATTCGTCTAAGTATGGAAATCGTCGGCAAAATTTAGCTGTTTGAGTAGCCAATGAGGCAGCAAGTATCGGAGGAAAATAGAAGATGAGGTTACCGATGTGGTGGCAGAAGGAAGAAGAAAGATTTTCAAAAAATTTCTAAGTACAGAAACTTCAGAAAACTTTAGAGGATTGGACCGCCGACACGTCGGAGAAAAATAGAGGATCAGTCTGCCAATACGTCGAAAGCCGGAGGAGGATCAGCCTGAAACGTCGGAAAAATTTAGTTGATGGGACCACCGATGAGCGTCGAATGAAAAATGAATATCAGACCGCCAAAGTGTTGGAAGCTTAGAGAACTAGCCATCCGACAGGTAGAGGATTCGATCGCCGACAAAGTCCAGAAGCGTAGATGAATGGACCGCCGATAGGCCGGGAGAAGCTATTTGTTTGGTTTGCTGATAGGTTGGGAGAAATTAGTTGTTTCAACCAGTGATGAGTTGTTTAGCCACGGAATCCACCGATGGTTTACTGCCCGACATTGTGGATGCCTAAGGAACTATCCATCCGATGGATAGTGGTTCTGGTCGTCGATGCAGTGGAAAGGATTGTGGTTCGGATCGCCAATACAGCGGAGAAGTTAGTTGTTTTGATAGACAGAACATCGAGCTGATAGTCGAAATGAGAGCCGATTCTGCAGAGGAAATTTTGGGATTTTCAAGTGGGATTTTCCAGCAAATTTTGAATTTTTTTCAACAAGATTTTTCAGCAATTTTTCAGTGGGGTTTACAGGTGGCTAAAGTTGGCACCCAGTCCAAAATGCAGTTGTGTGTAAAATGCTGATATTTGGTGAAAATATTCATTTTTAAAAGTGGTGTGGTTTTCACACCCGAGGTCGGAATGAAGCATGTGGATAGGCGTTGGAAATATTATCCAATAGGGAACAAGGGAAAGTCACCAGAATCTGAGCATGGAGCATCAAAGTGCTAATGACGGCCGCTGCTATCAAATGGACAAATCTGGAAAGTTGCATGCCCAGAGGTAGCAAGGACTATGAAGGCTAACCATCTGTTGTGTGGAAGAGGAGTTCCATGCAAGGATGTGGGACTTGAAAAGGGAAGTTTCCTTAAACCCTATCTTGCTGATTATAACTACATTCCTAAGTTTTATACTTGAAATGTATGAGGATATGTATTGCATGCATAGGATATTACATGTTGGTAAGAATATTGAAAATTATATATTTATAATGAGCCACTAATGATAACTATTGCATTGGTGTTGGCATTAATAGAAAAACCAACGACAACTTGGACATGGTTGAGTATGTTGGTGATGCTGATGAATGTGACCAGCAACCCTATGAAGAAAGAGATAAGGAAACCAGCCCATAATCAAAAGTTGGTGAGCAAAGTCTGCAATCCTCTGCGAGATACCAACCAAACTAGTAATGTCAAGGGTGTAAGTAGGACCCATGAAGGTAAGAGTTTGATTATGACAAACTCCAAGGAGTGTTAAAGGTAAGAGACCTCATACCATGTGGATATTTGAATTTTATACTGCATCCATAAAGAAAGGTGTCATGCTTGTATATATTGATTGAGCTTAGTATCCCAAGGAAAGTAAGTACTGATGATCTTGATTATAGTAATGCATCCTATATGAAGTAGTCATGGTTAGGCCATGCATGGTATGTTGAATGCATAGTATTCCTGAATCAATGCAAGGTAGCATTGAATGGATATGCATTAAAAAGATTTTATGAATCTTGTAGTTATGCATTGAATGGATACATATGAAGGGTTTGAGTGACTGATTGCATAAGTTTAGGTGCAAATGTTGTGATGCATTGTATGAATGCATTGAGATGAGTGCATGTGATATTATGAATAACTAATGGCTGAAATGATGAATTGATGACAATTCAGGAACCATTTCAAAAGCTGTTATGAATGCAGGATAGTAAGTGCATAAAGAGGATAGTCATGATCAGTTGGCTGCCGGAAATGCTCTATGGAAGAGTAAGGTGGTACAAACGATACACTTGTGAAGTAAGGAGTATCTAAACATTTCATTTAAATTACATGAATGCCGTGACTATACCTTGAAAATGTTAGTATGATAATGATTGCATGAAGTAAATGAGTTTTGGTAATATTGATGTGATTAACAGCTGGAAGTATTTGAATTTTATAAATTCTGAAAATGCTTCAGTGATGGTTGTAGTAATGAGAAGGTTATATGCATCCAGACTTATCAAGTGTTTGGTTGATTGAAGCTTAGGTTTCAGGTAGATTATTTAGAGCATGGAAATGAGAGTAAGACCATGACAAATGCCAGAATCTACCATGTGAAAGAGACAAACCTTATGAGAAGAGTCTCATGGCTATGAAAATAGTTGGTATGCATAATGGGTTGTTAAAATTGAAGTTTTGAATTTCGGATTTAAGAAATTACTGACAACTACTAATCACTATTGGCTTGCATAAGATTGTGTCAAGAGGATGCATTGTAAGTGGGTATTCATATTATGCTAGTAAGCATAAAATTATAATGGGCATAGTGGTGCTGCTTACAAGAGACCCACAAATGAGGATCACCCCATTGCTAAGCAAATCAATTTCTGTAGTAGACAGAGTTGCAAATTCTTATTGAATTTAATTACTAATGTAATTGCTTGGTTATGTAACAATCAATTTGGATTGTATTATCAGATAATGATTGACTGTTTGGCTAATTGATGAATGTGCCAAGGGTACACACTACAGGAAGATCATGTGTGATGGCCTGCAAGAGCCAAACTTCATGGGGAGGTTTTCCCTTATCTTGGAAATGGGTTTCGGGTGAAACTCCATTGGACATTTTGGAAAATGTCTCATCTGCACTACATGTTTGGTAAGCAACATGAGTGAGATGGTATATATTATGTCGGTAAGACATGTGTGGATATGAACTATAAAAAGGAGTTGGGATGGCTAACCGAGGGACTGTCAACTCAGAGAAGGGAGCCCCCATTCCTCCTTGACGAAGGAATATTGCGTCGGCAAATGGATAAGTGTTCTGTGACCCTTGCTAAGAATATGCATGTCAAATTATTAAAATTCCATATGTAGAACATGTTTTGATTTTATTTCCATGATGACCGATTGCTTGAGTATGAATAGGGCCTACATGGCTAACACCCGGAAAGAGTGCACACTTTTCCGATGTCGGATCATGAAAGGGTTTTCAATATTGACTACACCCTAGGGAGTGGACACACTCCTAGTGTCTCAATACTTGATAGTGAATGATATGAAATATGGTTATAGTCTTAGAGCAATAACGCTGATGAGTTTGCTTATATTGCTTGTGTTGATAGACTAAATAGATGCAGTTGGGTGTTGCACCCTAAAGGTAAAAGGTAAACGGTTGTTGTGAGGGGTTGCGGAGTAAGGGTTATTGTTGATATAGGTGTATGCTGATATAAGTGTATGTATTATTGTTGATATAAGTGCATGTTGGGCTGTTATATGCCTGAGGATCCATATTAGATCCTAGACCTAGAAATGGTCATGATAAAGTTCCAAGCCCAGTCGACATGAGGGTGTACTGGCTGGACATTAATTATTTGATGTTGTGGAGCAGCCAACGTGCTGACCTAACATCCAAGTCCATAGGTGATCCCAAGGCTTGCAAAGCGAAGCAGGATCCTGTGGACCAATGAGGAAACGCACAATACAGATAAGTATTGGATTATTTTGCTTATGAATATGCATGTGTATATGATTTGTTTATGATGTTTTAAGCTCTTGTTCTAGAGATAAAACCGATGAGAATAAACTAAACATGTGAATCTATTCAATGTTTGGATATAGGTA
>LPNX011016625.1:345692-394523 GCA_001517045.1 Pseudotsuga menziesii
ACGATGAAAAAGCAGAATCTGCTATATGGTCCTGTATACTAATTCTAGATGAACCCAGAATCAGAAATAGATCATTCCTAGGATATGGATGGCATGCATTGACTTTAAGGTGCAAGTGGATGCCAACTAATTAAGCTAGTGGGTGAATAATTAATCATTATTGATTAATTATTTTATCCTAAGTGTATGAGTGGGTTTATTATATCCCAACACGATTCATGGAAGTAAAAGTCAGCTAGCCACCGGAGGCGGACGTTGTCTCTACACTAGTGTATGCACGTGGATTGGAGCAGTCTAGTATATTAAAACTGCTCCTTATGCACCACTTTGGCCGCTCTAGACTAGTCAGCATGTATGTTAAGCAAGTGCTTATGTTCTTCCATGGTGGCTACCCTTGGCTGAACAAACCATACGAGGTGACGTTGGACTTCATTTCAGAAATTACAGGCCTGCCATGGAAGGGAATCGACCCGACCCTATACTTGTATAATGAGTGGGAAAAGAAATGAAAGAATGATATGAAAACTAAGTATCATCTCATCCATGGCGGAAAGGGTTTTCTCATCAGCTCCATTGAGGATAGTGCGGTACAAGCAGCAGCAAAGATCTTTTGTAGCAAGATCCTGCGCAAAATGAGGCCGGCTGAATGCATGGTTGCAACAGTAGAACTTGCTGAAAAATGTGCACAGGGCATGCACATTAACTAGTCGCGGCTCCTCTTGAACGAACTATTGGACGACGCATGAGATGCATAGGAACAACCCACAGCTAAGTTTCACTTCTCCTGGCTCTTAATTTTAATTTATTTTGCAGTATGGGCTCTGCCACCAAACTATCAGCCCATGGATATCCCCTTACATTTTCTTGGAAGGCCTTACTAGAACCTCTGGGACCATAAGGACAACAAGCACAAGAATTATGCCAGAATTTTTTTTTTCCTACAGGGAGAAAGGCTCCGTCAAATAGTGCATGCGCAGTACCGATTGACTCCTGCAACGATTTCAAAGTACCCGTTCATTCAATTCCATGCAGTGCACCACAACATCATCTTGCAACCACGAGGGGAACCCAACAAGGAAGCCCTTCAAACATTCTTTATCCTCAGGGATGTGGACATTGAGCGAGAAATCAAAGATTGGCCTAAGGAATGGCTTACCCATTAGGAGAAGGTACCTACATGACAACAAGTCCCATAGGAGAATCCACCAGAGAACCCAAGCCACCATGGCACCAATACCAATATGCAGGAGCCTCAGGATGACTCTCAAGAAGATGAAGTGGAAGTTGAGCGTGATATACCCAATGACAACCTAGATGACCTCGCTATAAGTGAAGAATTGAGCATCGATCAATCCCGAAAAAAGAGGGGAAAACAACCCATGCAAGAGGAGGAAGACAAAGACACACTAAGCTTCCCATATAGAAAGAGGCATAAGTTTAACCGGCTCTATGTCAGAGACATACCAAATGTGGACTTGACCCTTCTGCGCAACACTATTGCTGAATTCATAGAGAAAACTTTGGGATAGCTCACGACCAGGAAAAACCAATTGGATAGCGGCCATCACCACAAAGGTTAACCAACTCATGTGGACTATCACTGAAGTGCGAGACACCATGCAGGCTGGCACCCATGGTGTCTCCCAATCAGACACCTTAGAGGCACCAATCATGATCCCACCCCTAATAATAGAAATGCCTGTGGAGGCATTGTCTAAGAAAGGCGAAGAGAATGATGCAAGTCTCCATAACTTGGACACATTGATTTTAAATTTTTCAAAGTTAAATTTTCCACAGATATATTCTATTCAATAGGTCGCTACAACAGAAATTAGAATTCATGAAACTACAGCTACCTCTCAGGAAGCTAAGGAAACTAGAAAAGCAAGGGAGTGAAAGCAAGTTATCAACCACCAGCACGGAGATCTACCAGCCCAAGCCTAGAGGTAGGATTCACTAGAACAAGTAATAAAGGAAGAAGTGGTGCAACTCTTCGATGAGGAAGAAGAGTCTGATATTGAACCGGTGCATCAATTGAGACCTCTATCCAAGCTGGACGCAAACCTCTAGAAAGAGATCCGGGAGATGAAACTCAACCCGCAGCCTGGCATGCCCCCGGAAGTGCTACAGCAAAGGAAACAATCGACAACTCAAGTAGTTTCCTAGCTGAGGGAAGTTGAGAATGTCTGTGCAAAAGTAGTTGAAACAATTTCTACAGCATGGAAGCAGCTCATCGATTATGCAGTGGAATAGCAACTTGTCGAGTAAACATGGAAATCATATTTACAAATCTCGGCACTGAAAGCCGAGATCAAGAAGTTACAAATGAAAGAGAAAATCACCCGTGGCACTGAGCTTAAGGAGCTCTTCGATAAGGCCAGAACCCTGCATGACTAGGAAAGCATGCGCAACAAGGAAACAACTGAAAAACAGGCCGAAGCTGAAAGGATAGCACAGTTAATTCAGCCAGTTCAGCAGCACATCCACGAGTTCACTCATGCACTGGCGAGTACCTCATCAGAACACCCATGCAGCGGCATAGTGCAGGAACTCGAGCAGCAGGAAAAAGAAGTTTTCCAGGAGATAGAACAAATTACACCTATTCTGGCCCAGTTCCAACAAAACACTGGCAATGGAGCCCAGCTTCCAGGGAAAGATATAGCTGTAGTGGAGACCGTAGAAGAGCTCCAAGAAGAAGTAGGAGAAGAATAATGCAACGCAAATAAGGGAACGTAGGAACATGACGCAGAAAAATAGAAGTGCCATAAAAAATGCTCGGACCAGATGCAGAGCAAGTTATGGGCATAGAATTATCAGAACATGCTGAAGAGGAAGTCGTATAAGCCCACGTCAAAAACAAAAAAGAGTAAGGAGAGGACTGCACAAGATAAGATGCAACTGAAACTAAAAAAAATCTATCTATATTTTATCCAAAAGATACTGCACAGATCGGGTCGCTCATATGTCCCTTGCTTAGTGGCTCGAGACAAGCCATAGGTGAGTGTTGGGGCCCTGTTGGCCCGGGAAAGGGGCATAAGAAGGAACTTCATGCGTGCAGCCAAGGAAAATGCACCACACATGTGATAGAAGCAAAGGAAGAGCACAAAGGATGAAAATGACCTGCAAAGGTAGAACGGAGAAGTGCATGACAAAGGAAAGGCAAGCATAAAAGTGCGCACGGGGAAAATGACCGGAAAGCGACAGGGCGGTTGTGGGTATAGAATCTAGCTTAAGTCAATGGATGCCACACGAGTGAAAGCACATTGTAAATAAGGCTGTTAGTGCCTCATGTCAAGTCATGATCACCACAGCTGTAGCCTAGGGGGCAGGTGATGGTGACAGTTAACAGACTGCCTATAAGTAGTCCATCTAGTATGGTCATGTAAAATGTTATAAATAGGAGAGATTTAATAGTTATAAGTTTTCTTTTTATTAGTCATAATTACAAATTATATTTTATAGACGAGAGCTATATACAGTTGTAGAGAGCAGATCTAAGAGAAAGGTAATTAGAATAGTGGAAGGAGAAAGCTCTGCTAGAGCGGTGCAGATGCTAGGAGAGTCGATATAGGCTGTGTGCAGATCTGTAGGTAGTAGCAATAGATTAGGAGAAATAAGATAGAGAACATGAGAACTATGAGTCTGGACTTAAATACATATCTCAAGATCAGTCTGCATCTCGCAAACTACAAGTGCTATATCATTTCTCATGCCAGATCAAGAGCAACTTGGTGGTTTTTCCCAGATGGGTTTCCACATTATTTCTTGTGTCCGAATGAATGATTGATGTGGTGAATGTTTATGTGATTGATTAATAGTTGCTTCCCATATAATGTTAAATGTGGTTTAGTTTCTATTAGTTTCTTGCAATTCGTAGATGGACGAACAAGATATCTTGTTGAATTGAAAGTGTATAAACATATATCATTCTGTATAATTCATGTTATGAACCCCGAATTAAGTCATAGAGTCGATTGATGTGAGTCAGTTGTGCCGCAAAAGTTGCACCAGCTATGAGGGGGAAAGGAAAGTCAGGTTGTGCACGATGACATACAATTGTGCTCATTCACGCAGAACCTACTCCTTCATCCAACCACCCCACTGCCTTCGTTGAGCTCCTTAGTTGTGATCCAAGGGACTATACTTCGCCAATAATATTGGAAACATGGTTTCGTCAGTTACCCATATATGAGATATCTCATATGAGACTGTGCCTACTTCGCAGGTGTTGCCGATGGTGCTTTCTCTATCGGGCCGATATCTCGAGTAGTTGTTGGATCGACAGGCTATGCAGAACCTGGGTTGCACATGTGGGGAAAGTTGCCAACAATGCTTGATGGTGCTTTAAATTTTAGAGAGTCTGAAAGCATGAAGAAGACTCCAGTGGGGTCTCTTTTTCGTTGATAGTCTCCTATTCCTGAAAAGGGATAAAAGTGTACATAGGAGAGCTCACCCATCTTTGGGGGATGGGAGACTTATTTACTGTTGGTAGTCCAATTAGGCCGGAAAATGTTAAACCTGTGCTGATTGGATAGTCATTCAAATACTTTTACAAGCATGAATGAAACCAAGTTTCCTGGGTGATATTTTCTTTATGAGAAGGCTTGAAAAGAGCTTAAAGACAACCCATGCTGAGCTTTTTCATAAAGTTTGGCCCCTCTGTCCAAGAAAGCATAAAAGGATGCATAGGGGAATGGTCTTGGCTTGAATTTTCCAAGGTGGTCCTTTTCATATGGTAGTCTACATGGTCTACAAAAGGAGATAAAAGAAGCAATGTAGATTTCCTTTCTGATACTTTAACGAGTGGGAGAGGAAGCAAATGCGCTCAGTGATATTTTCATTCTTTTAGGAGTTAGAAAAGGGCTTAACAGAAACTCCAGTATGGTCAACCAATCGAGGGGGCACTGATGGTGCCCCCCTTTCAAGACAATGGATAGTGGTCCAAAGGTCATTCATGTAGTATGGATGGAGTAGGTGGCTCTTGAACATACTAATACATGCACGGGATGGATCGCGGCAGAGGCACGTGAATCGATGCAGCATAGGCACGCAGACCAAGGCGACCTCTGGTTATAGGTTTGGAGGATCAGTGTAAGTTTCAGTAGATGGACTAGAATACATATGATATAAGTGTGATTCCAGAGGCACTTATATTCCAAATGCATGCGAAATAGATGATCTGACCTCCCGAAAATGGTCTGGGGATCCTTGTAAGCTATGGTGGACGGATTAGAGAGTTATATGTGAATGGAACATAAACCAAGGTAACGTCCAAGAAATGGCCCCAAAAATTACTCGTCAAACATGACTAGATGGTATCATCAACTGATAGAGGATAGAAAATGGAAACCAACAGTGCGAACGACGACCAAAACGGACTCTGTGTGGCTCCCTTTAAATAATGTGTAAAACAAAAAAGGACAAGACTATGCTACAAGTTGTACTGCACATCACTTAAAGAGGTGATGTTAGAGGGAAAGTGGTTTAGATTTTGAGGGGGTCAGCTGTCATTCCTTTATGACACATGATGAACCCTAGGAGATAGCCCATTGGGACACAAAAAACACACTTGAAAGGGTTAAAGCATATTTTGTACTTACGACATCGCAGGAAGGCTTTCCGCAAGTCATCCATGTGTTGTGCTTGCTTTTGTGACCAAGTAGTGAGGTTGTCAAGATATACCAACATGATGTGGATGAGGTCACGGAAGCAATATGTCATGGCATGTTGGAAGGTGGCTCCAACATTCTTTAGACCAAAGGGAATTAATCAATATGTGAATGTGCCCCAAGGGGTTGTAAAAGCAATCTTGTAACGATCTTCTTTCTGGATCTTTATTTGGTTGTATCGAGAAAATCCATCCATGAAGGAAAAGACCTCATGTGTGGTGCATGCATCAATAATCTGATTGATGAAGGGTGTTGGGAAGTTGTCATTAGTACATGCCCAATTCATATCGCAAAATTCTGTATAAATGCGGATGGTACCCTATTTTTATTCACAGGAATGGGATTTGAAACCCATGTTGTGTAAGAAATGGGGTAAATAAAGTCGGTTGTGCACAGCTTCTCAATTTTGAATTTGACTGTGGCAGCTCTGGAGGGATGGATTGGACGTTTCTTTTGGCACACGGGGACCACATCAGGCCATGTGTCAATGTGATGCTCAACAATGGATGGATCCAACTCGGGAATTTCAGTGAAATTCTTGGAAGAGTGCTTTGTAGGAAGCGAATTCTTCTGAGGATTAGGATGCCCCCAGCATGATTTCCTCAACAATATTAGGATTGGTTGAGATGCTGATTTTAATGGTTGGTGAAATATTGGCCATGTTCCCTTCTTCAAAGGAATCTCATTTTGGAATGGGATTTTTGAACCAGTCAACTTTGCCATGAATGAAATCATTTTCTTCAATGGAAAACTAGTCAGATTGTGACACAAGTTCTTTGGGGAGGAAGAACGAGCGATGGTGCATGTCGTCCCAAGGGTATTCCAGAGTGGTTAAGGCTTCAAGTATCTCCTCATCATTCCAAAATCAACGATGAGACAGATCTGATGGACCGTCGGTGATCGCGGAGATAACAGGGTTTGTAGAACTAGACATCATGCAGATGGACGTGGTGTCTGAAGAAGGAGGTGGGGGGTGGACTTCTTCAATCAGAGTGATATTGGATTCAAGGGCATGTTGTCGAAGGTTGGCTAGGGCTGTTCAAAACTCAAGAAAGTCCTGGAAATGGTGAGAATAATTTCCATATAATCCACAAAGGGCACATGCAATGTTCGTTCTCAATGACTTGTTCTTCACTGTTGGCCCGCTCAGGAGTACCACCATAGGGATATTTTCTGTTGCATCCACGACATTTAAATATGCACGGAGCACTAGAATCTCAGGGAAGTTTTGAGTTGCATGGCCATGTTCATCACAGATGGTGCATGGTGGAGTCTGTTAGGGTTTGGTTGTTGCTTTCGAGTTTTTTCCGCTGGCCCTTTTCGAGTGGGGTGGGGTAGGTGTGTGTACAGTGGTTGGTTTTTACGGGCCAGGTAGAGGACAAGATTCGATTGCAATGGGTTGAATAGGGGTCAACACAACTTGGCACATTGGAGGTTGGGTTGGTGGGTCGAGGTACCATATGGGAATCCCCAATGTGAAGTTGGGTAAGTTTAAGGTAGCCATTACTGGCTTACTTACGATACCAGATGGGGGG
This sequence comes from Pseudotsuga menziesii, assembly GCA_001517045.1. Lineage (NCBI taxonomy): Eukaryota > Viridiplantae > Streptophyta > Pinopsida > Pinales > Pinaceae > Pseudotsuga > Pseudotsuga menziesii. The sequence goes on from LPNX011016625.1 coordinate 352,897, forward strand.
AAAAGGATTTGAATTGTATGTATTGGGAAGGAGCCCCAGTAGTTCCCTAGCAAGTGTGTTTGGGGGTGCACTTGTGGTTGTGGCTGGGATTGGTACTACAACTACAACTGTGGTTGATGTTGTGGATGCAGATGTTTTTGCGGTTGTGGATGATGTTGCGGCTTCTGTTGGGGCTGCGGTTGTGGTTGATGTTTATGTGCAGCAGTGTTGGCTGAGAGCATGCACAAATCCACAGTCTTGTTTGGTGTCGCGAGTGGTGACACGAAGGGGAAGGAGGCTGTCATGGAGGTGTCAAAAAACAACCCAGGGCCCACATTCAATAATGAGGAGGTGGATGTGTCATTGACGGTAGTGTCGACCGTAGGGATAATTTTGGCTGGTGTTGTTAGCCCTTGCGGATCGTGATAAGTTAATTGGTCAACCGTCATGATTTTCCCATCATGAGGAAACATCATGAGATGGAAAATAGTGGATGCTACAAATCTAATGGCATACATATAACTTATTTCCAGGAGAAGGTTTTAGTCCAATTGTGCATGGAAAACCTCTATGTTGATCAGTATTGTTTTCCTGACTAATGTTATGGGGACATGTGGAAGGATACCTTGGGCTTTAGTGGGATGGCCATCATAAGCCTGCAATGTAGTGGTTGATGGTTGCAGGATTAGGGATGTAAGTTTCTTCCACACTAAGGTTTACATAACACATGCGGATGCCCCCTCGTCGATGATGCACCGGTGTACAAACAAATTTCAAATGGATACTGAAATTTGGAAGGCAATATTTGATGGCATCCGAGGCTCTCCATTGTCTATGTCGAATGTGATTAACTTGTAGTTAGAGGGGTCTACAGCACCGAGGGCAGCTAGTAAGGCCTTTTGTTGTGTTGGGAAAGTTTTAAGTACCTCAATATCGGACATGTCCGTAGGTGTTTGGGCCAAGTCATCAATGATATTGTAGCTCACAATAGCTCTAGCCATGGCATTGTTGGCAACCCATCGTATGGGAGGGCGTGGGAGAAAAGGGGGTAAGTGAAGGGGTGTGTTGGTTGTTTTGGATGTGGATTTCACTGATGGGTCAGCGGGTTTAGTGTTGGGTCCATATTGATTTCTCCTGGTCTATAAATTGACCTCTTCGGTTGTCAGGGCTAGCAAGTGATGAACACCTGTTTCTGTAGGCAAAGGTGCAGCAGGGGCGGTGGGATTGGGTTTTGGAGCAGTTGTGGTAGCTACCAGTCCTTGGAGTGGTAATGGGTTTTGGAGCATCATAGGTGGAGGGCCTGATGGTGCTAGTTTGGTTTGAGTTGGGACTTTCACATTGGTACCATGCTGAACTTCATTCTGAATGGCCTGCTTAGAACGACCCATGAAGGGGCATTCATGCATATAGTGTCCGTAGATGTCGCATAGTTTGCATGGTTGATTTGTGCGTAACGGAACATTGCGTCTAGGTGGGTTTGGTTTTTGGGGATTTTAAGATGGTAGGTTCATCTCGGCGTTGTTGAGAGGATTTGGTTGTTGACTATCTCTTTGCAGTTAGTTGTTGCCTCGATTCCTAGCTCAATTGTTTCTGGCTTTCCCTTGTTCATTGTTGGGGGCTAGTTCGTAAGGACAGTTTTGCTAGCAGAAAACTTGTCCCAAAGTTGCTGGTGGAGCTGGGGTGGGGGCTTGGGTGGATTGCACTGGTGGTGCATAGTAAACTTGGGGGGCTGGGGGTGCCACAAATATGGTCATCTATCCTGAATATTGTTGTGCCGACTAAGTAGGTTCATGGGCCTTCTACTATGGCACAGGTTGTGCATAGGAATTTGTAGCTCCAGATTGAGACATCATTCTTGAATAGTAAGGAGCTTGGTTTTGGTAGGTGACACTAGGGGTGTTGCTTGGGTGCGGTGGTATCATGGGTGGTGTTGCATGATATTTTTTTTGGTGGGAAACATAGCCTATGATTCCATCTGCAGCATGGGATGCCCCCAACACATCTCGGTAGGAGGTTCCTGCATGAGAATGATGGTGTAGAGGTATCCAGACTATGTATAAATGAGGTCGAACTGTTGGGCCTTCAAGATGGCCTCTTCCTCTATTTGGGTACATTTGGAGGTGACATCCTTGGCTATGGGTGGCAGTAATATTTTTAAGAACCAGTCAAGGAAGACCCTGTCATCAAGCTTGATCTTGCACAAGCTACGACATCGCTGCCACTCATGGATGTGGTCAGTTATGTGGGTCACAGTGTTTTGGCAGCAAGATAGCAAGATTTCCACCCCTTCATCATATCTAATAGGGAGCTGGAAATATTGCAGGAACATAAATGCCAAGGAGTTAAAGTGTGGGTACTTGGCTTGTGGTAGATCAATGTACCACTTGGTTGTAGTACCTGTGAGGGTGCGTTGGAAAATCTTAAGTCTGATTGAATCATCTATGATGTTGTTTGATGAGCACCATAGGTAAAATGTCATTATATTTGTAGTGGGGATTTTTCCCTAGCTACATAGCAGGAACGGCTTCCTTCCATCTATAGTTTAGAAGGGTAGGGTTCCTGTGAGAATGAAAGAGCAGAAAGAAATAAACAGAAACAAAATAAAAAAACCCCTCTGCACACAAGGTTAGGGTTAAGCTCCAAAACCCTGCATACAACTGTTAGGCAACCAAAATACCTGCAAGTAATCAATGGAAACCTGCAAGACAGTGTTAAGAAAAAAATTTGCAAACAAACAATGTTAGAAAACTACAGTCTACCAAAGAAAAAATATAAAACAAAACAACTATACATTTTGGTTGGAATGGGCCACCATGCCCTAGCTTAGGAGAGCACCTCTCTTAGGAATGGGGAGCTATGGCTCAATGGAGGAATGGAGGAGAGGAAGGGGGAATGGCTTGAGAGGAAAATGGTCTCAAGGCACTCACACAGGCAGCATAATGATAGGGAGTGAAAGAGTGTTTTGAGAGGGACCCCCACCCCTCTATTTATACTTTTTCTCAAGATTTTTAGGGTTTAAGCCCTTAGTTGAGGCTTTAGCCCCTTTTTGGGATTTTAGCCCCTTTCGCTCAATCTTTAGCTCTTTTGGGGGTCTTAAGCTCCTTTGAGGGGGTTTAGCCCCTTTTTTGGAGGCTTTAGCCCCTATGAGAGCTATTTTGGCTCTTTTTAGGGGTTTTTAAGCCCTTTTTCATTTTCTTAAGCCTTCTTGAGGGTGTGGGGGTCAAATGGGGTCAAATGAGGGTCATACGTAGATGTATTTAGGTGGTGTAGGTCATGTAGAGCTCATTGTGGGATTTTTTGGGTTAAAAAATTGCCCCCTGATGTGTGAGGGTAGGAGCTCATCGTATGGCCAATGGACATCATAGGATTTTCTTGGGGAGAGGTGGTGCTTCCTAGGCTGGGGCATGGTGGATTTTGGTTTTTGTATTAATATGGTTCCCATCAATGGGTGAGATACAAATAATGTGTGACATGTATATGGACGAGGCGAGCATCCCCATGCTTGTAATGATGTCAAAAGAATAATGTGATCTAAGATCTATAATACAAGAGACGATCATGTACAACTGTTGTTACAATAATGGTTGCCTCAATGAGAGGCTGAATACATTACTGATTTGAAGGACCGTTACATTGGACCCATGGAATTCTCATGGAATGCTATATCTTCATGACTGATGTTCTGTTGGATCTGGAACGGTACATAGTTTACTGAAGGAAAGTCAGAGTATTTGTGGTACAATTATGCTGCATCAATCATTAATATATATAGAAGCACTGTTGGGGCTTCTGAACACTGTCTCCAATGCAAGACGAAAATCACAAGGGACATGAACCTATTGGGATCCCTCAAATAGACTCATCAATGTGTTAGATTTAGGTGACATCTGGGGTCTTCGACCAAACACTACACAGAGCAATACCTGTACGAATCTCAATGGTGCGATGATGTAGCTGGAGTCGAGCACATGAGAAACAACCATCTCGAGAGGCACTAAGGACTCCTCTCAAGTGGTCCAAGGAACTCATCAATGAGGATAATTAAACCAAGATACATGGACCTCTGGATCTATCCTATGGAATACACGTGTTTTCATCGATAGAGGGAGACCTGCCCCTAGTCAAGGAAATGGTGTTTCCTTAACTAGAAGCATGAGGGAGATAACCGAAAGGTGTGAGACAATCTGAGGACTGACCCACTGAATGGGGGGGGAGGGAAGGAGTTGAATAGGGGTATAGGGAGTGTAGTGGAATCAAACTTCCTTTGTTGAGAGTATGATGGTAGGGCGATGTAGGTAGCAAATGAAACTGAATCATGGGAAAGGGATCATAGCTGTAATATGGGGAATGTCACTGCAGATGGGAAATACTTGGAGTAGGTAGACACTTTTGATATTAATGGGATCCAAGGAATACAAATTGTAGAGTACTCTGAACAAAGGTGACCCAAAGTGGGAATGATGTCAAACTGTTATCTATGGGGTGGTGTCTAAGACACCGTTGCGGTACGATCTAGTGGATTTTTGGCAAGCCCAAGAAAGTAAATGCTCGATGGTGCTTTCAATTTTAGAGAGTCTAAAAGCATGAAGAAGACTCCAATGGGGGATCTTTTTTGTTGGTAATCTCCAGTGCCCAAAAAAGGATAAAAGTATACATAGGAGAGCTCGCCCATCCTTTATGGGATGAGAGACTTCTTTACCGTTGGTAGTCCAATCAGGATGGAAAAGGTTAAACCTATACTGATTGGACAGTCATTCAGATAATTTTACGAGCATGAACGAATCCAATTTTGCTCGGCAATATTTTCTTAATGAGAAGGCTGGAAAACAGCTTTAACGACAACCCATGGTGAGCTTTTTCGTAAGGTTCGACCCCTTTGCCTGAGAAAGCATAAAAGGATGCAGAGGGAATGGTATTGGCTTGAATGTGCCAAGGTGGTCCTTTTCATTCGTTGGTCTACATATTCCACAAAAGGAGATAAACGAGACGATGTAGACGCCCTTTCCTATACTTTAACGAGTGGGAAAGGAAGCAACTATGCTCAACAATCTTTTCATTCTTTTAGGAGTCAGAAAATATCTTAAAAGAAACTCTGGTATGGTCAACCAATTGTGGTGGCACAGGTGGTGCCCCATGTCGGGACAGTGGACAGTGGTCCAAAGTTCATCCATTCAGTATGGATGGAGCAGGTGGATTTTAGACATACCAATACATGCATGGGATAAATTGTGGTAGAGGCACGCGAGTCAGTGTGGCAGAGGCACGCAAACCGAGGTGGCTCTCAAACAAAGGTCAGGAGAGTTGTGTGTGAGTTGTGGTGGATGGACTTGACTACATGTGATGTAAGTGCAAGTCTGAAGGCAATTATATGCCAAATTCATGCAAAGGAAATGATCCATCCTCCAGACGATGGTCCGAGGACCCGCATAAGGTGCGGTGGACATATTAGATAGCTATATGCTAAAATAAAACGATGTGCCTTACGAGCGGTGGCTCGAGAACCCACATGAGTAGCGGAAGGAAAGTGTGATGCAAGTACAGGTCCAAAGACATTTACATCACCATGATGTGGCTCATAAATCGAGGTAACTTCCGGGAAGTGGTCCTGAAAATTACTTGTTAAACATGAGACGATGGTCTCATAAGAAGATAGAAATTTGGGCCCAGAGATGTGAGAGGTGTCTCGAACAGGTTCCAGATGAATTTGGATTAGCAGCTAATGGTGTTGCCCCTGACTTGTGGTAAAAACATTGAAAAACAAGAAAATAAAATGAAGCAACTCATTTGTGATGTTAAGTGTAAAATCTATTGAGGTAGAGCCCATTACGAGGGTTCTCCAACAGTTGTCCATCAGAGTCAATAAGGGTGTATGCCCCTTTTCCTAGGAAGCGGTGGATGACATATGGGTCGTACCACATTGACTCAAACTTTCCTTTGCACAACTTGTCATTGGGTTGGTCATATATTAGAACCATGTCGCCTTCACTGAAGGTGCAAGGGTGGACATGGGAGTCACAGTGGGCCTTTGACCGTGTTTTCATTGCTTCGATGGCTTGGAGGGTAGCTTGATAGTCTTCTATGGTTTGCTCAAGTTGGAGGAGTCGTTCTTCCAAAGGAGAAGTATCATGGAGGATTTCTATTGTGAGGTGGAGGGATGGTATCTACCACTCTATAGGGAGTATTGATTCAATGCCATGTACTAGGCAAAAAGTCGTGAAACCGATTGTGGTTTTTGTGGATGTGCGATAAGCCCATAGGGCAGAGAATAGCATGTGATGCCAGTTGGTTTTATGGTTTCCTACCATTCTTTGGAGTAGTGTTTTGATGATTTTGTTGACTGCTTCAACTTGGCCATTTCCCTGGGGGTAGGAGGAACATGAGTACTAGTGTTTGAATTTCAACATGGTTGACAACTCAGTCCAAACATCATCTTCAAAGTGTTTACCATGGTCTGAGACCAACTGTTTAGGAACACCAAATCGTGAAATAACATGGTTGAAAAAGAAGCGTGCCACCGTTTCACTTTTGCAATAAAATCTGGGAATGACCTCGTCCCACTTAGTGAAGTAATCAACTGCCATAATGATGTATTTATGACCGTTGGCCAAGGTAGGGTTGATTGTCATGAAGTTGATTTCCCATTTGCAGAAGGGACCGACTGTGACTACGGGGTGTAACGGTGCAGGGGGTTCTTGCCTTTGGGGCAAAGAGCTTACAGCTGCAACAATGCTTGACTACTTCTGTTTGTGCCAGAAATTGTTTCTAAGGCCAGAGAAAAAAGCCAACACACACTCAAATATAAAACTCAATAAAATTAAGGTTTTTAGGGTTTCTGCAATGTGTTTTTGGTTGTGAACTTTGAGAACAGTCAAGGAATACATTCATAAGTAAAGAAACTACTGAATCATAAGCAATAAAAGATGAAGATGCATGATATATGTAACAAGATCAAACAGAAACAGTATTGAGGTTCAAACATAAATGACAGGCATTACCAGAATATAACATAAACCAGTCAATGAATCTATCAATTTAAGCAACTAGAAAAGATGAAAATACAGCCAATACATAAATCTGAAGGGTAAAAGTCATATATATCTCATAGTTTCATCAACCACTGCATACAAGAGTTTTGTACCTTGCTCATGAACAAGTATGAAAACCAACTGAGCTTGAAGACCTCCTGAAAGCTCTCAAAAATCGAACCCTGCTAATGATTCTCTCATCTCCCTAAATAGAGTTTCTTTACAAAATCAGTTGGGTCTATAACCCTAACTGCCTCCATCAACTCGCTGGAGTAAGGTAAAAAGTATAAACTTACAAAATTACAAAATATGCTAAAAATAGTAAATTATTAACATATGTGTTTACTCAAAAGATAACAACTAATTAAATGACAACTGGCTTAAAGATATTTTGTTGCTTCTGCCAACAAGGAAATACCATCTAGCGCTTGTGACTTCCTCTTTGCTTTCTTTTGTTTCTTCTCCATGTCATTAATCTTCTTTATGAGCTCCTTGTTTCTCTGTTGTAGGTCCTAGACTGTTTCCTCCAACTTTGCGGAATACCTGTCAGTAGATTTTTTCCTTTTTTAGTACCTCTTTAGATACTTTTGATAGCTCTAGGAAATGATTATGGACATCCTGCAACTCCTCTATAAGCCCTCTGTTGACTTTAAATAACCCATCATTAGTCTCTTGTAAGTGTTTCATCTATTGCTTGTATTTCTGAATACTTTCCTGCAATTTTTCTTCATCAAAACCAAAGATCTCAAGTATATTTGCATCCTGCATTAAAAAGTATGAGAAATCAGTAGGAATACTAGGCTCTTTTATAATTATTGCTTGCCTGAGTATAGCTTCATCTTCTTCCTCCCACTCCTGATTTTCAACAGGACATGCTTTTGCCTTTTCTTCTTGCTGCTGTTTTAAGAGTTTATCTTTTATCTCAAGAATTATTGTAGATAATTTAGATGCAGGCTTGCTTGAACCTTCTAATGATTTTGATGAACTCTTGACTTCTGCAGGCTGTACATAAGGAGCTTTTACAGCTGCTGGCTTCTTCCCTTTTCTGCTAGCTTTCTTAATTTTTGGATTTTCATCAGGGGATACATCATCTAACACAGTAACTTCATTTGTGTATAACCTGGGATTGAGCAATTTTTTCATGTTCAGTCTTAGCTTATTCCTTGACCTAGTTTTAGGTCTGAAATATGATGCTTTTTCTCCTGGCAATTTCAACTCTTTTCCTTGATGCTGGATAGCAGCCAACTCTACTATTTCAGGCTTACCCCTCTTTCTGTTAGGTTTTGTTGCTTTGCTGCCTGAAGAAGGAATCTCTCTGTAGGTTTCAGTTTCAATTGTATTTTTTTCTACCTGCTCCTCTTCTAAAAGGTAAGCTTCATCATCAGACAATACAGTAATGGGGCTTCTCTGCTTGTCTTTCAATTCTTCTTCATGCACAGTCACCTTTTGTGTATCAGCATTTTTCATTTTATGAGGGACCTCTGTTGGTACCATGGGCTGTAGCAGCTGCTTTTGGTCTTCAAACAGTGAGTACTTGCCTTTGCTACTAGCTGAAAATACTTTGGGTCTATTATCCTTTTCCACCTGCTTTGATGCTTCCTCAACTTTGACCTCTGGCTTATCTTCAGGCTTAGACTTTTTACCTAATTTCCTCATCAAAACCTTACCCTTGTCAGCTTGCCTTTTAGGTTTTTGATCTTCATCTTTGGTTTGAAAACCAGATCAAAAGATAAAAAGGTCCCAGGATCTCCCTTCCTTCTGCAAAACCTTGCTGATGATTAACTTGATTAGTCCATGATGAAAAATTGAATGAGATGTATGATCTTCATGTTGCTTAACCCTACTAGACATTTTCTGTAGGCTCTTCAAAAAGAATAAGGGCAGGTTCATTTTTTAGACTCCCACCATATGTTGAAGGAATCTAAAGTGATACTTGAATACATATCCATACCTACCCTCACAAGTCACATAGCTCTGCAGTATCCTGATTGGCTCAACCCACTCTTTTCTAAAATTCTGAATAGGGATGCCTTTATTCCAATCAGGAATGACATTAGGTAAAAGATATCTTTGTGGATCAAAGTCAAAAGGCAGCTTCTTGAACCATGGTTCACCCTCATTTTTAATCCCTGTGGCTTCTGAGATCAGTTCCACTGTCAGCTTGAATTTGAGAGCATTAAAGGTCACCATGTCATTTTTTAAACCTTGAGCAAACTTACAGGATACTTCTGCATTATATCCATCTATCTTCTTAAAAAAGTCTATCCAACCTGCTTGCTGAAACAATTCCACACATCCAGGGAGGTTTTCAATCCACCCTATATCAGTTGGTTCTCCTCTGTTGATTTTACCACTTTTACCACTCTTGCCACTTTTGCCCATCTTTTTTCCTTCAGAAACTAGAAGCTGTCTGGCCTTAGGATTTAGAAGATGCTCTATGAACTGATTTTCTTCTTATTTCTTGACAGACCTGTTTATTTTTTTTTAAAGGTAAAATAAATCTTCCCAAAAGTGGAAAAATTCAAATCACCGAGGGCTTCAAATGCTCCTTCATCAAATTTGAGAGTAAGATTCAATCACGAATGAGACTGTCACAACAACAAAATAACACTGCCCATCTTTAAAATGTACAATAAACCATAATGTCGAAATGTTTTAGGCTACAGGCTACTCAAACTCCTCATTTTAGGGTTAAGGAAACTATATATCATGTATAATATACATTTAGATATGACATTCTCCTTCAATACAAACTGAGTTAAGTCATAGAAAACAGCACTTAGATCAATTTAAGTATACGGGCTTTTCAATGTAACTGAGGACTGTCACTGAATGTAGCTGTTCTAATTCCAGTATTGTATTTTAATCCCTGTGTATCAATACCAGTATCAGTTTTCAAACCCCAACTTCCTCACAGTTTCATACTTTTCAAATGTAATATCAACCATAGGTTTCTCAACTGGAAACTACTTGTAAGGTAGATGAGCAAACAAAATCTTCTGCAATATATGCACATTAGCTTCCTGTAGCCTTAGTACTAAAAATGACATTAGGTCTGCCAACCATCCTAGTCCTTCAACTCGTTAAACTCAATGTGCATAATTATTAGAGCTTTTGGTGTAATATGAGTGCTAAAACATAAACAGCTTTCACCTCAGACCATTTCGAACTTCAATAACTGGACAGTTCAAACCTAGGACTATTTTTCAGTGCTCTGTTCAACAAAACTTCTCAAAATGACTCAAACAACTATTTTTTTTGGTTAAAATCTCATTTAAGAGCATAATTCATCCTCTCCATCAATCAATTTTATAGAACGATTTCCACCGGAAGAAACCCTAAATTGATGGACATTTCTTGGTGACTGCGGAATACCTGCTAATGCTCCGCTATAGTTGCTTTAAATCTGACTTTGAGCTATTTAATGGCTGAATAGGTGTCTTGATATGTTTAATTTGATTACAGATATGAAAATAGAGAAGCCCTAAACTCCAGGTAACCTTCATAAACCTCGTCTCTGTTCTGTAGCGACATAATCCATCCTTTTCGCGGTTATGGTTACCCCACGAACCCTTTTGCCTTTAATAGTATAGGTAAAAGGCAAATCATGCCACATTAGACCGATATTTTCTGCTAACTATCAAACCAAACTGCATTAAAAGTAATGATGGTCATGATTTGCTTCACGACTTAAAACCACCTGGAATCGTGTTAAATCTGAAGTATACACGTATCAAACAACTCACAATATGGGATTAGTCATTCACCGATTGAAATCATGACGAAATTTTGCTTAAAAATTGGGAAAAAAGAAGGCCGCGATATTCTTGTAGCGCGCCTTTGGTGATTTTTCACTCCAACGCTACAAGAATATCTTTAGTGCTATTTTTTCGCTCTTTTTCAACTTTTGGACACTTTGTATGAAGTTTATAAAACTGCTTGAGTGGTGATCATGCCTTATTGTGCTCAGAATAATCATTTGTGAATCCATTTTTGATATAATGACTTTTGAAATCCTTCAACAAAAAACAAACCTATGGCTTAAAACTAAAATTTTCAAAAACAAAATCAAAATTTCATGTAAACACTAAACAAAATTTCCTAAAGAAGGAGAAATCAAAACAAAGTAAATGACTATCTTGAAAGAAAAAGCAAATCAAACCAAAATTAAAGAAACAAAACCAAAATTTGAAGAAACCAATTACTGACTAAACAACTTCTATGCAATCAGCGAAGATGGAAGGCCAGAAGTAGCCGACATGTAGAATCTTCTGGGAAGTTGCCAGACCTGATAGGTGGCCACCATAGGCTCCACTATGACAGTCATTGAGGATGGTCTCAGCCTCATCATTGGTGATGAAATCACATAGGATGGTATCAATGCCTCGACGATATAGAACATCTCCAATCAACAGGTGGCGAATGGCTTGCTGTCAGATGTGTTGCCTATCCTCACGATTTAAGTGTGCTGCGAACTTCTGTGTTTGTAAATATATAAGGATGTCCCCATACCATGGGTCCTTCATGGATATGATGAATAGGAATTCATCAGGGAGGTCATCCATAGGTGGTGATGATGCATTTAATGGGGGCAGATCGATCATGAGCGCAGCCAGCGCGAGTGCCATTGTGCTTTTTGGGGAAATGAATTCTAAGTCAAATTCTTGGAGGATGACTACCCTCTTAGCCGAGTGACCTTGTAGAAGGTGACAGCTTAAGAGGTACCGCATTGGGTTTGAATCAGACACTACATGAGTATGGTTTGCAATGATGTAGCAGCGCAACTTCTAAGCTGAGAAGATGATGGTGAGGGCCAATTTCTCCTAGGGTGAATATCATAGCGGGGGACTTGTCAACTTCTGATTGATGTAATAAATCACGTGCTCATGGTGAGCATCATCTTCTTAGACCAAGACTCCAGCAATGGCGTTGTCCGAGGCCGACACATAGAGAATGAATTCTCAGGTGAAGTCTGGTGTTGAGAGTAATGGTGCAAAATCTAGGGCTTGCTTGAGTACATCAAACAATTCTTGTGCCTACTGATCCCAAACAAAGGGGATTTTTTTGTGGAGCGGGAAAATGAATCATTGGGATTTTGTTGCATACTCAGGTACAAAGTGGAAAAGGAAGTTGGCCTTGCCTTGGAGGCTCTGTATTTGGTGCTTAGTTTTTGGTGAAGGAAGATCTACAGTAGCCTAAACCTTGAGAGGGTCTACTGTTATCCCTTTATGGGATATGATGAACCCGAGTAGATGACCTGCTGGGACACAAAAAATGCACTTTAGGGGATTCAAGAGAATTTTGTACTTGCGGCAACGTAAAAATACTTTCCGCAAGTCATCTATATTTTGTGCTCATTTTGGTAATCGAGCGGTAAGGTCATCCAGGTGTGACTAATATGATATGGATTAGATCATGGAAACAATATGTCATGGCGCGCTGGAAGGTGGATCAAGTGTTTTTCAGGCCAAAGGGCATGACTTGATATGCGAATGTGCCCCACGGGGTTGTGAATGCAGTCTTGTGACGATCTTGTTTCCAGATCTAAATTTGGTTATATCCGGAAAAGTCATCCATGAAGGAAAAGACCTCATGTACAGCGCATGCATCGATAATCTGATCGATGAAGGGTGTTGGGAAGTTGTCTTTGGGACACGCCCCATTTATATCATGGAAGTCTGTGGAGACATGGATGGTACCCTATTTTTTATTCTCAGGAATAGGATTAGAAACCCAAGTGGTGTATGCAATGGGGTAAATGAAGTCGGTTGTGCACGGCTTCTCAATTTCGTCTTTGACCGTGGCAACTTTGGAAGGATGGATGAGCCGTTGCTTTTGGTGCATAGGGGCCACATCGAGCCATGTGTCGATGTGGTGTTCCATAATGGATGGATCCAACCTAGGAATTTCAGTGTAATACCAGGCAAAGATGTCACGAAATTATTAGAATAGAGATTTGTAGGCGGCGACTTCTTCCGGGGAGCAGGATGCCCCCAGCATGATTTCTTCAACAACCTCAGGGTTGGTTGAGATGTTGATTTTGATGGTTGGGGAGATGTTGGCCATGTTCCCTTCTTCAAAGGTGTCTAGTGTCGGAATGGGATTTTTGAACCAGTCAACTTTCCCATGAATGAAATCTTTGGTTTCCACGAAAAACTAGTCAGACCGCGACACAAGTTCTTCGGGGAGGAAGAACGAGCGATGGTGCATGTCATCCCATGGGTATTCTAGGGTGATTATGGCTTCAAGTATCTCCTCATAATTGTGGAAGAAAAAAGAGACAGGTGGGATGGACCGTCATTGATGGTGGAGACAAGAGGGTTGGTAGAACTGGACATCGTGTCCGAAGAAGGAGGTGGGGGGTGAACTTGTTCGATCAGAGTGATCTCAGATTCAAGGGAATGTTGTCGAAGGTTAGCTAGAGTCATTCGAAACTCAGACAAGTCTTGGAAGTGGTGAGAATAGTGTACATACAAATCACAAAGGACACAAGCATGGTTTGTTCTCAATGACTTGTTTCTCACTGTTGGCCCGCTTGAGAGTTCAACCAGGGGGAGGTTTTCTATTGTATCCATGGCATCCAAATGTGCATGGATTATGGGAATCTCAGGGAAGTTTTGAGTTGGATGGCCCTATTCTTCATAGATGGCGCAAGGTGGGATCTGTCGAGGTTTAGCAGTAGATTTTGCATTTTTCCCCTTGTCCCTTTTTGGGTGGGGTGGTGCGGGTGTGGTGGTTGGTTTTTACGAGCCGGGTGGAGGATGATATTTGACTGCAATGGGTTGCATGGGGGTTAAGACTACTTGGGGCATTGGTGGTTGGGCTGGTGGATCAAGGTACCACATGGTAATTCCCAATGTGAAATTGGGTAAGTTTAAGGTAGTCATTACTAGCTTACTCATGACACCAGGTAGGGGAAAGAGGAAGGGAATTGTGTGGATTGGGGAGGAGCCCAGATAACTCCCTAATGGTTGTATGTGGGGATGAGGTTGTGGTTGCGTCTCTGCATAATGTTGCGGCTGCAGATGATGTTGTGGCTATTGTTGATGTTGTGGCTGCGAATGGTGTTGGGGATGTGGCTGCGATTGTTGTTTGGGTGGAGCGGTGTTGGATGAGATCATGCACAAATCCACAGTCTCATTTGGTGTCGATGGTGGTGACACTAAGGGGAAAGAAGCCATCATGGTGGTATCGAAAAACAACCTAGGGCCCACATTTAATAATGGGGAGGCTAGTATGTTATTAACCATGTTGTTGACTGCAGGGATAACATTGGCAGGTGTGATTAGCCCTTGCGAATCAATGGTGTTGATCATAGGGATAACGTTGGCAGGTGTTGTTAGCCCTTGTGGATTGTGATAAGTAAGTTGGTAAACCGTCATGATTTTCCCTTCATGGGGGAACATCATGAGGCAGAAAATAGTTGATGCTACAGCTCTCATGGCGTACATATAACTTCTTTCAAGGAGAAGGTTATAGTCAACCTGAGCATTGACAACCTCTATGTCAATTAATATTGTTTTCCCAGCTAGTGTGATTGGGACATGAGGGAGTATTCCTTGCGATTTAGTGGGATGGCCATCATAAGCCCTTAGAATAGTAGAGGATGGTTACAATATTAGGGATCCAAGCTTCTGCTAGACTAGGCTAGACATAACACACGTGGATGCCCCCTCATCCACTATGCATCGGTGCATGACCAAATTTTGGATAGACACCAGGATTTGGAAGGAAATGGTTGATGGAATCCGTGGTTATCCATTCTCCATGTCAAATGTGATAAACTTGGAGTTAGAGGGCTCCATAGCACCCAGGGCGGCTAGTAAGGATTTCTGTTGCATTGGGAAAGTTTTGAGTACCTTAAGAGCGGACATTGCGGTAGGTGTTTGTGCCAAATCATCCACAATGTTGTAGCTGACGGCAGCTCTAGCCGTGGCATTGTTGGAAACCAGTCATATGGGGGGGCGCAGAGGGAAAGGGCATGACTGAAGAGGTGCATTTGTTATTTTGGATGTAGATGCCGCCAATGTGTCAGCGGGTTCGATGTTGGTTCAGTACTGATTTCGTCTGGTTTGTAAATGGACCTCTTCATCTGTCATAGCTAGAAGGTGGTGAACACCTATTTCTACCATTGGAGGTGCCCCTGGGGCATTAAGATTAGGTTGGGGAGGGGGTGCAGTTGCCACCAGTCCTTGGACTGGTAATGGGTTTTGGAGCACCATAGGAAGAGGTCCTAGTGTGTCGGGTTGGGTTGTGCTTGGTCTGTTGTATTGGTGGCATGTTGAACCTCATTCCTAATGGCTTCCTTAGCGTAACCCATGAAGGAACACTCATATGTACAGTGCTCCTAGACCTCACATAGTGTGCACAGTTGGTTTGTACACAATCGAGCGTTGCATCTTGGTGCATTTGGTCATTGAGGATTTTGGGCTAGTCGATTCACCGCAGTATTGTTGGGAGGATTTGGTTGTTGATCACCTCCCTGCGGCTGATTATTGCCTTGGTTTTGGGGTCGGTTATTCCTAGCTTTCCCTTGTTGGTTATTGGGGGCTGGTTGGTTGGGACGATTTTGCTGTGCAAACACCTGTCCCAATGGAGAAGGTGGAGCAGGGGCGGGGGATTGAACAGCTTGCATTGGTGGTGCATAGTAGACTTGGGTGGGTGTTGATGCCACAAATGTGGGCATTTGTCCCGCGTATTGCTGTGTCGACCAAGCTAATGCCTGGGCCTACTGTGGTGTCATAGGTTGTGCATAAGAAGTTATGGCTCTAGACTCGGACATCATTCTTACATAGTCTAGAGTTTGGTTTTGATACGCAACACTAGGGTTGTTGCTTGGTTGTGGTGGTATTGCAGGTGGTGTTGGACGGTGTTGTGGTTGGTGAGAGACAGAACCTATGATGCCATCTACAACATGGGATGCCCCCGGTGCATCCTGGTAGGAGGTTCCCACATGGGTAGCATCAGTAATGACGATGTAAAGGTATCTAGACTGTGCATAGATCCGATCAAACTACTGGGATTTCAAGATGGCCTCCTCTTCGGATTGGGGACGTTCGGATGCAACATCCTTTGGTATAGGAGGTAGAAATTTTTTTAGGAACCAATCCAGGAAGATCCTGTCATCGAGCTGAATCTTGCAAAAACTACAATGTCACCGCCACTCATGGATGTGGTCGGTTATGTGGGTTGCAATATTCTAGTAGCAAGATAGCAAGATCTCCACCCCTTCGTCATATCTAACAGGGATTTGGAAATATTGTAGGAACATGAAAGCCAAGGAGTTAAAATCCGGTTACTTGGCTTGTGGTAGCTCAATGTACCACTTGGTTGTAGCACCTATGAGGGTGTGTTGGAAAATTCTGAGCCTGATTGAATCATCAACAATGCTATTTGATGAGCACCATAGGTGAAATGCCATGATGTGGTTTTGGGGGCACTCCCCTGCCTTTCCTTCAAACTTGGGAATGTCTGAGGTAAGTTTGGTTGGCATGGGAGGCCAAAACGTTTGATGGTGGAGAGGGTCATTTTTTAACCAATCCAAGTCAGGTAGGTTGATACATGCCATGAAAGGAAGGTTTGACCCAAGGTTGATGTGAGATGGGGCAGCAATGGTGGTGGGGTTTGGAGGGACATGATGCACCTACATAACTGGGGGTACTTGTGGCACCATTGTGGATGGGCCACTGCCCCCAAGTGTGGTAAAAGGAACTATGTGAGTGGAAGGACACTACCCCCATGTGTGATAGGAGGGGCAGTGTAGGTGGAAGGGACACTACCCCCATGTATGCCAAGTGGGATAGTGTTGATTGAAGGCATACTTCCCCATGTGTTGTAGGTGGGACAACTTGACTAGTCAATATGGGTGGTGGTAGCTCACTTATGAAGGCTTGCATGATTGTGTTAGGGCCACTAGCAGAGGTTTTGGTGGTGGTGTGGGGTGTGGACATGGGTCTACTGCCAATTACTAAGCCGAAAAATGGATCCAGGTTTGCACCAACCATGGGGCTAGATGGTACAGTATGCATGTCTGGCTCAGATTGGTATGATTCTGAGTCTGAATCAGAGGTTGTGTGGCCCTATGATGGTGTAGAGGTTCATTGAGAATGGTCTCGACGGTGTTGCTTCAAGGACCCAAACTATGGTGGATCACCTCTCAGGCGTGAGGAAGAACGTGGGGGATCAATTGTGTCTGATTTGTATGTCAAGTGGTGAAATATGGTGATGATTTTTGGACCCCAATTTTAATGGCTTCCTATTGGTTTTAGGTGGTCACTCGGCCACCAAGACTGCCAAGAGACAGCATTTGGATTTTTCCTCACAGGAGTGCTAGTCAATCGGTGGGGTTCATTGCCCATTTCGCTTGGAAACTCCTCTCATCGGCCGGCTACTTTGGGGTTCCCATGGTACTCCTCACAATCAATTTATGGGTTGAGCCCAAGTAGTTCCCATGGTTAAGGTAGTCAGGGACTTATGTCCTCAAAGACTGCAGATATTTGACTTAGTGTAAATTATAAATTTTAATGGCTAGCTCAGCGTCATGAACTGAGTCTAGTTGTTTTTTGTGGTATGGTTTGTGCGTATGCCTTTTATCTTTCTATTACACTTAGTGGCTGCTTGTATGGTTTATGAATAGTCTGTAGATATTGTATTGCAGAACCTATAATGTGAATAGATTTTTTAACATAGCAGTAAATTGTAAACATAAACTTGAATGCATGCCATACCTGAATCTGAATATGAACCTGACTAGGTGACTACCTTACACTTGTATTTCTCTTCAAGTAGGAAAGGGTGCTAGGCTTCAACACAATGGGACTAAGCCCATCCGTAGATCCTCAGGTCACCCTCTGAATGCAAGGTCGGTCAACAGGGAGGATGTTGAGCGCCGTGAGGCCCCATGGGCCTACTGCCCCCTCTAACTTCCAAGTCACCCATTTTTAGTGGTTTTGAAAAATCACAGGTGAAGTGCCTATTACTATACAAGCTTCACCCTTCATTTATCCCAAAATACCCCGAAGGGTGATGACTGGGTAGATGAGGAAGCGCTAGGAAAGATGTTAATTTCAACTTAAGAATTGAAACCTACACTAATTTCTTGATTGAAGCTTTAAACAGATTCATTAATCAATTAGCCATTCAATTTAACATTGGTTTACAC
This sequence comes from Pseudotsuga menziesii, assembly GCA_001517045.1. NCBI lineage: Eukaryota > Viridiplantae > Streptophyta > Pinopsida > Pinales > Pinaceae > Pseudotsuga > Pseudotsuga menziesii. The sequence goes on from LPNX011016625.1 coordinate 371,062, forward strand.
ATGCTGTAATAAAATGAATAGGTATTGAAAGGAAACAGACATAGGTTTGATGGATAGAGGTGACTGAGCTGCACTAACAGTCCCTGATCTTTAAAAATCTGAATCTGAGAGATAGATCGCTCTTTTCAAGGAAAATGTGGCAAGGGGGTTTCCAAATTTTCCCCAAAACAGGCGAGGGCGTCGCTGAGAAACTGCAGACAAAAGCGGTCTGACTTCTGGGTTGAATTTGCACCTTTCGGGCCTAAATGAGTGACCTGGTCACACCTTTCAGGCTTGAATGAGTGACCTGGTCGCACCTTTCATCCCAATAAGAGCGACCTGCTCTGAAAGGTAAAACAATTTTGAACCTGAGTCAAATCTGGCTGACAGTAACCTGTACTGTGGCAAAATGGGATCGGTTTGGCCTTGAGGAGGCTTGATAGTAACTAGAAATGCAGGAAAAGATAGATCTAATCTAGATTTGAAAGAAAACTAAACTAGGGAAAATAAAAATAAAATGTTGAAATAAAACCCAGGGATCCTGTGGGATCGACCCAGTATGGTCGCCAAATCTGTAGCAAGGATTTCACCTTAGCTACATAGAAGGAACAAATTCCTTCTGTCTATAGGACGGAAGGGTAGGGTTCCTGTGAGGATGAAAGAGCAGAAAGAAATAAACATAAACGAAATGAAAAACCCCTCTACACACAAGGTTAGGGTTAAGCTCCAAGACCCTGCATACAACTGTTAGGAAACCAAAATACCTGCAAGTAATCAATGGAAACCTACATGATAGTGTTAATAAAAAAACCTGCAAACAAACAATGTTAGAAAACTACAATATACCAAAGAAAAAACATAAAACAAAACAACTATACCTTCTGGTGGAATGGGCCACCATGCCCTAGCTTGGGAGAGCACCTCTCTTAGGAATAAGGAGCTATGGCTCAATGGAGGAATGGAGGAGAGGGAGGGTGAATGGATTGAGATGAAAATGGTCTCAAGGCACTCACATGAGTAGCATAACTATAGGGAGTGAAGGAGTATTTTGAGAGTGACACCCACCCCTCTATTTATATTTTTTCTCAAGATTTTTAGGGTTTTAAGCACCTTTTTTGGGCTTTTATCCCCTTTCGCTCAATATTTAGCTCTTTTGGGGGTCTTAAGCTCCTTTGAGGGGTTTTGGCCCCTTTTTTGGAGTCTTTATCCCTTATGAGAGCTATTTTTTCTCTTTTTAGGGGTTTTTAAGCCCTTTTTCATATTCTTAAGCCTTCTCGAGGGTGTGGGGGTCAAATGGGGTCAAATGAGGGTCGCATGTAGATGTCTTTAGGTGGTGGACGTCATGTAGAGATCATTGTGGGATTTTTTGGGTTAACAATATGGTTTTGGGGGCACTCTCCTGCCTTCCCTTCAAACTTAGGGATGTCTGAGGGGAGCTTGGTTGGCATGGGAGGCCAAAGGCTTGATGACAGATAGGATCATTAGTTAACCTGGTTAAGTCAGGAAAGTTGAGGCATTCCATGAAAGGGAGGTTTGACCCAAGGTTAATATGGGAAGTATAACACCCCAGTTTTTACCCCATTTGCATTAAATGTATATGATGTATATATTGTAATGGATCATGGTGTGGAGCTATAGGAAAATGCCTCACCATTGATTGTCGTATTATGTTTCATCGATGCCGATTGTATTTTGTGCTAACCAGACACGTTATAATGTTGGACACCATGTACATATGCCAAATTAATTAAAATACCCACAACCATCTATATCTATGCAACAAAAATGAGAAGGGCATGATTTAATAAGGTTAGGGGGGGGGGATGTCTAACCCTTGGGAGCCATTGGGAACAACCAAGTGTCAATTGATAAACCCATCTTGATTGTCTTACTCACCCCTTTTTTGTCTCATCCACAAACCATTTTAATTCTGCAGGAGTTGGTTGGGTAGTTATTACCCTTGGGGGAACATGTGCATGAGCAGTCGTGTGGTTGGAAGGGTTGTCAGTCCTTTGACAACACGCATACTCCACCAAGGGAGGTCATTCTATACTCATGTAGGAACTTGTTTTCCTCAATCAAATACAGACACTCGTGTTTTCCTTCACGATTGGTTCAGTTCTCCTTTCCTTGAATTGTTGTGTGTGTAGTTACCCTTCACGCAGGTCGTATTCTTCCCCTCACGCAGTTGAGAGATCGTTGTCGGTTTCCCCACAAATTTTGGGTTGTTGTGGGTTATTGTTGAGTCGTTTTAGCCATGATAGGGCCAACAATGAATCTGGATTCATTCTACTCTGTTTGAGATGTGTATTACCCAATCTAGTTTTTCTTTGCGGTGTTTCCCTTAAATCCCAGAGCTGTGAATTGTTGTATTGGGTTGTGTGTGTGCACAATGGTTGGTGCTTGGAATTTTTGGGAGTGGAAGTGGACCCTAAGCGTGCTTGATAAACCTAATGTGTGTAGGGGCCTCACGGGCAGAGCTAGAGGGTTGGCTTTCTTCTCTACACCCCCTCAATAGCACTGGAAGGGAAGTCATGGCCCGAGGGAATGTGCAACAGAGAAGCGGGTGATTCCTTGTGTTGGGTGTGTGTGGATGTTATAGAAGTCAGGCTAGCTCTGGTGCAGGTGTCCTCATCTCTTCTTTGAGACCACTAGCTTAGAAACCAGCGTTTCCAGCTCCTAATAGCCTTATAACCCAACTATGTTGTCTTGGCTATGTACTATTGTGTATCCTTGGTTACATGTGATCTTGCTAGTTTCCTCTTATCCCTTGCAGAATCATGCCCAGCTCGGGGGTGGAAGTGTTGCTGAGAGATTGATGAGCACACTAGCCTATGGTTGGGTGGAACGTTGTAGAAACGTAGTTGCTTACAGGACAAGATTTCCTGAAGATAAGTATTTTGTTCTTAAATCCTTGCAATTGTGTTGTTTTATAAATCAATGTGTACATGTTAAATGCTATGAATGAATGAATGTGATTCCACTATTTTATAATCATTTATGCATCTGTGTATGTTTTTATTCCATGGAATTTTGTATATGTTCATGGGGCGTAGTTTGACCGGGTGCATAGTTAGCATGTTCAGCCGCATCCTCTTCGTCGGTCAGAGGGTTGGGGACATGACAACTTGGTGTCAGAGCTCTCAAGTTGCAGCAGTTGGCCTTTATGGGCCAAGAAAATCAACTAACCAAGGAGGGGTAACCTCTGATTGAACTCAAACCAACATAGAAGATTTGAAAATTTTCTAAGAATGGTATGTCGGATGACTTTGGCTAAGTCTATTTGATACATCAGATGCCTTCACAAGAAGAGATCCAATGTAGCAGCTATAATGTCTGAAGGGAGCTGCAACGATGGTGTTGTTCCCTTATTTCTTCCGACATGGCGGATGGCAATCCAAGAAACTTTCGATGCAGCAGAGACTTCGACAGGTGTAAGTTTGAATCCGATCTGCTATAGTGGCTGCGATGCTCGATATGTGAGCTGGCAGTAGCGGCTCAGCTTGCAAAAAGGCAGCCGCAATAACAGGAAGGGAAAAGAGTTAGGAGTTGATGCACATCGGGAGAGGCAAGCTGATGAAAAGAAAATTTGAAAAATTTTCTAAGTATGGAAGCGACGGAAGGAAATGAAAATTTGAGCCACTACAAGGCAGGAGAAAGCTGAAGAGGAAGCCGCTACAGCGGTGGAATGAAGACAAAGACCAAGCTGATACACAATAGACGAAATTTGATGATCAAGCCGCTACAGCGAATGGAAATTAGAGCTTGAGCCAAAATGATGGGTGGAGAAAAATGAAGTTTGAGCCGACGCGTGGCGGTGAAAAGATGGAAATAGGGTCGACATAGCGGTGGCTAGAAAACAAAAAATGAGCCATAATGATGGATGGAAACCAAAAGTCGAGCCGCTACGCCGACTGTTGGAAAAAGAGATTGTAGCCAACAGTGGCAGATGACAAATGAAGATTGACCCGCTATAGTGGTGGATGGAAGTTGGGGAAAGAGCCGCTACAGCGAGTGAAAAACGAGGATCCATCCGCTGTAGCAGGTGAAAGTAAAAAAAAATTCTGATATAGCAGGTAAAAATTTTAAAAATTTTGCCGAAACAGAGAAATTCAGTAGGGTCTTTCAGTGGGATTTCAGGCACCAAAAAGTTGAAAAATGATAGTTTCCTGATGCACTAGATTGCGCGAAAATGAATAATTTACAAAAAAAAAAAAATGAGGGCGCTGCCACAAGGGGGAAAGCCCCCTTGACCCCCGTCATCCCCTTTAGACATTCATTCTTTGGGAAAGAAAATTTTATGTTTTGACAAAGTTTTCAATGTATGATTTTTCCAAGTAAAGGAGAGTAGTGTATAATTCATGTGAATGTTATGTGGCTAATATTTTTATGTATTAACACATTTTGCAGAATCATAGCCACTTTCCAAGGCAGTGTTCCAGGTAGTGCAATTTGGTAAGGTAAGTTGTGGTTCATCCATGAGAACCCATGACGGATATGATGCATGGAATTCCTACGAGCGTGCACTAGATGCTATGGGGGGGAATTATAGAGTGGGAAATGATGATATAGATTCTAATGGAAGGATATTTCAAGAGACTCTGCCAGACATTGAAACTATCATGAGAAGCTTGATTAAATCCCAGGAAGAGCAGCATCAGTTGAATGCTACTATGTTGCAAAGTTTGACTGACTTGCAAAGAAATATGGACTCTGGGAATGGTATAGCAAAACCAGAAGCCAGTAAGAGTAGTACCAGAAGAAGAAGAAGAAGAAGGTATTCTAGTAGGTCATCTGACTTAGAAGAATCCAGTGGGGATTCAAGCTCTTCTTCTCGCAAAATCAAGAGAAAGAGGCACCACAGGTATCATTCTCAAGATGAATTCAAGAAGGCTAAACCTCCTACATTTGATGGTGAAATAAATACTGGACAAGAAGATGAAGCTTGGCTTCTTGGGATAAAAAATTATTTCCAAGTTCAGGACTATTCAGGAGACATGAAGGCAAGGGTGTCCATATTCAATATGAATGGAAGGGCATCCATTTGGTGGGAGTACCTCAAACAGGTAAAGAGGATAAGCGAAAGAAGGCTTAAGTGGAAGCAGTTGAAGAAGTATTTCAAGCAGAAATACCTCTCTGACAGGTATTATTATGACAATATTAAGGAGTTCCATGAGCTAATATTGGGATAGCAGACCATGGAGGAGTATGGAAACAAGTTCTTGGAATTGTTGAGGTATGTTAGGTAAATCAGGGATGAAAAGGTAAAGATCCAACGCTTTCTGAGTGTATTTCCTTAGCCCTACAAGGATATAATTGAGTTCTATGAGCCTATAACTCTGGAAGAGGCAATCAAGAAAGCTAAGTACTGCTATGAGAAAATTAGGGGAAATCTCGATTACCAGAAGACATGGAAGGACAAAAGGAATGAGAATTCTGACCAAAGGAAGAAATTTTTCAGACCTTCTAACTTCAGGAATCAGCAAAAGCAGCCATCATAAGCTAAGAAGAAGATAGCTAGAGTGATGGAGAGAAATCCAAAACACCCACAACAGAACATAGAACCTCTTTGGTGTTGGAAATGTGGAGGACCCCACATGCGTAGGAATTGTAAACTTGAGAATGAGAATGCAAGGCCAACTTACAACCTTCAAGAGGCAGAAACAGTGGGTCAAGTAGTAAGAGCCATCCCTAGGATTTATGCAGCACTAGAGGACCACCAAGAAGATCACCAATCAACTGTGGTTGAATTTGTAGGTAAGATTGTTGAGCAATCTGTTTCTATTTTGATTGACCTTGGTTCTACTCACAGTTACATTACTCCTAGAGTAGTGGATATTTGTGATTTAAGAAAGTAAAACGTAATAAATCTTGGTTAGTTCAGCTACCCACTGGAACTAAGAGAAATGTTAGTGAAGTGGTAGAGAAATGTCCATTGATTATGAATGGATTGGTAACTTGTATAGATCTGAATATTCTACCACTTGGCTCCTATGATGTTCTCATCGGAATGGATTGGTTAGAAGCTCACAAGGTAAATCTTGACTATTATAACAAGACTTTTGAATGCATGGATGAGGAAGGGAACCCGAGAGTTGTAAGAGGCATCCCAAAGGTGATTTATGTGAGGAATATTTCAACAATGCAGTTGAAGAAGTTCTGTAGGAAAGGTTGTCAGTTGTACGCAACTCATATTTTGGAGGCAAAAGAGGATGAAACTCCTAGGTTGGAGGAATTTCAGGTGTTCCAAGAATTCAGGGATGTGTTTCCTGATGAGATTCCAGGGATTCCTCCAAAGAGGGACATTGATTTCATAATTGTAAATGTGCCAGGAGCAGCACCAGTGTCCAAGACACCCTACAGGATGAGTACACCAGAAATGCTAGAGTTAAAAATGCAACTGCAAGAGTTGCTAGAAAAGAAGTATATCATGCCGAGTGTGTCTCCTTGGGGAGAACCAGTTTTGTTTGTGGAGAAGAAAGATGGTACAATCAAGCTATGTATTGATTACAGACAATTGAACAAGGTCACTGTGAAGAAAAAATACCATTTTTCTAGGATTGATGACCTCTTTGATCAAATGAGAGGAGCAAAGGTATTTTCCAAGATTGACTTGAGATTTGGTTACCATTAGGTGAGAATCAAGGATGAAGACATTCATAAGACAACCTTCATTACAAGGTATGGGAATTATGAGTTTGTAGTGGTACCATTTGGTCTCACAAATGCACCAGCTACATTTATGTGCCTTATGAATAGTGTCTTCAGCAGGTATNATTTTTTCAAAGACTGAGGAAGAGCATGAAGAGCATCTAAGATTGACATTACAATTGCTCAGGGAGCATAAGTTGTATGCGAAGTTGAGCAAGTGTGACTTCTATAGAGATAACATTCATTACTTGGGTCACATTATCTCAGATGAGGGCATATCTGTAGACCCTAAGAAGATTGAGGCCATTATGAATTGGCCTACCCCAAGAAATGTGACAGATGTAAGACCTTTTATGGGACTTGTAGGATACTACACGAGATTAATTGAAGGATTCTCCAAGGTTGCACATCCAGTCACTTCTTTGCAAAACAAGGGAATAAAGTTTGAATGGACATGGAGGTGTGAAGAAAGCTTCCAGCAGTTGAAGAACCTTCTCACAAGTGCACCAGTCTTGAAGATTGCAGACCCAGAAAAATATTTTGTGGTGTGTACTGATGCATGTAGACAAGGGCTTGAAGGAGTCCTTATGCAAGACAACCACGTGATATGTTACAAGTCAAGAAAGGTGAAGGAGCATGAGAAGAACTATGCTACTCATGACATAGAACTTGCAGCCATAGTACATGCTCTTAAGATGTGGAGGCATTACTTGATGGGAAGAAGAATTGAGCTAAGGACACACCATTGTGGTCTAAAGTATTTGTTTGATCAGCGTACTATAAATGCTAGGAAAGCTAGATGGCTAGAGTTTGAGACAACAGATTGTTGATCATGTTGCTGGAGTTGAATTGTATGAGCAGATAAAAGACAATTTAGGGCCAAGAATGACTCTGGAGTCATTCTGCTCGGTTTGAGCTGTGTATTACCCAATTAGGTTTTTCTCTGTGGTGTTTCCCTTAAATCCCAGAGCTGTGAATTGTTGTGTTGGGATGTGTGTGTGCACAGTGGTTGGTCCTTACACTATTTGGGAGTGGAAGTGGAGCCTAAGCATGCTTGATAAACCTATTGTGTGTAGGGGCCTCATGGGCAGATCTAGAGGGTTAGCTTTCTTCTCTACACGCCCTGAATAGAATTGGAAGAAAAGTCATGGCCTAAGGTACTGTGCAGCAGAGAAGGGGATGAATTATTTTGTTAGGTGTGTGTGGATGTTATAGAAGTCAGGCTAGCTCTGGTGCAGGTGTGCTCAGCTCTTCATTGATCCCACTAGCTTAGCATACAACGTTTCCAGCTCCTGATATCTTGATAAACCCAAGTACATTGGCTTGGATATGTACTGTTGTGTATCCTTGGCTACGTGTGAGCCTGCTAGTTTCCCCTTATCCCTTGCGGAATCATGCCTAGATCAGGGGTTGTAGTGTTGCTAAGAGATCAATGAGTACACTGGCCTATGGTTGGGTGGAACGTTGCAGTAACGTAGTTGTTTTCAGGACAATATTTCCTAAAGATAAGTATTCTTATGCTTAAATCATTGCAATTGTGTTGTTTTATAAATAAATATGAACATGTTAAATGTTGTGAATGAATGAATGTGCTTCCCCTGTTTTATAATCATTTATGCATCTGCATATGCTTTTATTCCATGTAATTTTGTATATGTTCATGGGCCTTAGTTTCCCCAGGTGCATAGTTAGCATGTTCAGTTGCGTCCTCTTCGCCAGTCGAAGGGTTGGGGACGTGATAGGAAGGACCTGTAATGGTAGTGGGGTTCATGATAACATGATCTCCCTGCATGACAGGGGTACTTGTGGCACATTTATGGATGGGCCAGTGCACCCAGGTATGGCAAGTGGGACAGTGTGAGCAGAAGGGCCACTACCCTCAGGTATGATAGGTGGGATAGTGTGAGTGGACGGGCCACTGCCCCCATGTATGACAGGTGGAGGTAGCTAACTTATGACAGTATGCATGATAGTTTTAGGACCACCAGCAGGGGTGTTGGTGGTGACTTGAGGCATAGACATGGGTCCACTACCAATGACCATTCCAGAAAGTGGATCCGGGTTTGCACTAGACCTGGGGCTAGATGGTACGGTATGTAAGTTTGGCTCAGATTGATATGAATCTGAGTCAGAGTCTGTGTGGTTTTTCGATGGTGTAGAGGGTCATTGAGAATGGTCTCGATGGTGTTGGTTCAAGAACCCGAACTGTGGTGGATTTCCTCTTAGGCATGAAGAAGAGCATGGGGGATCAATTTTGTCTGGTTGGTAGATAAAATGGTGTAATCTAGTAATGACAATCCAGACCCCAGTTTCAGTGGCTTCCTATTGGATTTTAGGTGGTCACTTAGCCACCAAGACTTACAGGAGACAACACTTTCCTTTTTCCTCACGGGAGTGTTAGTCAATCAGTAGGGGTCGTTGAATGTTTCACTTAGCAATTCCTCTCAATGTGCCATCTACATTTGGGTTCCCATGGTACTCCTCACAATGACTTTTAGGGAAGAGCCCAAGTAATTCCCATGGTTAAGGTAGTTAGGGACTTATGTCCTCAAACTACAAATTTTTGAATTAATGTAAATTGATTGATTTTAATGGTTGGCTCATCGTCATGAACTGATTTTGGTTGATTAAGTGGTCTGGTTGTGTGTAGCCTTGTAAGTGAGTTCTATTTTTTGAATTATTTTTTGTTATTATTCTTTAGTTTTGTGAATCTGCAACCATGGTTAATGAATACTTCTTAGCAGATGTTTTTCTGGTTTGTTGTGTAGGTTGAATAATGGGCAACCTATGAACAAAACTAAAATGAAACAGAATTCTAAACTGAAACTAAACAAAACTTAAGATGTGGCTATTAAATTTTGAACAATTGTAAACTTGCTAGGTGACTACCCTATCCTTGTATTCCTCTTATACCAGGAAAGAGTGTTGGGCTCTCAACACAGTGGGACAAGCCCACCCGTAGATCCTCAGGTCACTCTCCAAGTCTAGGGTTGGTCAATAGGGAGGAAATTAAAGTCGTGGCCTCTTGGGCCTACCACCCCCTCTACCTTCCAAGTCACCCATTTTTAGTGGTTATGGAGCAATGACAATGATAATTTCCTATTACTATACTTGCTCAACCCTCTGTCTTATCCCAGAATACCCTGAAGGGTGATGACTAGGTAGAGGAGAAGGGCTAAGCAAGGGGTCAATTTCCAATGTTCAAGTGAAAACTGAAAACTAACTTATATTACTTTAGCTAATCCTTTAAACATATTTATGTGCATAAACAACTAACCACACACATCATTAACCTGACCAATTGCTTGCGAAAACAAATAGGATGCTAGACAGTGGCGGCAGAGCCACACTAATAGTCTGAATAGAAAAAACCAAGCACCCGAGAGACAGGTCACCCTTTTTGGGGAAAATGTAGAGAGGGGGTCGCTGGTTTTTTCCCAAAATAGGCAAGGGGGTTTCCCAAAAACCAAAATTAGGAGTGATCGCGATCTTGGGATTGAATTCGCTCTTTTTGGGCCCAAATGAGGGACTGGGTCTCTCTTTTAGGGGCTAAATAAGGGATTGGTTTGCTCTTTTATGGGATAAATGAGGGATTGGGTCACCCTTTTTAGCCTGATATGAGCAACCTGGAACGAAAACTGAAATTTTTTAAAAACAAAGCTGGGAACGGCTGACAGTAATAGGTACTGTGGCCGAAGGGGATTGGTTCGGCCTCAAGAGGGCTCGACTCAAAATGTAAATGACAAAAACATATATCTAAACTAAAAATAAACTAGATTAACAAAAACTTAAAAATAAACTGTAAAAACCCAGGGATCCTTTGGGATCAACCCAGTATGGTCGCCAGTCTATAGTAGGGATTTTTCCTTAGCTACGTGTTGAAACACCTACCTTCCATCTATAGGATGGAAGGATAGGGTCTCTATGGATGGAAGGGAAAAATTGTAAGAAAGGGTTAGTGAACCAAGCAAAACCTACAACACATTGTTAATGGAGAACCTGCAAAACAATGTGAGCAAAACCACCTGCAAATAAAAAAATATACAAAACTAAGCTACTAACAAGAAACACACATTATACCTTTTGGTGTTGATGAAATGGGCCATCATGCTCTAGCAGGAAGCTACCTCTCTATGGATGGGGTTTGGCTAATGGAGCAAGTGAGGGAGAGGGATGAATGGCTTGAGAGAGATGGGTCTCAAGGCACTCATACGAGCTGAGTAACGGTAGGAAGAGGAGTTTTTTGAGAGTGATCCCCACCCTTGTATTTATAGCTTTTTCTTGAGTTTTAGGGTTTTAAGCCCTTGGCCAGGGCTTTAGCCCCTTTTTAGGGCTTTAAGCCCCTTTCCCCATTTCTTAGCTCCTTTGGGGTTTTTAGGCCCCTTTTAGGGGATTTAGCCCCTTTGAGATCTATTTAGGCTCTTTTATGGGATTTTAAGCCCTTTTTGGTGTTTTTGAGCCTTTACAAGGGTGTGGGGGTCAATGAGGGTAATGAAATAGATGTCTTTGTGTGGTGTAGGTCATGTAAAGCTAGTTGGGTAATTTTTTGGGTTAACACCTTCAAATAATGATGTCCAAAACCTTGAGGTAAACTTGGCATCACAATCAGTGATAACTATTTTCGGTATCCCATGAAGTCTGAAAAAATATTTCATTAATATGTAAACAATGTTTATGGCCTTCTAAGTTTATTTTACAGGTATAAAATGTGTTGCTTTACTTAACTTATCTACTACCACCATAATGGAATCATTCTTCTTATTTTTTCTTGGTAGCCTCATAATGAAATCCATAGTTATTGTTTCCCACTTCCATTTAGAAATAGGTATAGGATGCAATAATCCAGCTGGATGCTAATGTACAGCTTTAACCTGGTGACAAGTAAAACACCTAGCCACATATTTAGTAGCTTCTTTCTTCATATTGTGCCAATAAAAATATTTATTTGGAATTTTTATAGGTTTCTTATATCCAGGATGCCCTACATAAGGCTTATCATGTAATTCTCTAAAAATCATCTATGTTTAATGATAGATTGATTTGGTACATAAATTTTGTTTTTGAAATGAAAAAAAAAACTCCCAAATCAATCTGATATATTTTATCCTTATTACCCACAATTCTGTTTTTAAAATTTTCCATTAATTCTTTATACTCATCGTCAGAATTAGACATTGTTTTCAACATGTTTTTAAATTCTGATTCGTATTCACTATCTAGTACATAATGCATCCCGTGTTGTTATCGGCTTAATGCATCTACTACTATGTTTTCCTTCCCTTTTATGTGTCTAATTTAAAATTCATAGTCACTCAAGAATGCAAGCCATCTGGCCTGATGGGAATTCAATGTTTTTTAATCAAACATATATATTTAACCCTATATTATCAGTTAGAAATAGAAATTTCTTTCCTATCGAATAATGTCACCAAATTTTAAGAGCATGAATAATGGCTGCCAATTCAATATCATGTACTACATAATTGTTTTCTTGCTCTTTTAACTTCTTGGATTAATAACAGATTACATCCTTCTTGAGTTAAAACCCCTCCCAAACCCTCTTTACTTGCATCAATGAAAACTACAAAGTCCTTGTTTGGATATACAATTCTTAATATCAGTGTCGTTGTCAATAGATGTTTCAATTTATCAAATTTCTCTTAACATTGTTGGCTCCAAATAAAATGAGTACTTTTATTTTGAAGAGTTATTATAGGATAAGCTATTTTGGAAAAAAATCTATAAATCTGCGATAATAACATGTTAACCCGATGAAAGATCCAATATCATGTACATCTTTTGGTACTGGCCATTCCAGTATTGCCTTAATTTTAGCAGGATCAACCGCTATGCCTTCTTCTGAAATTAAATGTCCCAAGTATTGTACTTCTATTTTATAGAAGTCACGTTTACTAATTTTTGCATATAATTGATGTTCTCGTAGCGTTTGCAGAACTTCTCGTAAATGTTCCTTGTTATCCTTCTTATTTTTTGAGTAAATTAAAATAGCATTAATAAATACAAGTACAAATTTATCCAAGAATTTACTTAATACATTATTCATCATATTCATGAATGTTACAGGAAAATTTGTCAATCTGAAAGGAATTACCACAAACTCATAATGCCCATATCTGGTTCGAAAAGTTGTTTTGTGAATGTATTCTACTTTTACTCGCACCTAATGATATCCTGATTTGAGGTCAATTTTTGAAAAAAAAATTGGCTCATCCAATCTGATCAAACAGACCATCAATTCTTGGTAAGGGATACTTGTTTTTAATCGCCATTTTGTTTAATTGTTTGTAGTCTATACACATTTTGAAAGTTCCATCTTTATTTTTAACAAACAAAATGGGAACTCCCCATGTATGTTTTATCAACTAATTCATGTAATTGCATCCTTAATTCAGTCAATTCCGGAATACTCATACGATAGGGATCTCATGACATAGGTGTTGATCTAGGAATTACATCTATAGTTAATTCTAAATATCTCTTTGGGGGAAAACCTGGTATTTCATCTGGAAACACATCTTGAAATTCCTTAAGAATAGGAAATTGTTCCAATATCGTTTTTGTCCTTTCAGGTTCATTTTCCATAATTGTAATGGCATAAAGTTGGCACCCTTTTCTAATGCACTTCTTAAGTTGTACTACTGAAATTTTTCACCTAGTTATAGGTCTGTAAATTCCCTTTATTGTATGATAATTTCATTCTACATCCACACAATCAAATCTTTTGTGTAAAAAGTCAATAAATACATTGTGAGATTCTAACCAATCCATACCAATTAAAATGTTGTATGACCCGAAAGGAAGTATATTTAGGTTAACTGAGGTATCAATTTCATCAAAAATCAACTTACAATCTTTAACCGATTCTATAAATTTCCGCTTTACTTTGATTGCCAATTGCACCATCCATGCATTTTTTTGTTTGTCCTTAACAATTTTACATTTTTTGATTACTCTAGGTGCAATGCAAATTAAACTAGCTCCTGAATCGATGAGTATAGAAACACGTGTATTCATAATTTTACCTTCTACTTCCAACATAGTGGATTGATGTTCTACTTGCTATTCTTTTAAAGCAACATTGATTCTAGGTATATTCCTGACTATGTCATTGACAGTAGATTCTTCCTGTACTAAATTTATGGGAGCCATTTTCTTGTTGGGATTGTGAGGACAATTTCGGTACAAATGAGCTCCATTACAACCCCAACATTTTATTTCCTTTGTATAGTTACTCCCTCCACTATTGAAAGTTCATGTACATTTTATCCCATTGTTGTTGACTAAACTTGTCTTATTATAGTTGTTACTTGTTTGACTTCTTGTTCTTTTTCTGAAAGGAGAGGGTTTAAAATATTTTCTACGTTTATCTATCTTTTCATTTTTCTTATTTTCCCAATTTCTACTTAATTCCGATATTTGTTTGAATAAATGATAACATAATTTAGCCTTACTAATGGCTTTATCCATATTCTTAGGCATATCAAACTCGATCTTTTCCTTATAATTAGGGGGTAAACAACTAATAAACCTATATACCTTGGATTTGTCATTCCTTAATTAAGGTACATAGCATTTTAAATTCACAAACTTAGTTACGAACTCCTCCATGGTTAACAATCCTAGTCTTCAATAATTGAATTCCTGGATTTGTCATCATAATATCGCTCTGACATATATTTATTTTTGAATATTTTTTTAAAAACTTTCGAACTTAACTCCTTACTATGTATATTGTTTACACTTTTATCCTCTTACCACCATAGAGCATCTTTCCCGCTCAACTGAAAAATAGCTAATCATGCTCTCAAGTTATGATCATACCTATAAACTTGGAAGTATCTCTTGATATTCAGTAACCAAGCTTCAGCTGCTTATTCAAATTCCCCATCGAACATTGAGGGCCTCAACTTTTTAAATTCTCCCTGTAACTCTACAGGTTTCTTTATGTTTCTTGTGATTTGTTTCATCATATTTTTTTAATTCTGGTGTAGTCATGTGGATCTTATCCATGGTTTCCTCACAATTGTAACCTTTTATATCTCCTTTTCATTTCTTCCAGGTACTGCAAGAATTTTCACAATTATTTTCTTGTGGATCCATCAAAATTTTTAATATTAATTCATTTATCTCTTCTTGATTAGATTTAGCATTCATCAATTTAATATTATCTGCCTTAAGGCTATCCAAGTCATCTTTCAAACTTCTCATAGTTTCTAATATTTCGGATTGAATGTCAGCATTTCAATTTGCTTTGATTTCCACGTAAAAGATTACATTTTCTAATACTGACATACCTTTAGGTACTATTTCTCCTTCCATGTTTAGTACTAGTTCAGCCATTAGTATGGCTACGTGTAACAATATTCACTCGTTTGTTATTTTGTAGTACTCATACTGCTTGCAATATGTTCATCCAAATAGAAAAAATAAAAACCAGAAAAAGAAACTAATTGTGTGATGTCCCATAAGGTCTAAGTGTTTAAACCTTGCTCTGATACCATTTTGTAATGAAACTTTCTCCAAAACAATTTTTTTTTTTAAATACCATAAGGTTGGTTCCGAAATTCACTATGGTGAATTAACCTCAATACCCAAGTATACAAGTTTTAGAAATTTAAAGAATGTTTGGAGTGATTGACGACATGCATGTTTTGAGGCATGGTTGAAAAGTTGTTCTTAGGACTTACTTAGCTAAATCCTACCCATACTTTCACTCGTTCCTATAGGTGAACACTCAAATACCATTGTTTTAGATGGAATCTAAAGTTCTTATTTCAATCTTAGATTATGAGACAATAAATCATACTAATAACTCATAATATAAAGGTTTATGGGGTTACAATCCTTGTTTTCCACTATTAAAACACTTTTAATATTTCCTTTACATCCAAGAACACACGTTTTACAGTCGGAGGTATGGGTTAAGGGTGAAATAAGGTTATTTCTCTTTCACTTTTACATTTCTTCGTGGTTGACTTGTGCGGTTGAGTAGCTGCTCCTGCAAAACTACCCACCGGCTTCTCGGCCAAACATGACACTGAGCAAGAATTTTACCATGGCAAGAGGGATTCGAAAATACAAAGGATTCATTGTTTAAGTCCATGAAAGATTTTAGGAGAATTTTGGTGTTCCAAGAAGATTCGATTCCCATCAATCAACTACTTTAATTCATGGTAGGTTATTTGAAGTACCCAGTTGTGGCATTCTAAGCTACTATGGTGTAAACATCAGGTAAAGACCAGTAATTATTTTTCTATCAATTCAAAAGGAATTCGAATTAGTGTTATTTCGTTTATGATTTTCCAAGATTTTGTGTAGGTTATTGTTACGGCTGAAGTATGATTCTAGCATGGGAATTGGATGTGTAACCCAAAGGTAAGTCTAGGGATTTAACTCTCCAGTCATGTCTCAAAACCTTAAAGAATATTTCCTGATGAGGGTTTCAGTTTCCATCTGATTCTTCCATATTACGCTGAAATGCATGCATTCGCCTCGATTTTCTGTTGACTTCCACAAACTTGATATGGTTGGGTTTTTAGGTTGCTTTTGCACTATAGTGGGTTCATGGTAGGTTTTATAACTATCCAATATTCCTCCTTGTAATAAATGGAACAATTTCTCTTTTAAACTCTCTTGCTAGTTTTTATTTTACTACTCTCGTTACATTATTTGGAAAATAGGGTTTTCCTTTTTGGGATCGAGGTCATCTATAATGAAGAGTTTATAAATATTTCTATATTTTGGAATAATTGATTATAACTTTAATTAAATTGTTTCGTTGCACAACCACATCGTTATTTTTTATTATATCAGTTTGTAAAAGACAATACAATGTTCATATTGACATCTCGATACAATAAAATTTATATTAATAAATAAATAACAACTATGATGCCAATACATAATATCGAGATCCTTAGCTGCATAGAAAATTTGTACAACAATTTTGAAGGAATAAATTAAGATTTTAGGTCTCGAAGAAGCATATCTATCTATCTTTCAGAAAATAAGAAATCAAGAGCCACACACTGCCCAAACTTAGGAAAAACTCGAAGCTTTGAAACCTACAAGTAATCCACCCCCTTGCCCAGAGCCTTGAGTTTATACTTCGCCCCTATAGTCTCAATTTCATCACTAGTACAAAAGGGAGTTATTTATCCCAAACTATTACAGAGAGAAACTTCCTATGGCTTGGGGTGTACCTGTTAAAACCCAAAAAGGGTTCACTACCTCATCTACCCCACTACATGGCTCATTTGTCCATTTTCCTACCATATTTCCGTCAAAAACCCATAAAACCATCTAAAAAGCCTCCAAAAGGCTTAAAATGCCTCCAAAAGGCCATAAAACCCTCTTTTTCTCCAAAAATATCCAAAATTCCTCCAAAAAAGCAAAAATCTCCAAAAAGGAATAAAAAATATAAAATAATGAGGAAAAAGAGGAAAAAACCCTAAACAGCTGAAACCCTAACCCTAAACCAGCACTCCACCACTATAATCACATTGGAGGTACCCCTTATTCAAAATCCACAATCACAAGTATCCTGCCTCTGCCAAAATTGCTCGTGAAACCCTAGCTCACCATTGAGCTACTTCCACCATTGAGAGCCCCTTTTGGTCCATTTCCACCATTGGAGAAAGAGAAGAAGCAGCTTGAAGCTCGGAGCCACCGACTCGGATCACCGCAAAGGGCTTCACCAACCTTCACATTGGAGGTCAGATCAATACAAAATCATTATTTACTTTTTACTGTTTTGCTTCATGAACATGTTTAGATTTAGTTTTTTTATTTCAGTTATAGCTTTTAATTCACATATCATTGAACTACTACTAAGGAATCCATTGTCCTTAGTACGTGCTCATTCGCACAAGCTAGGGGTGAAACCCTAGCAATAGTTTTGGCGACTCTGCTGTTTTTTTTAATTTATTTTATTTCCCGTTTTCTCCTTTCGGCTGTCGTTTTCGGCCGCCGTAAACCGTCGTTTTTTGTTTCACAGTCGCGTCCCGACCGCGTCTTTCCAGCCCTTAGCTCCGACCCGACCGCACCTTTCCAGCTCTTAGCTGCGACTCGACCACGTCCTTTTCCATTTTCACTGCGCTCCGACCGCGCCTTTCCAGATTTAACCCGCGACCTAAGCGCGCCTGTTTTTTCCAAACCCGCGGTCTGCCCGCGTCTGCTCTTCAGAAACCCGCTACCTAAGCACACCTATTTTTTTCCAAACCCGCGGTCCGCCCGCGTCTACTTTTCAGAAACCCGTGACCTAAGCGCGCCTGTTTTTTCCAAACCCGCGGTCCACCCGCGTCTCCTCTTCAGAAACCCGCGACCTGAGCACACCTGTTTCCTCTAAACCCGCAGTGCACCCGCATCTGTTCTCCAAAAACCCGTGATCTGTTCACACCTGTTTCCTTCAAACCCACGGTCCGACCACCGATCCGATCTGACTTTTGCACTTGTTCCTACTTTTGAACCCAGCCCCTTTGCTGCCATATCTTCTGCACCTACACAACCATCTGTTCTACCTGCACTTTCGTCCCCCTTTACAAATTTCAGCATTGTTTATTTAGATAATTTTGCATGATAAAATTTTTCTTTCAGTATTATTGATATTTAGGAAGTTTCCCTGGCACTTCTCTTCTTATTTCATAACCTCACAAGCACACAATCTGTCACCTAATTCAAGTGAGACTTAAA
This sequence comes from Pseudotsuga menziesii, assembly GCA_001517045.1. NCBI lineage: Eukaryota > Viridiplantae > Streptophyta > Pinopsida > Pinales > Pinaceae > Pseudotsuga > Pseudotsuga menziesii. The sequence continues at coordinate 389,404 of LPNX011016625.1, forward strand.
AACTACTTAACTCAACCAACATTCTAACCCCACTTGGGGAACACAAAAGAATTTTTGTAGTTAGGTAGGATCGGGGGGATAGGCTTCCAAAAACACCCCTCGATTACTTACACTTGAGACATATTTTTTGTCCATTAGGGAACCAAAATCCCCTAGTATTTTTTGACACGGTCACAACCGGTTTATCAGAGAGCCTCTCCCTTAGGAGGGTTGAAGTCGTGAGATTGGTTCCGAAGGTCTGAGTGGAATACCGAACTCCATTCAGTAACTGAAGGGCTACCTTTCGCAGTTCTCAGGATATCCCTATATAGGGGTATTGCGGTTAAAGGACCAAGCGGCAGATTTACCTTTCTGGACGTGTCATGAACGGGGTATCTTAGTTGCCATTCTTATAGGATTTGACTACCCGGTGTCCCTCCCGGTAGGGGGATACCTTAGCCACTTGGATTCCCTATTCATATTGTCTGACTTGGATTTCATCACCTTGCAGAGGATATGTCTAGTTAAGTCATAATACTTTTAGTTAGGTGTTTGCATGCTCCCTTACCTCCTTTTGGTCTAGTGAGTCCACTGGTTTTTATTTTTGTAGGCAACCTGCTGTTTTTTGGTATTCTGACCATTTCTGTTGGCACTCTGCCTATTGTAGCACGCAGTTATAGTGGGTGTTTTGAGTTGGTTTTTGGCCTGCGCGCCCTATTTTTGAGCTCTCCTTCTACACACTCGATCGCATTAGAGTTTTTGAGCTGATTTGTAGTTACCTCAACCCGCAAAGATTTGACTCCATTTGTCACCATTGAGTCTCCGAGACATTCTCGGCACCTCAGAGGCGAGCCTCCATAGCATGGTTCACTTGACACAACCCGTCATCGACACAGGTCATCATCACTTGATACCTCTCATCATAGATCTCAAGCCTTGTCACTTGACTCCACTCGTCAGTGGCATAGAGCTCCGTCACCAAATATCGACGCCCCTTATTTTACCTCCGATTCTGAGCCAGAATCCGAGAACCCCCTTTACACTGCTCCTACTAGCCCCATGGCTGGCGTGAATCCCATCTTGGTAGGGATCATTGGTGGCACATCCACCATGACACCCATTACCACACCTACTTTGGGTATGCCCTCCACGGGGGCCCCCTTTACTGTTCCCCTCATGGTACCGATTCCTGCAGCGGGAATACCTATCCCCACTCCTTTAGTGACCCATACTACCCATGGTCGTGCAGGACCATCCTATACCACCTTAGTTCCCCCACTTGGGGGCAACCTCCCTCACATGACCCCTCCACTTGGGGGCATCGGCCCCAACTTGGTTCAACCCACTACTGTGTCACATCCTTCATCCAGTTTGCCATTCATGGCTAGCCTCAACCTGCCTGACCTAGCCAGATTAACCAACGACCCCATCCGACACGACCCTGCGTGGCCTCACATGCCCACCAAGATCCCCTCTAACATCCCTAAGTTCGATGGAAAGGCAGGTGAGGACCCACAGAACCATATCATGTCCTTCCATCTATGGTGTTCCTCCAACTCCATAGTAGACAACTCTATTCGCCTCCGTTTATTACAGCGCACTTTCACTGGCTCTACTGCCAAGTGGTATATCGAACAACCCCATAGAACCCATGCCACCTTTACTTCCCTTGCCTCGACCTTCCTGCAGTTCTTCCAGTTACCTGTCCGCTATGATGCAGGCGTTGAGATCCTACTATCATGCAGACAAAACACGGCTACCCACATCACGGACCACATTCATGAATGGCGTTGACGCCGTAGCCTATGCAAAGTCAAGTTAGATGACCAGATCTTCCTAGATTGGTTCCTCAAATCCCTCCTTCCTATCATTGCTAAGGATGTGGCATCCGAAAGACCCCAGTCTGAAGAAGAGGCTATCCTTAAAGCCCAACAGTTCGATCTCATTTATGCCCAGTCGGGTTATCTTTATACCATAATACCTGACGCCCCTCGTGATGATTCCTCCCAGTGCAATGCGCCGGGGACATCCCACACTGCCGACGGCATCATTGGTCGTGTCTCTTCGCAGCCTCAACCATTTTCCATAGCCCATCCTACCCCTGGCCCTGACCCTTCGCGGGCTACCTCACAGTCTGGAGCAAACAACCCGTATGCTCCCATGACACATCACCACCATACCCATGGACCTTCATGTCCACCACAATGTTTTAGTCATGTGACTCGTGCTCACACCCCCCCTGTCGCACCTCAGCCCTACTATCACCAGCAGGCTGCACCAACCCCTTCGGCACACCCACAACCCGCTCCACAGCACTATCAGCAACCCCCTCAAGTTGCTACACCTACGCAGCCTCCACCTACATATCATCCACCGCAGCCTGCTCCAGCACCTGCGCCACCTCAGAATCCACCTGCTACCCAAGGGAAATTTTACGCCCAACAAACCCCACAGCAAAACCAAAACAACCAACGTAACCAGGGCCAACAAAACTGCGGCAGGGGCCAGAATTTGCGAACAAACTATCCTTGTTCTATTTGTGGGGTCTATGGCCACTACACACATTTTTTCCCCCACAAGGAGCGCGTTCGGCAACTTTGGGCTGAAGATACCCACTGCCAAGGGCAGGCGGCTCCTCAAGCACCACCCAACCCCCCACAACCTCAGCAGCCACCTTTGGTGCTGCAAAACCCCTTACCAACCCAAGGCGTAGTGAACACTCAACCGTTGGCTCCCCCTCAAGCCAACGCGACAACCCAACAACAAATCACTTACGCTTCTCCTGATCAACTCGTGCTTGACTCAAGTACCCACCACTTGTTGATGATGTCCTCCGATGAGGTCAACCTCCAGACCCGACGGAACCAATATGGCTCCACCTCTGAAGCCATATGTACCCTATCCCATAACACGCGAACTCCTACTAATCAACCGCCCTTATTGCCTCAACCCCCTTTGGTACCTAGTCACATTGGTGCTACACCCATCCATACCATTCCTTTCCTCTTCCCTCCCTCAGGAGTAGTTAGCGCCCCGGTCATGGCCACCCTCAACCTTCCTGGGTTAACCTTAGGATTACCCGTTTGGTATCTTTCACCTCCCGGTCGTCCGCCGACACCAAATGTCGTCCTGCAACCAGTGCAACCAATTGTCACTACTAGTCAACCACCTCTAGGTATCTCTCCCCCGTTGTCCTCCACGAACCCCCCCCCTCCTCTTACCAAACCCACTGGGGGCAGAGGCACCCAACCTTACACTGCTGTCCCAACTCCTAAGACAGTCAAAAATCCCCCTGTGTTTCGTGCTCCTCCCAAATGCGCGTTGTGTGATGAGTTGGGCCATGCGAATCACCTATGTCCTCACTTACCAGCATTACAGGAATACATGCAACTGCTTGACGATGACCCCACTATCCCGGTTGTCCATCTAGATTCAACCCCTAAGCCTCGAGACAAATCCCTGCGCACTAACCACTCCTGTTCCCTATGCGATGTTTACGGGCATTACTCCCATCACTGTCCCGATCTCCCCAAGTACAGAGCAGCTCTCTTTGAAATGAACAATCTGGATCTTGAGACGGCACCACCCACCATTGTCGAGATCCACCCCCCGGACTCTTCCTCTTCCGAAGAGGTTAATACCATTTATATGATCTCTTCCACCACTACCCCTTCGTCAACCGATTTGACGACACAAACATTCTGTACAGATGAGGAGATTCTCGAGGCTCTCACTACCCCGAATTATCCTTGGGATGACATGCACCATCATTCCTACTTCCTCCCAGATGAATCTTCCTCTAACACTGCTACCCAATTTGCAGTTGAATCCAAAGACTTCCTTCCCCCCAAGGTCGACTGGTTCAAGGACCCTATTCCTGCTCCTGACGCCTTCGAAGAGGGTAACATGGCCAACATCTCACTTGTCATCCAAATTGATATCGCTGCCCCCAGAGGCACCCCCGAACTCATCACTTTAGGAGCCTCTTGCAGTAAGTAAGAAATTGAGGAATACAACAAACTCTTCAGAGAATTTCGCGATGTCTTTGCCTTGTCTTATACCGAAATGCCTGGTCTTGACCCTGCCATTAAAGAGCACCACATTCACACATGGCCTGATGTACCCCCCCCGTTCGTCAGAAACAGCGTCTCATTCATCTCTAGCTACAGTTTTGGAATCAGCACGACGAGACCGTCACGATGGTCACCTCGTAGCATTATTTGCTCTATGTCATTTTTTACCCATTTTTCAGACACCACTAGTCGTCTCGGTTTTCGTACCACTTCGGCCGTTCTCCGTTTTTCACACTTTTTATATCGCCGGATTCATTTTTTCGAGCTCGTGATGATGCTTGAGATCATTTCTCGCTCTCACTTGGTACAATTTCAACATTGCGTCCCTACACCTTGCCGCATCGATTTGCGTGCCACATCGGCCGTCATCAGATTATTTCACACTTTTTACATGAGCCATCCACTCCTGTCATACTGCAAATGTTTCGTTATTTTTCCACCATTCATTCACCCCGCAAGGAGGCCCACCAGTGTTCCCCCCCACCCTCAGTCCTAGTCATCATCAATGTTCCTTGATTGAACACTTCCTCCTTGCCTGGACCATTCCATCACTTCAAAGTATTCTTATTTGCTTTCAGACTCCTTAAATTTGAAAGCAACCACGAGCATGAACTATCATGGGCTCGTAAAATGCACACGACAGTACCATTCCATCATTTCAGAGTCTTATTATTTACTTTCAGACTCCTTAAAATTGAAAGCAACCACGAGCATGTACTATCCTAGGCTCGTAAAATCCACACGACAGTATCATTCCATTACTTCAGAGTCTTCTTATAGCTTTCAGACTCCTTAAAATTGAAAGCAACCATGAGCATGAACTGTCCTGGGCTCGTAAAATCCACATGACAGTACCATTTTATATGCACACTTCTTCTAGTTCCCTAACCCATGAAGAAGTTCCCCCGCGCCTCTTAGCGCTATGATCAATCCTCTCGGCAGCACCCCCAATCAGGTCGCCTTTGTTTAGAGTATTCTGCAATCTCCTACCATTTTACCACAGCTTGAGTCTCCCTCAGCCCATTCACCCTCAGATCCTATACCGCTATGATCCCTTTACCACCAGTC
>LPNX011016637.1:2996-52687 GCA_001517045.1 Pseudotsuga menziesii
ATTGAATTAGATCGCTAGAATTGTTGTTACTAACCTATGTTTGGAAGTGAAAGTGACTTCGACGAGCAAAGTGGTTTGCTTCGAAGCAGCAAAAGATACAAGAGAAATATTGGATCCTATACCCTAGGCCAGAATACCGATTATACCCCGCTAAGTCCAGACGACTCTGAATCTGAGGAAACCCCCTCTGTTAGAAACCCTCCTGTAACTCCGCAGAGAAGCCCTGTTACCCCTAAGAACCCATCGTAGTCTGAAAGTAACCCTAACCCTAGTAGTCCTGTCACACGTCAGTCTACTTCAGTAGGTTCCCCTCCCCTTGTTGTCAGCCCCCCTACTCCCCCCCTTGATCCAATATGGCCCATGTGAATGATGATATCAAACTCCCAGTCTTTAAAGGAACTCGATTAGAGGATCCAGAGCAGTTTTGGTTCTTATGCGAAGCTGTGTGGACTGCTAAGAGTATTACGGATGAAAATAAAAGAAGAGCACAGCTAATCACCTCTTTCAGAGACTGGGATTTGACCTGGTTTATGAATTTTTCTAGTACTCAAAACTATATCTTGGCCGATATTAAAAAAGCCATGATAAAGGAATTCAAGAAACCTAAATCATAGTCACAGTGTATAACTGAACTAAAGGAAATTCAGCAAAAGAGAGGTGAATCAGTGTGGGACTTTGATCAGAGGTTCAAGGTCCTGTTGGATCAAGTTAGTTTTTTTATTGGACCATAATAGCATAAAGAGTGGTTCATTGCAGCATTATTGCCGCATATCAGGACTCCACTTGTGCAACAGAAGGTTGCCGATCAGCAAGAGGCATTGGAAATTGCCATGAAGCTTGAAACAACTCCTATCGGAGACAATTCTGGCATAGCCCAGATACAGGCGTAGTTGGTAGAAATGGATTTGGAGCTTCACGACATGAAGAAAGGAAAATCTGTTCGAGAGGAGGTTTGGTGTACCTGATGCAAGACAGAAGTTCATGACAAAGAACAATGCCCTGAACTAAGAAACTACCTGAGTACTAGTGCATCAAACCCATTTAACCCGGATGTCCTATATTGTGAGATCTATAGAACAGCTAGCCAGCATCGACCTGAAGATTGCTATCTGCTACAAAGATATGTTCAAGTACCTAAGAACCCCTACTGTAAGTTTTGTAAGTCAGTGGGACACAATGAGGATGAGTGTCACATCTTTGACCTCATGAGAGAGCGAACCTATGATGCTTACAGGGTACAAAACGATGCACAAGGCAATAATGGATATGGCTACTATGGTGGTAACCCAGTTCGAGGTAATTTCAGAGGTCGTGGTGGTATGCCTGGACGAGGCCAAGTTATTTTCTATAACTTTAATCAGGCAGGCCATCTAGCTAGAGACTGTCAGAACCCAACTACGACATGTCGATATTGCAGAGCAGTCGATCATGTGATTGAGCAATGCCCATAGTTGATAGCCAAGATACAAGAAAGGAATAGTGCTCCTACTCAGAATATTTAGATGATTGCTGTAGAGCAAAGATCTTTCCTAGCTATCAATGTTGTTACAAGGAGTGGAGCTACGACGTAAGTGTAGAATATGGAGAAACAATCTATCGAGGCTTGGGTCCACAAGACCCCAGAGAAGATTCCAGCCTTTGATGTTGACAGAGAAAAAGAAACATTTATGGACACTAAAAGAGACTTTGCTAATCCAGGAACCTCAGTAGCAATTGCTGACCAGCATCAGCAGCAGTCGCAGTCCCAAGAAGCTTCGCCAGATCAAGTAAGTACAATAACATCATTCTTACAAAGTTGTATGAAGCTGTTAAGAAACAAGAATGCCTTAAATGAGTTACAGAAAGTTCTTCAGTCTTGTGAATCCCAGCGTAGCTTTGATAAAGGAAAAAATGTTAATAGAGTTAGAAGGACTGGAAGAGAAATGAGGTTGCATGCTCATATAGGAGAGCATGATATGACTGATATCATTTTAGACCTGGGATCAAAAGTGAATGTCCTAACTAAGTAGACCTGGGAACAAATGAGAAAACCTAAGTTTGAGCGGTCCCCTATACAGTTGAGATTAGCTAATCAACAGAGAATTATGCCCTTGGGAAGACTCACTAGTGTACCAGTATATATTGATGGAGTCAGTACCCTAGCAGATTTTGAAGTCATTGAAATAATCAATGATAGCAACCCCTATCTAGCCTTGCTAGGAATTGAATGGGCAATAAACAATGATGCAGTAATCAACCTTAAGAAGAGACAGATGACTTTCGAAGGAAAAGGCCTGAGAGTCATAGTACCATTGGACCCTTCTCAAGGAGAAAGGTATACAGAGCCAGTCAAAGATGAAGATCAGGATTTCTTAGATCATATTTATAACATCACATCTAAAGAAGAAGACTATCTTGACCCCACTACTGAAGGTACAATGGATTGGCAGTGTGACAGTTCTTGCATGACTGATTCAGATGACGACCTAGAGAACTGGCAGAATAGACTGTATGAGCTACATGGACACCGATGTGAAAGAATTACCAAGTCTCTTAGATGGCTTAGCTTACAGACAAGAGCCTTACCTATTTTTGATGGCTTGACAGACCCAGCAGATTTTATTATGCAATTTTCAGAGCAGGTACCAGATTCACAGAAAATGCAGACTCTAGATTCAGTATTTAGAGCCATAGCTTCCAAATGGTGGAATGGTCATAAGAAGTATATTTAGAGTTGGGAAGCTTGTCAAAAGCTTCTTCGCCTCAGATTCGTGGATCAACCTCAGGAGGTGCGAAGCAGTTTTAATGGTCAGACTAGCCCTCAGGAACATTTGGAGCAGTGTTATGAAGCATGGAATCATGTACCTCGTGAAGAATGGGTACATTGGTTTGTGCACACCCTAGAACCTGAAGAATTGGTATGCAGAGGTGGAGCTTCGCTATGGTACTGCAAGTTGGGATAGTCTTGTTGATAGTTTTGTGCTTACATTTTCTGTTAATGAGGTTTGCCTTGCTTTGGACGCAGCTGTTAGGCTGATCCACACTAAGGTGTTTGATGGTAAAGAAATAGTTGAGTACCAACCTGATTGGAAAGAATAAGAAGCCAATGCAGTATAATGCTATAACCTTGGAATTAACAAGGATGATGACCTACGCAACCTCAATATTCTTGAGTCACAAGGATATTGCGAAGTACATGGCCCAGAAGTTGAAGCTCCTGAAGTAACTCAGCCCTTGAAGACCTGAAAAGTCAACATTGGATTAGAAGAAATACCTAAGTACACCACCATTGAAGACTATTGGGACGAAGAAATGGATGTGGCGAAGGTCTAGATTGTGTCGAAGACCCTTATTGTGGCGCAGCCAATGTTACTGGTTGTGCCGAACTGGAAAGGTGTGTCGGAGCTTAAAATGCGACCATTGGAAAAAAGCAGATTTGGTGGCGCTGGTACGTTAACTGCATTAACTACTTGTAATGATGAGATTTTGGGGAATCTAGCACCGTTTAGACAAGATATCTGTCAGATCTAGTGTCTTCAAAGCATATTTATGGTAAGAATGGTCATTGGATTCGATAAGAAGTCACTCAGACCTGCGAATGTCGCATTGTGCATTTTCTTGAGCTTTACAGTTCATTCCATGTCAGCTGATCACGAATTCTAGGAATTGTTGAGAGAGTTCGAACAGAGGGGTCTGCAGAACCTTATGAGAACCCCACCTACCTCTGCACCCCGCCAAGAGGCTCCCCCAGTGCCGAATCAACCAATGCAGACACGATCAACCAGGAAGAAGTTTAAGCCAGAAGTTCACTCTAAGCAAAATGAAGACAGGCACCAACCAGCAGGACAGACACCGGAGGAGCCTAAGATGAATCCTTCTGGTTCACTAGAGATCCCACCTGAAGGATTGCAGCATCCACCATATCTTCCGCCTGTTCGACCAAGAGTTTAGCCACCTAAGCGGATAGCCAAATTCACACTCCACACCCCTTCGCTGCCCCAGTGTGTGTAGTTGGTTGGGACAATGAAGGGAAAAGTATACCGGCTTAAGTATGCAGACCACAATACAAATGATCGTGGGAATTTTCTACAGTTTGCACCTGGAACATACTTGCACTCTGTTCACTACCCGGGGACTGGAGCGACACTGCTAGAAGTGAAACAGTGGGATGCTAGCTTAACAAAGCCAGGCTTAGTGAAAATGATGAATGTACCCCACTTCGGTCGCAGCACGCGCGGTTACTGTGGTGGTCAAGCAATTATTGGCGTTGGTGCATGATGGGAACCTATGGATTGGTGATGAGAGAATCCCTATTAATGGAGAGCTAGTTAATAGGATCACAGGCTTGCCGAAGGAAGGGCCTGATCCTGGGATCAAATTTGTTGGGAAGCATGAAGACACGAAGCTGGCATAGCATATGAAGGAATGCTTCGGGTTAACCAAAGGGAAGCGAGGGTATCAAACCTTGACCATTCAACATCAAAACATTTGCTTTTCCGCAGAACTACTAGCATGCAAGCTAATGCAGAAGTGTAGACCGAATGAAGTATCTGCACCAATTGTCAGTATTGCAGCGAACTGTGCCGAAGGCTACAGTTACAAATGGGTAGAGTACATTGCCAAGGAATTTCTTGAAGATGTTCGAGATGCGCAGGAGAAAGGTAGACCCTTTCACTATTCATGGTTGTTAGTGCTTATTGCACTGGTAGGATGGAAAGAACCTACCGAGGCACAATTTGTTGATGTGCCTCTGCATATGCCTGGCGCAGCAAGGTACACATCTCTGTGGGTGTCACAGGATAAAAGTTTCCAGCAAATGACAAACTACGTGTTCACCTTTTACTTGATGAGTATCTCATATGAGATTCTAAAGAAGCTACGGCTCAGTAATGAGCTCTTTTCTCAGTATGCGGGAATAGCCAACTTCAGGGATGACATGCATCATGTCTTTATTTAGGCCCGCGCAGATAACAAGCAAAAATGGTCGAAGCTATCATATGTGGTCAACGAGGAAGACATCCTCGCAATAGTCAAACAGTGGCCGGCTGAATGGATGAAAGATGCAGGGACATATCCCAGTATACCAATACCTCTAGTGACAGATGTGGGTGCAAGTCCTAGCTAGATGCAGCAAAATGACCCACTCGAAGAAAGTGAAGAACAAAGTGAGTCACAGGAGAACAAAGGTGACCAGGGTGGTGAGGATGGAATGGATGAAGAAGGAGAAGAGTTGGTCAAAAAAATCTCTGACCCCAATCGCCCAGATAAGTACAAGTCTCCAGAGGCAGAGGAAGTGACTAAACCTTAGTCCAGAAGGAAAACGAAGGCATCAAAAGGGAAGAATATTGTCGAAGAGCCCACCTTGACAAGTGAGGAGCTCGATCAGGCTCTGACGAAGTCCACAGAAGTTCTAACCAAAAAATGGTCTGAGTTCGCAGCCACGCACCTGGATGTGCTCACTGGTGTAGCGCAGAAAATTACAGAATTAAAGGACTTAGCAGAACGATCAGCGACTAGAGATGCAGCAAGAAGTACCCCAGTAAGCGCGCAGCAAGACACAAGGAAATGGACAGTGAGAGATAACAGAGGGAAAGTACCAAGTGCAGCCCTCATCATAACTGACGCAGCATCTCGCTCGCAGATGAGCATGAAAGTTGGGATAGATTACACCAAGTTGTCCATGATAGAGTTGCATCTGTGTCAATTGGCAATCATGAAGGAGATCCAAGCATGCAACATCTACTCACACAGGCAGCTAGAAAATGCCACAAAGCAGAGTGAACGCCTCACAGTGCAGCTAGAAGAAGCTGAGCAGAAAAAGAGGGAAGCAGAAAACAAGCAGACTGCACTGGCGCAAGCATTGGATGAGGCATGTCGAAGTCTCCCTTACTTCGACATACAGGTTGAAGAAGAACCAGAGCAAACAATAGTCAAGTTAAAGGACTATGTGCACTAGTCTCGCAGCCAGATGGAAAATATGAAAGTAGAACATGCGGCTCAAATTGTGGAGCTTCAACTTCGCATCACTCCTGAGAGTCCACCAAAAGTCAAAGAGCAACGTCGCAGAGACATTCAGGCCTCGGCCACAAAAATATCAGATCTTTTGAGCAGTGCAGCAAAGCTGCTAGATGAAAGCATAAAGGCCTAGGAAAACTTGCAGGAGAACCCCGAGGTAGAAAAGCTGCAAGAAACCATCAAGCAGCGACAGACAGAGCTGGATGCAGTGAAAGTAGAAATCAAGACATTGCCTCCTATGCAGAAGATGCTTAAGGTGAAGGAGAGTAATGAGCTCCATCAAGAAATTGAGGCGTGCAAGAGGAAAGAAACATTGTTGGTGAACTCTGTGCAGCCTCTTATTAACGAGGTCTTGGAGTTGAGCTTTGCTGCGGACAACTAGCTCAAGATCCTGAAGGAGTATGATGCGTTCACATAGGAAAGAGCCAGTGAAGCATCTACAGCAGCAGTACAGGAGATACTGGAAAAGGAGCAAGCAGCTGAAGACATCCTGCGAAGCCTCAACAAGCAATTCACTATCTTCGCAAACAAAATTATCCCACCGAAAAAGCAGCAGAGTGTCTCGGGACGGGCCACTAGTGAGTCTTAGGGGCCTGTTGGGGCTCCGACCTTCAAGGTCCTAAGTTTTGGTAACTCCGTGGTTTTTGTGGAAGCTTGTAAGCGGAGTTGCAGCACAAAATAGTCTTAGGGGTGTCGGGGTTGGGTTGAATCCCCTCGTTTTGTAAATGACCCATGGTTTAAACCCAGGGTTATGGTTTTTGGGTGCCCACGGTTTAAGTCCATGGTTTTGTAATAATGCACTTGTATAAATAGGCACTTATGTAAAGGACTGAGGTTAGGCCTTTGACGATTATCTTATGATGTTAATGTGATGTGAAGCTAAGAGATATTCTTAAGGGTTTAAGGTTAAGTCCCAGCTATGTGCGTGGACGACCTCTGCAGCTGTGTGCGCAGAGGGTTTTTGTAAGATAGGTTCTGCAGCCGAGTGCGCATATCTGCAGCTAAGTGCGCAACTTGTGGAAGACTGAGAAGATTTGTAGCTGAGTGCGCAGATCAGAACTGGGGTTTTTGTAAAGAGTTGAATATAAACAAAGTTCTGTGGACGTAGCCCCTACACTAGGGGTGAACCACGTATATCGTGTGTTGTGGTGGTTCTGTTGTTTTGTGCTGTTATGTTTTATGCTTTTAATAAGTAGATGAATGCTAAAATAAGATAACTGTTAAAATATTAACTTCGTTGTGAATTCCCAATTAATGGTTAAGCAAGAAACGTTCTTATCTAACCTGCGAAGCTAATTAAGTGAATGCCTAAGCTCTATTTTGTATACGTATTTGTTATTAAGGATAAAGGTACAGTAATATCACTCTTCTGCTTGCAGAAACCTGATTCTGCGGCACCCCATAGCTATTTCGGGTGAGATTGCAACCTGTTCACAGGTTGTTGCTGAAAGGGCCAACACTGTGGGTCTTTTGTTGGTGAAAAGATAAAAGGTATAAAACCCAGGTCTTCCCATAACCCAACAGAGGGGGTCTCTTGAAATTCTCAGACACAAAATACCATAGACCTCATCCCTCTTGTTGTGCCATTTAATTTTCTCTACAACTGCATTGGGATCTTCCTTAGTTGCTATAGTCACCCTGTAGATACCTTTAGCTCTCAAAAATATCGCCATCTCAGCTTTCCACTCAAATAAATTGAATGGAGTCAATATTATCTTCTGAGATTGGTCCATAGCTAAGAAATTATGCCCTCCAGTGAGCAAAATGCGCTCCTAGTCAAGATGTCAAACCTGCAATAACAGTATGGAAGGAGAGAAATTTATCTACAAAGGATTTGATACCATGTGGAAATTGAACCCATGAGATAGAACAATTACACTCACAAAATTGCTAATCAAACATGCAAAATTCACACCAAAGGAGACTGAAATTGGAGCATAACACTAATTTATATTGAGTAAGTGTACAATAAAAAAACTTATGAAGTAATAGGATGTTGTAATATATAACTACATTAGAGAATCTAATGCATAAATATGCCATTCGAAATAGTAAAAAAGCAGGCTTACCAAAACTAGTCAAATCCCCCATAGGTGCATAAAGCAGTTTCCAAATCTAGGTAGATGCTCACAAATTGGCTATGTCAAGTGTGAAAGATAAATAGGTATGGAAAGACAACTCATACATGCTTTTATTTGGAGAAAATAAGGGAGGATGATGTGGGAAAAAAACAAGGCAACTACACCTAGTCTAGCTTTTCGTTTTGCCTTAAATAAGAAATAAAACAAGGAATCTTCTCAGAAAAAGTAGATATGCACTTTAGAGAATCTAGAATAAAGTAGAGATGCTAAATTGGGTTTCCAGTATGTTTCCCAAGTGCTCCATGACTCAGTTTTAGCATGTTTTGACTTGTAGGACATGTAGAAGGCAACTAGCATAGAATGTAATCTAGGAAACTAGGTAATAAGACAAAAATATTTAAATTAATGTCTAATGTAGGTAAATATGGGTTGATTATTCTAACAACCTAGTACTTACTTGGAACCATTGTTCGATGCAGCTTTCGATTGCTTGATATTCACCCAAAATCCCTTCTTCATCCTCTTAAATCTCCAGCTCGAACAGGTGTTCTTCAATTGATATGCATGATTCTTCAAATGTCAATTCTTCTTTGTTTGTATAACGAGGACTAATTACATATTTAACTACTATCAATATCTCCTCGTCTTGAGAAGATGAGATATTGGCTTTTATGAGGATTTGAGTGAGCTGTTCTAAGCTTATGATCATCCTAAAACCATTTTACTGGAATCAAATCAAGTACTAGAAAAAAACCGAGTACACGACAAGCACAAAAACAGTAGCAGAAAATGAGTGTAATAACGGAAATAAAAAGATGCAAAAAAATATGTACAAAACAAATAATGATCATATACAAAGTTAGAAGCAAGTTAGTATGAAATAAAGGATTCCAAAAATGAAAGAAATCCAAACTGAAAAGGGAAAATTTGCATTAAAACAAACTTGCTTTTGCAGAAAATGAAAGAACACAATTTGCAGAAAAATAAACATGCTTGTAGAAATAACAAGGATTTGGGGTTAGCCACTAAAGTGGATGCATCTGGCTCTCACACCACAAAAATTCCATAGTGAAGTCATCCTTGCATCTTACTGTTTCGCCTCCCCCTTTCTATGTAATAAAAAATGAACTATCTACCTCTCTAAAATCTGATCCCTTTTAGCACCTCTCTGGCAACGGCGCTAAAATGTTGGGGAACATATTAAACAATTTTATAACATATGTCCAACGATTTAATTGTCAACCCAGAGAGAGCATAAACTTGTGAGGTACAGATAGAATATATGCAGGGGCAGAGTATTGCTAACTTAATCTAGGTTACTGAAATTAACATGCGATTGAAATTGAATTAAGCTTGCAAAAACAAGAAATGACATGAAAAGAAATCTAATTGCAAAAAACATGAAATTGCATAAAATAAAATGATATAAAGCAATCGACACTAACTGGTGAGCTCACATAAAATTAATACTATCAATTCATAAGCAAGACATAATTGAAAATCTATATTAACAATTTATAAGAAAGAAATTCAAACTAACATAAGAGAGTCTAAGGATGTGCATGAAGCATCATCTCCATTACATAACAATCAAGAATATATTCTATGACTAACTCTGAACTATTTTCTACTCCCAAATCACTAGAGAGGCCTCTAACCAAAATGAGGAGAGAGCCCTTCTATTTATACATAAATTCGGGATAACTAATCATATTTATAGATCCACTATTCTCTCAACTTATTCCTCTAAATCCTCAACAAATCTACAACTCATCCCTTCAAATCCTCAAAAATATACAACTCATCCCTTCAAATCCTCCAACAAATATTGGATGAGATATTCTCTCTACATTCCCATGATCTCCTTGAAATTAGCCCACATCTTGAGGATGAAATTCGAATTTGAGGCTAGGTGGTCACTTTTGAGCTTGTTAAAGTCTTCAAATACACCTATAAGCATCACCAAACTCATCCAACTTTAAAATATAATGAAAATACATTAAGTTTATTAATATTTAACCATAAATTCACTCAAAATACTCAAAAATAAATGATGTGGAAGCTGGTAATATAAACCCATATTTATTATGAAAGTGGTGAATATTAATGGTTTTATGGAAGGATAAGATAGGAATAAGGTGAAAAATGGTATATGAAAGGTGAATAAAATATGGTCTTTTTGTGGCTCAATAGTTAATATATCTACCACCACAAATATGCAATCCTTACCAAATACTTTGGGCAAACCAGTGATGAAGTCCATGGAAATGCTCTCCCATTTTTCTACTAGAATAGGCAAGGGATGTAAGAGACCAGATGGATGAGTGTGCTCCACTTTATTTTGCTGACATGTGGGGAAATCATTAACATACTTTAGAACATCATCCTTCAACCCTTTCCATGAGAATATTTCCCTCAACATTCAGTATGTTTTGAAGAAATCGAGGTGACCTGCTAGAGGATAATCATGAGCTTTCTTTAAAATTTCCTCATTCAAAATCGAATTAGGGACCAAATAGATTCTATCTTTGTAGTATATTATTCCTTCCAACACCTTATACCTATCATCATGGTTAGTCCCATCAAAAAGTTCACACAAAAATTTATCCTTGGCATACTCTACTTCTAATGTGGCTCTCCAATTTTTTGCTACATCCATTAGATAAATATAAGGTCTTCTAGATAAGGCATCAAATACCACATTATTTTCTCCCTTCACATATTTAATGTCAAAGTCAAATTCTTGAATCTTACTCACCCACTTTTGTTTACTTTCATTTAGATCCTTTTGAGTGAGGAAGTACCTTAAGCTGTTATGGTTAGTTTTGACCACAAAGTTGTTTCCCACCAAGTATTGCCTAAAATTGATCAAAGCATGCATGATGGATAGAATTTATTTATCATAAATGGAGTAAATATTATCATGTGGTTGTAAATTTCTACTCTGAAAATCTATTGGGCGTTGTCCTTATTTTAGGACTGCTCCAATGCCTTCTCCTGATGCATCACATTCCAAGACAAATGGTTTAGAAAAATTAGGAAAGGATAGAATATGACAGTTTAATATTACCTCCTTCATTATTTAGAAATATTTTTCAGCCCCTTCATGCCATTGGAAAAAATATTTATTTGTCAAATTAGTGAGAGGTGAAGTGAGTTAGGAGAACCCCTTCACAAAATTTCTAGAGTAGGTGCAAATTCCAACGAATCCTCTTAATTCAGTGAGAATTTTGGGATGAGGCCAGTCTAAAATGGCTCTTATTTTCTCCATATGCACCTTCACACCATCTTTACCAATGACTTTTCCAAGATACAAGAGCTTTGTCAAACCAAACTCACATTTTGACAGCTTAGCAAATGCAGATTGAACATGCAGAAATTTTAATACCTCTTCTAGATGATGCAAATGTTCCTTCCAAGTTTTACTGTAAATAAGAATGTCATCAAATAAGACTAGTACACACTTACGAAGTTTCTTGTGGAAGATATTGTTCATGCATGATTGGAATGTGGCAGCTGCATTTGTCAAGCCAAAGGGCATGACAACAAACTCAAAGTGACCATAGTGGCATTTGAAAGCAGTCTTTGGTATGTCATATTCTCTCATTCGAATTTGATGATAACTAGATCTAAGGTCAATCTTCGAGAAGAACTTGGCCCCATGGAGCTCATCCATGAGATCATCAATACTTGGTATGGGTTATATATTCTTTATTGTCTTCTTTTTTAATGGTTTGAAATCAATGCACATTCTCAAGTTTCCATCTTTTTTCTTTACCATAACAATTGAACAAGCAAATGGGATGGAACTAGGATTTATGAGACCCAAATCCAAGAGCTATTTAATGGCCTCTTCAATCTCATCTCGAATTGTTGGCCCCCTAAATTGTATCTATCTTTCACTATATTTCACTATTATGTCATCACATTTAAACCTACATCATTATATTCACTCTCAAAAGCTTATCTTTTATTTTCAATCTATTAATTAAAATCATTGAAATTGAATGGCATGATTTATTACTTTTAATGCATTATCTATTATTTTATTGGTGATAAATTGATTCTCACACTTGGTGATGCATTCCCACACTTTGGATTAGGAGCAAATGGTCCTCATTCCGGTACACTATCCGGTCCTCATTCTAGAATTCTTTTCGATACTTCTTCTAGTCATAAGTTCTACACCGGGTTCGATGGCATGTTTTAATATTGGGTTAATGGTTTGGTTTATCCTAATATTATACTTCTCGTTGGTCCTGTGGTACTTGCATATGCATAAACCATGAAGTGATGATGAGTTGGTTCACTACTTTACATTTAAACAAATTAAAAATGAAAGAATATAAAACATCATTATTTGTTTAAATTTAACAATAATAAAAAAAGTCATGACATTGTAAGTCTTTAATAGAAAATCCACCACATGTCATTATTTTAAAAACCATATACCTTAATGCCATAAGAATTAAAACTCATAACGAATGATTTGTTTGGTTTGTTCCATATATTAAAAGCTAACAAACTTTTTCTTATGCAGGTTCACGTGAGGATGAAGAGGGCATGCATAATATGGATGAGAAGGAGGGAGGCATTCGATGGATCTCATGATTCTACAACAAATAGAACCCAATATGATATGAACCTAGCACCAAACAATTAAATCATGCAACAACCTAGCATCAATTCAGCTAGGAATCATGGTTTTGAATTAATTATAGTTATAGGTCCTCTAGACGCCCATACAATCCGTCATTCTCATCCGGATGTTCATTTAGGCTGTCATCCACACCTTCGAATCATTGGTTTGGGTACTTAAAGAAATTCATGGAAAAAACGAAAGTGTGGGTTTTGTTCATAGTGGTCCTCATGCTTCTCCACCTCCAAGATTCCATCCAGGTAATTTATTCATCCACAAGAATCTCGAGGCCCAATTGCCTGAATGTAGAAATTTGTTTTTTGCCCAATGGATGAAAACAAATATCTTCAGTTTTCTCTTTAATGGATTCAATTCCAGGCATTAATATCTGATGTATAAACTCCTATATATACATGCTCTTATCCTTTCTCAAAGGGACAAAGTCATTACAATGTACAAATTCTGAAATTTGATAATATTGAATTGCTACTTTTTTTTTATTTCATTTTTATGCTCTGGTGATTGAGTGGTTCGTGAATGTGAAGCCATTGTCTCCTGAGAGGACCCCTTAGTGACAAGTGTGCATTATGTATGTGCAAGATCGATCTTGTTCAACTGTTTTTGTGTTTATCAGATAAGTAATTTCGTTTCTGTATTTCATTTTGTTAATTCAAGTTTTAGTTAAATGATCATGTGTTCATACTTTCAATTGTATTAGTTCATGCTTGACAAATTAATTATTTTCCTTTTTTTTTGCTTAGGATGCAGAGCTCTTCCCTCCCTTCTTTTCCACGTCTTTTTACTTTATCACGTTTTCTATTTTTAAATTCATAAATCACAATTGCATTTTTTTTGCTGTAGCTAGCCATTGAATTTCAGAGAATTTCCTTGCTATCCAGTACGTCTATATTTGCATGATTTCCTAGGGTTGCGTCTTTCTTTCTCAGACTGTTGAATTGATTTTTTCCTCTTCCATTAATTCATTTCGATTGCTATAGGGTTGGTTTAATTTTGAAATATTTCTATTGTTGTAGTTAGATCATAGCATTACACCTTGCTTTCACTTCCTTTGGTTGTTGTAGGGATAGATTTCATTTCCAGAACTGGTTTAGTAGACATAAATTTAGTTTAGTTTTGAAATTCCAATAGATAGAACATTTCACTTTCATTTACTTGCCTTCAATAGATAATGAAATTTCCTTTTACACCTTTGATGTTCATTGCATTTTTCCTTTGTTTCTAGTGCTGTAAGTTTCATTGCTTTAAGAGTTGAATTGGTAGAGACAAGCTTGAGTTTTGTAGCTTGGGAACTTATTTAGAAGTATATTTTGTTTTAGATAACCATTTAAATTCTGCTTCGTATATTAGTTTTCATTTCCAACAGCAGTAGAAAGTATTTCATGTGTTAAATAGGAATTAGATAGTTTGCTTACAAATTTTTTATTGTTTGGAGCATTAGTTTCCAGTTCAATCTTGGTCTTTAGAATAGCATTTAAATTTTCTTTTGTGAATTCATAATTAACTATTTGATTGAAATTCATAGAATAGTTAGTTAGTTAGTTTTCTTAAAAGTAGTATAGTTTCCTGTTTTCGAATAGTTAGTTGCAATTGAATTTGTTCTAGTTTAGATCTCTGATTTCACATAGTAGAATAGATTTGCAATTCATAAAATAGGATAGATTAATTTATTATGGTTTTGGTTGATTGCTTAAAGTAGTTTTGCTTCCATTGTTTAGTTTGATTTCAGACCAAGCATTGCTTTCTAGAATAGTGATTTCTTTTTATTGCAATTTCAATTTTCGTTCATTGGTCAGAATCACATAGGGTTAGATTTTGAAATCACATTCAAATCTTTTCAAGTTACTAGGTTAGGTTATCCTAGGACTGCATCCATGCTAGAAGAGTGTTAGATTTTTATCATTTAAGCAAATATGATATTAGGATCTTATTTGAGAGAATAACATGCACAACAATCAATCACAAGAGACAATAGACACAAATATTTTAGGCTCAACACTTATATCTAGCCATAGGACTGCATCCATCACTTATATCCTCAACTCAGAAACTAGTATAAATAGAGAGTGAGCCTCTCTATTTGTCACACACACTCACCCATATATAGCATATAGGTGAGAGAAGAGGAGCTCACACAAGTGAGAGAGAGAACAATTGTTGGAGATCATCTTTCTGTCTTTGGGTTTTACTGCTTCCATTGGTGCTCATTCTATTTCTGAGGAAGTTGCAGGGTTTTCTCCTTTACAATTTCCCCGAGGAAATTTTTTGTGTCTATTGTCTCTTATGATTGATTGTTGTGCATTTTATTCTCTCAGATAAGATCCTAAGATCATATTTCTTAAATGATGAAAATCTAACACTCTTCTAGCATGGATGCAGTCCTATGTGACCATAAGTGCTGAGGCTAAAATCTATCCATGTGGGGAACACATCCTGCATCCATGCTAAAAAGGATCAACACTTATATCTATCCATGTGGGGAACACATCCCGCATCCATTCTAGAATGGCTCAGCACTTATATCCGATCATGGAAGGAACTAATCCTACCATGTCAGAAAGGAACTGCAGTTACATTTTCCCATAGAAGGAACCAATCCTACCATGTCAGAAAGGATTTCAGACTCATCACTTCCCCTTGGAAGGAACATCGATCTAGAGAACACCAAGCTTCTATCTAAAGTAATCAAACTTCACTTTGGCTAATGGCTTGGTCAACACATCAGCTATTTTCTCATCCGTCGCAACATACTAGAGCTTCAATGCTCCTCTCTGCACCATATCCTTGATATAGTGATATTTGATCTTGATATTCTTCGACCTTTCATGGAACACTGGGTTCTTGGACAACTTCACAAAACTTTGGTTGTCGCAATATATACAAGTAGCATCCAACTGGAGATCAAACAAATCATATAGTAGCTTCCTCAGCCACACTACCTCACAACTAGCTGAACAAGCTGCAACATATTCTAATTTAGCTGTACTCAGTTCCACAAAGGATTGCTTCTTGCTAAACCAAGAGATCACACCTGATCCCATACTGAAGTAGAACCCCAAAGTTCTCTTTCTATCAATGGCATTGCCTTCCCAATCTGATTCCAATTAACCCTTTAGGTTAATCTTTTGAATCACTTCATACTTGAGCCCATAATCAAATGTACCCTTCAGGTACCTCACTACATGCTTTGCAACCATCAGGTAAACATGTCTTAATGTTTTCATAGCAAAGCAAATATCTAGTCTCGTATTCGTCAGGTACATCAAGGAACAAATCATCTGATGATACATCATAGCATCAACCAACTCTGATGAAGCATCACTCAATAGCTTCAGGTTCGATGCCATAGGTGTGGTCATGGCCTTGCATTCCATCATCCTAAACCTCTTCAGGATCCCTACTGCATACTTCCCTTTACCCAAGGAGATTCCATTGCATTCTGCCACACCTACATTCCTAGAAAGTAGTGCATCATACCCAAGTCCCTTTACTCGAACTTGGAAGCAAGTCTCCTTCTTGAATTTTTAATGAGTTCCTCTTTTCTATCAGGAACAAGTTATCGACATATAACAGGAGCATCACTGTTCTTCCGCCTTCAACCTTGGAGCAAAGGTTGGAGTCTGCTTTACTCTCAGTAAAGTATAGAGCCATTAGTGACCTGTCCATCTTGTTGTACCATGTCGAACCTCAGGATATTCTATAGTCACTCCCTCTGAAGTGGAGCATCATTCTCCCTCTATCTTTCATACTCTATGCATTGAAACATTCTGCACTGGAGTGACAAGTAGCTTCCTTTGCTACTAATATTCTATGTATTCATATAGGGTCACTGGATACCAAGATCCTCTATCTTGAACCTTTTCAAAAGTTCTTCTTGCACCCATCTATGAGCTTGTCATCCTCTATAGGCTTTCATCTTCAACCTTATAGCAAAGGTTAAGATATTCATCACTCTAGGTGATCTTCAAGATCCTCGTGTATGTGTTATCCCATGGGTGCCTTCTGAGCTCGTACAAGGCCTTCTTTAATTTGCACACATGAGTCTGCTTGTTATGTGTCTTAACTTCCAATGGCTGCAAATGTCTCTTCATAGTCTATGAATTCTTTCTGTGAGAAGCCTCATGTGACAAATATTGCATTGTATCCCACGATGTTGTCATCTACTACATGTTGGATCTTGTAGATACATATGGAAGACCTTATGGACTTCCCTTCAGATCTCAATACTGCATCATTCTTCTTGAACCGATACTCTCCTTCCCTTTCTTCTTGGATACTTCTTCATAGCTGGAAGGTTTCGCATGAATGATGTCTCTCAATAGTGTCTCATAACTGCACTATGTCTAAGACCTCTTTCTTTCTTTTAAAGTATCATCATATTATTCTTCATCTTGTATTATTTCTCAAACTGTCGTCACTTGTTCTTTGGAACAAGTCTCATCCTTCTTTTCTTGTATGCAATCTTTCCTACAAGTCAAAAACATTAGTTGTATGGTTAGAAACATTTCATAAGGAATATTCATAATGTCAAATTCCTATGCATAAAGATATAATCATGCAACTATTTTAGCGAATACAACATTCATCCATATCTCACGAAAACTTTCTAGATGCCTTCCATCTCTACCATCACATCATTGAGAATGTGCACTAATCCAATATGTCAGTAAAGAGGTTTCATTCTAGATAAGTAGAAATGGAGAGTTGTATGGCACCATGAGCCACTTACCCATCACATGGATATTAGTAGTATACTGTCATTAATGCAAACATTCTATCATGCATAATACATCAACTGAATATAAACAAATGCATAACAAAACAATATCATGAAATGGCAATTGAATACTTATCTTTATTTATTTTGTGGGTAGACTCCTTCTTTCAGCTTCATCGTCTTCTTCATTCATAACAACATCATTTGTTATCCAAATGCTAATATGGATAAGAGGTTCTTCAAGAGTTGAGTCCTCTATATTCCTCATCGCTTGAGGGATCTTCTTTGGATCATTAGAGCTTGATCTTCAGTTGCTCCCATCTTCTCTTTCTCTTATTATGAGTCGAGCTTCTTCTTGTGTGCACTCTTCCTAGAGTCTGTTGAAAGTAATCACTTCCTTATGGCACACATTCCTTGAATGAATGAATCCCATGATCCTGGGAGACCATTCAAGGTGGTTATAATAGCATCTTATTCTTCTTTGTCTTCTTCATCATAGCATCGAACACTTCCTTTTGGTGTCTTCAGGGATGACACATGAGGGATGAGATGATATTTAATAGAATCTGCAATGATTCTCTTGGTTCTAGCCTTAGCCTCATCTCCCTCTATCTCCTATACCTTTCTTACTGAAGTACTTATCCAATTCAATTTCTTGAAGGATCACAGAGTTCCTACACTTCATCTGATTTATGTTCTTTTCTTCAAATATATTGGTTAAGGAATCAAACATATCCTTAGGTGTATTAAGGAAAGACACTTCTGGTATAAGATTATGGAATCAATAGTAATCCTCTTGGCCTTGACCAAGTTCTTCTTGTGTAAGGCTTTAGCCTCATCTCCCTTTGGAACTGGAACCTCTCCACTTATGTAGGTGTCCAATTCCTTTTATTAAAGAACCAATGATATCTTATAATTCCATTCTTGGAAGTTTTCATCTTCACCAATATTGACATCATGCTGGTGTGATGAGACATCTTAACTGAGAACCTCAAATGGAAATACAAAAGATTAGATCTTACCAATTTGAGGTATTCGTCTTGGTTCCCGATCTGGATGATATAGGGTTTGTCAGAGAAACCCTAATTTTCAAAAATTAGAATTTCAAACTTTTGATTGGATAGAAATATGGTCCTATTCAAGGCAAGCTGTCCAATGTACTCCTTTTCTGAAAATAGTCGAGGGAAACTCCCAGAATAGGAAGCCCTAGTTTTCCAATTTCCTCTACATAAATTCTTGATATTGTTTCTGCGGTATCTCCGACAGTACTTCTCCTATGTGACTGAAATTTCATATTGAGGTATCCTCTTTTGTCTTATTTCCAATACCATAAGTTTGAGTGGAATTGGTTTCACCAATTGGGACTTATGAGAGTTTTCCCACGGTGACTTATTTCAGGACTGTTCAGCATAAAGGACTTGTATGGACTTCCACGTGTCCCTGTTTCATCATTTGGGTCTGAAACTTTTACCACATAAAATAAATCCCGTTCCCTATCCAGAACATATTGAAAAATTTCATTTGGACCTTCGTCTCCTGAGATATAGCAATTATACCTAGTTGTCATGTTTAGGGCTGAATCCTGGAAGGGGTTGGAACCCTGATTTGGAGGAATCATATCTCCCAGAATATAGCGAATATGAGGCTGAAAGTTTTTCACAGGGTAAATCAGGATTTTATATTCAGCTTGTGAAAATTTAGGCTCCTGATCCTTCTTTAATCTAGATATATAGTGAATGTACCAAAACTACCTGTTTTAGTATTTTAGGGTTTTTCAGGCCCGGGGTCAAACTAGGGTTTGACTTTCCTGGATTTTTACTCAACCAAAAAATTCAAACTTGGTCTCTAAACTTAGATTTTGATGAGGAGAGAAATCTTATGTTGGGCTCACTCAAAAATTCCTCTTCTGTAAAAAGCCCTAATTTCCTACAGCAAAAACTGAAAATGCCCGGAATCAAATTTTGCTTCGGCAGAAAGATGGACCCTTCAATGGAGAGTTATCCTAGCCTCCTTTTTCTGATGTTATATGGAGAGAGACCTAAAAAGTAAGAATCCCTAGCTTCTACATCTGCACAGTGTCTTCTTCTCAGGTTATCTCTGATACAATGTTAGATTTTTATCATTTAAGCAATATGATCTTAGGATCTTATCTAAGAGAATAACATGCAAAACAATCAATCACAAGAGACAATAGACACAAATATTTTCCTCGGGGAAACCATAAAGGATAAAACCCCACAAATTCCTCAGAGATAGAATGAGAACCAATGGAAGCAGTAAAACCCAAATATAGAAAGATGATCTCCAACAACTGTTCTCTCTCTCACTTGTGTGAGCTCCTCTTCTCTCACCTATATGCTATATCTGGGTGAGCGTGTGTGACAAATAGAGAGGCTCACTCTCTATTTATACTAGTTTTCTACTTGACAATTACTTACAAGGTCCAATTTCTCTAGGAGATTCTAATAACCCTAGTTCCCCTCAACTGTGGGGACTTTGCCTCCCTGATCAACAAGGAGGGTTAACCCAACTCAATTGTGGGGACTATTTCCCTGACTTACAATGGAGTTTTAACCTCAAATACTTTACATGAATTTATTTTAGTAATGAATTTACCGATAGGAACATCGGGGTGCAATGAAATACAAATGATTCTCCCGATAGAACATTGAGGTACAATATAAAATATACAAGTGAATACATTCCAAAGTTACAAATACATCAACAAAGAAAAGCTCTAATGAATTGATCAAAAGGTAGGAATTTCCTATATTCATCACTTAATTCCTGCCAATCATTTGTTGCTTCTCTAACATCATAGGTGGTGTAAAGAACTTCTTTGGACTCTAAAAACTTAGGTATTTCAGGTCTATTCTGATTTTTTAACTCATGGGTTCGGTGATGAGGTATAGTCTTAGAAAAAATGGCTTCCCCATGGGTCTTCCTTTCATCATGGGGTGTACTACGACTACTCCCGGTGCTAACTTGATCCCAAGTTGGCTAGACAAAAAATTGAATCCTTGCATAAAATTTTTGGTCATGTCTTCAAGATCTGATTGAATGAATGTCTTAAGTTCCTCATTTTTTTCTTTGTCATCCATATCTCCCAGTCCTAGTTTTTCCTTAATCTCCTTGTAAAAGGAACTAACTTCTCCACTTTATCCTTTTTCACTGTTAAGGTCTCTAGTATTAGTTTCTAATGTAGGGAGGTCAGGATCATAAAACATGAATAAATATCTATATCATTTTCCAATATCAGTATCTGGTACCACTTTTAATGTCCCAATTCAAAAATTCCCAACAAACGCAGAATTTTGAAAAAAATGTCTTAACTAGTCTTGACTCTAGGGGATTCGAATGGCACAAGAGGGTCTCGAATTTGGTAGGGACTGATGTGGTGAGTATTAGGACTATTAAATGGACTCTCTAATATTTTTATGATAGGTCATATAAATCTGCAACTCTATTTGGTCATGATGGTAAAAAGGGTAAAATTACTAGCAATTTATGATGTAATTCCCCCTAGGGTGTGGGAAAAAATGGATCTCCAAATCCTATGCAAAATTCCCAAATTGTAAAAGAGAGTATGGGGAATTCAAGTAGAATTAATTTATTGTAATTTTTTGTGTTTAATAATTCTTCAACATAGTATTAAATCTTCATATTCGAATGCATAATTTCAGTGATATTTGCTTAAGGGAAATGACATATAAAAGCTCAATTTAGACTCATAAGTGGGGAATATAATGGTACAAAACAAATAAATATGAATATATACCATTGAAAACATTTAAATATCTCCATAAAAACATATAAAATTGATCCAAGTTGCAATATACATCAGATATACAATGTCCATTGAAATGAGAAATCATCACATGGAAACTAGTCACAACAAAGATTGGAAATGTGGACATTTGCATATGTATTTCTTATGATTTCGAATTAAAGAGAATATGGAATACATATTACAGAGCCATGAATCATTCACCCATTCTTTGGCATAAAAATAACTCAATGGGGCGCAACCACCATTCACACAAGTGCACCTTCATAGAAAAACATGGAAACATAGAAGTGGGAGTTGAGAGAATGGAAGGAGAGATGGGTCACGAATAGTAGAATCCTCCTATGTGAAAAAATACAGTCCATGAAGCTCCAAATGAGATTCCAGGGTGCCCTCTCCCATATCCAACTTGTATGAGAATCTCACTCTCTCGAAATTGGCCCACTAGCAGGGTAAGTGTGCACTCATCGTGCAATGGACAAACTAATGCTCTCCAAAATGCCAAAGGAAAATTCACAAATGATAAAAATCCATTTCCATTCGTCATGAAATATTTTTATAATCCTCCTAAGGTCCTCCAAGGTCAAATTTACTCCCATAGGCTTCTTCCAACTCATCCTTGATGGTTAGTAACCTCCATGCCACTTGGCCTTCTCCTCAACCCTTCATCTTCCTCCAAATTTGAATGGCTTCCACCTAGCCATAAGTCCACCCTATTGAGGATATTTTTATCCCTGACATGTCATATTCTCATAGGTATGCAATTAGGTCTGCAATCAGGTCTGACTTGTCATAAAATATCCCATCAATGTTGTCATAAAACTTAGGGAATCTAGCTCCACATGGCACCTAGTTTCTTCCTAGAATATTCCTCTTCTATGGGGATTTAATCCTACTCACCCATTCGAATCCTTGGGTTCATGATATTACATTTGATAAATATTCACTTTCCAATAACATTCCATCCCACATAATTTCGAATTTTGGGCTAAGTCATGACATTTGTAAGGAAGAATCTAGCCACCCAAGGCCTCCATGGACCTCCAAATGTCCTTATGAAGAAATGACACTTCATTTTATCCATATTTTTTATTTGTATGACCCAAATTAATGTGTAAATGATAAAATAAATTTCTCTTGGGTCCCATAGCTCCCTTATTGCAATACTTAATTCCTCCTCCCCCAACCTAAGGAACTAGTAGGTGGGTGAAATATTGTCAACTAGTAGACTTATTGGGATGGGGACATGGAATAGTAGCATGAAAAGTAGACATAAAATGTGAGTATTCAGGACCCAATTTTGATAGAATGGAATGGATCAATTGATCTTCCTTCTTGTCAATCCCACATTTCTTGAGAAATAGACCACGTGACTTGAATTTGGTGAAGAAAGTCTCAATAGAATTGAAACCACTTGGAATCAATGAGAATAAATCATTCTCCAATTGTTGCACTCTTATCTCATCTTGAACACCAAAGAGAGATTCAATTTTGGTCCATACCTAGTTTGGAGTGGTAAAACTATCTATATTAAAGAGTAGATAAGGGGAAATAGAGAGGCAAAGAAATCCATAGGATTCATCCAACCTATTATGCCACTTTGCTTTCTCAACAATATAATTTGGTTCATTTTCTAAAGCCATAGAAACTATATAGAGTCCTTTACTGTGCAATAGAATGCCAATTTTGGCTTTCCATTCGTGATAGTTGAAGGGAGTCAGGATCACAGCTAAATAAGAATCCATACTGAGATGTTGATGTGATCAAGAAGATACTCTCTGCAAGCTGCACACATAAAATTGGGAGAAAATCTTGTAAGCTTAAAACAAGCTCTTCTTCAGAGAGGAATATGAGACTGGATGCAATCTGATAGAGAGAACATATAGATTTTGAACTACGTTGACATTGAAAAACCTTGCGCTCTGATACCATGTAGAAATTTCAACTATGATACCATTAGAAAAAGATACTTGATGCAAAGAAGAAGCACAGGAGGTAGATCTTGCTACTAAGATAATTCTCACAAGTATGCACAAGGAAAATAGAGAGAAGAATAAAGAGACTAAATACAAGAGAAGAGATCCAATGAATAATTAATTATTAAATCATGACTTGATTGATTAACCAAATAGTTGATTTATTAGTACAATATTAATACATCCTTATAAAGGAAAATTGAGTTGGTGGAAGACAACTCATGCTAGCTCATAAATCAAACTTACCAAATATGATAAAACACCATAGGTGGCTAAAGCACTTCACAAATCAGTCAAGGACCTCAAAAATTAGCTAAAGCATGAGTGAGTTGTCATGAATGATGGAAAACATGCTAATCCCGTAATATGAAGAGAAAATAATGGAGGATGGGTTGGTAACAAAAGATAGCAGTTTCCCAGTTGACTAGCTTCACCTTATTCACATAAAAGCTGGAATAAAGCAAAATAAAGCAAAATAAAGACATAATATGCAAGAAGGAAGAATTACTAATTTTGACCGTTAATAAAGTGGACATGATCAAACCAGAATCAGAATAAAAGTGATTTTGGGGTATATATGGCAACTATTGACGATGTGGTGCAAGTGGATTCCAACTATCTAGGCTAGTATGTAGGAATTTATTAAAAAACGATTAAATATTTTTATCCTAAGTTATGAAGTGGGTTTATAATATTCCCACAACAAAGAGTTGTTCTCAACAAGAAGTAATTGTGTATACTGACACATTTTCCTTTATTGCAAAGATGAACTCTTGTCGACTGATTTTTTCATTTGTTGCTTGACTTGAATGGGAAATACATTTGATGTATGCCAAAAGTGTTTTCTTCATGGATATTTGAATGAAGAGATATATATGGATAAACACCTTGATTTTGAGAAGTATTTCAATCTTGTTTTTCAATTGAATAAATCCTTGTATGGTTTGAAATATGCCCCTAGTGCCTATTATGAGAATACTGATTATTTCTTCATCAATCTTGGTTTCAAATATTGTGAATCAAATCATAGCATTTATGTTTTACATGTAAATGATGAAACTTTAATTGTTTCACTATATATATGATTTATTCATTAATGACATCAATGGAAATATAATATTGGGTTTGAAGAAACAATTGGCTAATACCTTTGAAGATATTGACCTTGGTCTCTTACATTTCGTTTTGGGCATTCATGTTCTACAAATGGATGATGGTGTCTTTATTTCTTAATCTAAGTATGTAATGGATGTTTTGCAAATATTCAAAATGAACAGCTGTAAATCTTGTGCTACACCTTTTCTAATCGAGAATAAAGTTGACAAAGGACCATGACACACTGCGATTCAACGCAACTTGTTATTGACAATTGGTTGATTGTCTCATTTATTCAACTCACAATCGACTTTCTATTTCCTTTGTTGTTAGTGAAGTTTCTTGGTTTATGTAGGTTCCTCGAGAAAGATGTTAGTTTTTACAAGATTATAGAAGTATATCATATTTGCAAATAAACAAAAGGATCTCTAGAAGATATAAAAAACACATGAACAATAACACAAGAATTTATCTTGGGAAACCCAATCGAGAAAAACCAAACAAACCTTTGTATAGAGATAATGATCTTCTGAGAAAAAAGATAAGAAGGGAGAGAGAGAAATTGTCTCTTACAGATTTAACCCTAGAAAACACTCTCCTAGACTACTGGAGTGCACCTTTTATGCTTGAGTGAGTAGATGTGAATGTGTGAAATAATGAGTAGGGGAACCTCCTATTTATACTGATTTTCCAAGTGGAAAATTAATTGGGGCTGACATACCTTAGGGAAATACAAATTAAATTTATTTTTATTCTTTTTCTTTAGTGATCTTTCCACAGGGGTTACATTGAATATGTATAGGGTTTACATGAGTAGTTACATCAGTATAATATCTCGTAGGAGTTACAATAAGAATATATTCTGAAGTTGTACAAGTTCCAACACTCCCTCTCAATTATGAGGAATGCATTCTTCAGATATGGTCATCATCAAGATCATGAACATCTGGGTCTCTTTTGTACATCTCATCTGTCTCAATCATCTCTATAGATACTGAAGGTCATCACTATTGTTTTTTTCTATCAAGAGAGTCATCAACGTGCTATATGTCTGCCTCTATCTGAGAACCTGAAGATGCTTCACATGACCATCTACTATCATTTCATGTCAGGTGATGGTGGGAATTACCCAAGTTGAGAACCTGAGATAATAGAGGTTACTGATGTACACAACCATATAAAACTTGTTCATATCAATATTTGGTGGCAATACCATATTGAGAATATGAACACATAATGGTAATTAGTGCACATGACCATCTATGTCCTTCCTATCTGAAGATGCCGATGGGATTTTTCCCATATCTAGATGAGAACATGGGAAAGAATAATCCACATGTGTACATGGCCATCTATAACCTATTAATCTCAAGAGATGGTTGGATTACTTCAAAGTACTAGATCAAGAATTTAAACGTATAGTGTTCAACTGTGCACACAACTATCTTCTACCTTCCCATCTCACAATGCTGATGGGATTTCTCCCATACCTCGCTTAGATATAGAACAAGTAGAGACACCTATGTGAAATCATCATAGATATTAATCTCAAATTTCCCTCTTTATGAGGGATTCATTTTATTCTACTCCAATTCTTTTGCGAAAGTATTCAAACTTTGTCTTGAGAAGAGGCTTGGTAAGAAAATTTCCAGTCTAGTCATATGTCAGAACACAGTGTAACTCTACCGCAACTTTCTGCACCATATCACAAATGTAGTGACATCAAATCTCTATATGCTTCATATTATCATGGAATACATGATTCACTTACATATGTATATAGATTTGATTGTCACAGTGAATTACAGTTGGTATTGGAATCTAACCAATATGCTTTATGCTATACTAGGAGATTAATGTAGAGCCCAAACAGAAGCAACATCCATAAGTACTCTTCCTATATACAACACACCCGACCCAATATGAGTCAGAAAATACTTGCAATATCACATCACATCCTGAAGCATATCTTATACCATATCCTAGAGTGCCACGTAAGTATATGAGAACATGTTTTGGAGAAACCCAATGAATCTATCTTGGATCAATCATAAAATGGCTAAGGGTGTTCACAACAAAACATATATCTGTTCTGGTGTTTGTCATATACATTAGAGAGCCAATCAGCTGGTGATACATGTTGGGATCAATCATATTAGAATATGAAGTGGAATCCTTTTGTTTCTTGAAGTTTTCACCCATCAAGGTAGCCATGGACTTGTAGTCCAACATCCCGAATCTCTTCGAAATATCAATGATATATTTTCCCCAACTTAGGAAAGTTTCCTCCTGCCTTTGCCATACTTCTAATCCCAATAACTAATGCATCAATCCGAGTTCCTTCATTTCAAACTCAGAGGCAAGCTTCTTCTTACACCATTCAATTAGTTTCTCATTTCCCGTGAGAAACAAATTTTCCACATACAAGACCAAAATTAGTGGATCATTATCCTCAATATTGTAGTAAATATTGGGATTTGCATCAGTCTTGGTGAATCCCAAGTTTACCAGGTATCTGTCTATCCATCCATACCAAGCACGAGGTGCTTGCTTGAGCCTATATAATGCCTTTCTTAGTTTACATACATGAGAATATTTCTTATGGACAATAAATCCTTCTGGTTGTTTGATGTAAACTTCTACCTCAATAATTCCATTGAGGAATGTGGTATTTACATCCATAGGATGCAACTTCCATCCCATAGCTGAAGCAATAGCAATGTCCATCCCATAGCTGAAGCAATAGCAATGATGGTTCTGATGGAAGTATAGCGAGCCACAGTAGGAAATGTTTCGTCATAGTCAATTCCTTCTTTATGAGAGAATCCTCTGGCAACAAATACGGATTTGTGTTTCTCCACCCTACCATATACTCCATGTTTAATCTTGAAAATCCATTTGGATGTCACTATCGACTTACCCTTAGGTATCAACATAACCTCCCATACGCCATTCTTCATAATGGACTAGGACTCCTCCGTCATGACATCCTTCCAAACTTAGTGTTTGGAGGCTTCTTTGTATGTGGTGGGTTTTGAGTCAATGATGTGACTCATCAAGGCTACATAACTCAAGAATCTAACAGGTCTTTTTCTTTCTCAGTGGATTCCACGTGGAGCTTCGTGCCCCTCTGCATCCTGCAATTTTTTTTGTGCCCATTTAGGTATTTTACGGTTTAATGCCATATTTATGGGAGCATCATCTAGCTCAAATAGCTTAATGGGACTGATTGGTTCATTCCTTTCTTTAGACTCCCTCTTAATTTATGGAGGGGGATATGATCTCATCTCTTCATCATCGTCGATCTCCATATCATATTCACTTCCTTTTTGGATAGTCATTTCTTCTTTAAAGGTTACATCTTGACTGATTTCAATTTTTCTCGATCCTGGAATGTATATTTGATAAGCCTTTGAAGACTCACTGTATCCCAAGAATGTGTTGATTAAATTTTCATTGATTCTAATATGGAATTGCAGTGTCCCCACAGGTTTTCATTGATTCCACCAAGTCCCACTTATAGTGTCGTCGATCCCTTACAGAGTGGGTTTGTGCCTTGAAGCACCTTGTACATAGTTGACAAGGTCCCTGTACCCACAAGACTGTATCTTGAAGCCACCACCCTGATGAAGATGTTGAAGACCCTGTTGATGGTGCAAAAGACCCTAGAGATGGTCCTCAATCCTTTGAGAATGATGGAGAATCCCTAGATGGGTTGGAGAAGCATTAATGACCCATTATGTAATCATTCATGCTCTAATGGTGTCATGGTACCCCAAAAAATGACCTTGCAACACTTGTTGGGGTCATGGAGCTCTTATATTATGATGATGACCTTGTATGGCTATGGAACCCATGAACATGTCCTTGGTATTATGAAGAATCCCATGGAACCCCCGATGAAGACCCTGATACTCTTGCAAAGGTCATGGAGCCCACTATTTGCACTTGACATGGTTAGATGGCATGATGATGTGGTCATTAAGGACTTAACAAAGTCATGGAACCTTTGTGAAGACCTTGATGCCCAGTTATTTCACTTGAAAGTTGTTAAGGAACCGACACACATATTGGATTTATGTTGAATCCCATGATGGCACTGTGCACATGGCATAGAAATCCCTAGTGGATTAATGCAACCCTATGATGATTGTGGAGGACAAACTCCCATGAATTTTAATGATATTATTAACTATTGAGAATATAAAATAATAAAAATAATGAAAATACATGTAACAAACCCTAATGGATTAATGACAACAAGGTTTACCATTGAAGTGGAAAGAAGTTTATGTGACAATTCAAAGTCAAAATAAAAATGATTAAAATTCATCTTACCTTGTTGAAGTCGGCCTTTATTTGAGGAAGTGGAAATATGTTCAATGTGTATAAAAATACATATCTCAACATTAGAATGAAAATGTATGAGTGCAAGAATAAACTCGCTAGTAGACCGAGGAAATAATAACTCAATGCCTGGAGCAGAGGTATTTCGTTGGTTTAAACTGAAGAAAAATTTCACGGGAGCAGAGAAGTACAAACTTATCCACAGAGTTTATTTTGGAACAATTTTTTTCTAGATTTTGATAGAAAGACCCAACTTCCAATAGAATATCCTTTTTATTTTTTTTGGACTGAATTTTTGATGGACTAAAGGAACTCATGATAGTAGAAGAATTCTGAATTTTCCCTTCTTTTTGCAGCAGAGCAATCCCAATTTCTTGAAGGTAACCCTTAGAAGTAACCACCTGCAACATCATAGATCTTTGAGGAATGTTTTAACATGTGACAACTGTTGAAATATTGTAACTTCAAAGGATTATTCTAAATGTATTTTACTGATGTAACCCAAGGGAGATGTTATTATTCCTCTAATGGGGTGTTACCATTGTAATTGGTCATCATAGAGTCATGAGGTAAAGACTCCTCTTGTGTTGGGTATTTAGTACCCTAATAAATAATATAATATAATGTTTTGAGTATTCGTAGGAGAATTCAGCCCAAACATCTTAGTGGGGCCGACTTGTCTAGTGCAAAATTCAAGTTGACACATGTGTATAAATAGAGGGGCTGTGGTTCTTATTTGAATACATACTCACTCACTTGTGTAGCACATAGTAGAGAGAGAGAGAGAGAGAGAGAGAGAGAGAGAGAGAGAGAGAGAGAGAGAGAGAGAGAGAGAGAGATAACAGGAGGAGGAGAACACCTGTATTTGGGGTTGCCCTTGATACATATTATACAAAGGAATTTGTTTTGGGTTTTCTTCCCCTTGAGGGTTTTCGAGGATAAATGTTGTGTCTATCTTGTGATTGTGTTTCTATCAGTGATCCTTGATATGTTTTTGCTATGATTTTAAATTGAATAATATTGAATATATTATAGCATATGAAAACTTAACATGGTATCAGAGCTAACCTGATTAGAGCAGCTTTCACAAGGTGAAAGTTTCTCTCTTCCCTCTTCGAAAGAAATTAGGGTTTCTGCAAAAGTTGGAGTTTTGAATATTTTCTTGCATAGAATTTTTCTCCCTCCAAAAGTGCATATATTGAGCCCTAAATCAAGTTTTTTGGGTGTCTATATCTGCGGGAAAGCCAAACCATAGTTTAGCAGTGAACCAAAAAACTGCAGTGAAACAGAACCAAAAAATATGTAGTGCCGCAACCTTGCAAGTAGGATTTGAAGAGTGAAGATTAGGGATCTCCAAAAAGCAGTTGGATCAACCAAATCGCCTTCTCCAAGCGCATATACTAGTAAGGTCAATCTCTTGTTTTGATAAATTTCAATTTTGAGTGACTTAGTAGACAAGATGACCCGAAGCACTATACTCGAGGACAAATTAGAAGGCCTAGAAAACTTCATGGCTTGTAAGTATAGGATTGGCCTCATTTTGAAAGAGAATGGTCTTGAGACGTAAATCAAGAATGAATTTTCAGAACCTAAAGAAGCTGAAGCTAAGGAGAAGCATGAACAAGACCTAATCAAGGCAATGAGGATCATTGCTGATTCCATTAAGGATCACTTGAACCCTCTGTTAGTTTTTCAACATTAAGCTAGCATCATTAGGATATTTTAACTGAGAGAATAACAAGTAAAACAATCAAACACAAGAGAAAATCAACACAATGTTTTTCCTCGGGGAAACCATAAAGGAGAAAACCCCGCAACTTCCTTAGAGATAGAATCAGCACCAAAACAGTAAAATCCCCAAAACAATAAGTGATATCCCAACAGCAGCAATCTTCTTCTTATCTAGCCCCAGTGTCTTCTCCTTCCTCAACTATGCACTATACTTGAGTGTGGATGAGTTGTGTGATAAATAGAGACTCCAGTTCTCTATTTATGCTAATCCCGACATGACAAAAACCCTACTAGGGCCA
Source organism: Pseudotsuga menziesii (assembly GCA_001517045.1). Lineage (NCBI taxonomy): Eukaryota > Viridiplantae > Streptophyta > Pinopsida > Pinales > Pinaceae > Pseudotsuga > Pseudotsuga menziesii. Next base: position 33,681 of record LPNX011016637.1, read on the forward strand.
ACCTCTACTAGGAGATTCTAATAACCCTAGTGCCCCGGAACTACGGGGACTTTAACCCTTAGACAATCAGAGGGTTACTCACTATGACTTGACATGACTTATTTACATTATTGATCCTCCCGATCGAAACATCGGGGCATGACAATATGACTCAATTACATTATAGGTACATCCCAGAATAAACATCGGGTTACAATACATAAGATACATATATGAATACATTTCAAAGTTACAAATACATCAACACTCCCTCTTAACTAGGAAGGTATTATTTCGACACAATTTTTAGCACTGGTCTTCTTCTCTGTATCAGCTGGATCATCTCGTCATCTGCATCTCAAGTCTTCTGAGTCTTCAAGTCATCTTTGTCTTCAAGTCATATTCATCTTCAAGTCATGTTTGTCTTTGGATCTAGATCATCTCTTGATCTGGATCATCATGGGACATCATCACTGGATTTGGATCATCACTGGATCTGGATCATCATTGGGTATCATCACTGGATCTGGATCATCACTTGATTTGGATAATCATTGGGTATCATCACTGGATCTCGATCATCATGGGTGCTATATCATGATTCTTCTCGTCATAGGAAGTTCTACAGAGTCAACCCTTTTTCATGTTGGTTGTAGGCCTAGCCATCATGTAGGCCTTTGACCAGCACTTACATCTAACCTACTTGTCAGAAAGGAAAACCCAGCACTCACATCTGATCATGTAGGAACCAATCTTATAATCATATCATAAAGGCCCAGCACTCACATTCACCAGCATGATAGGACACACCTACTATCATCTGTGAAAAGGCTCAGCACTTATAAACACTAGCATGATAGGACACACCTACTATCATCTGTGCAAAGGCACATCACTCACATCCACCAGCATGGTAGGACACACCTACTACCATATGTGGAAAGGCTCAGTACTTACAATCACCAGCATGGTAGGACACACCTACTACCATCTATGAAAATGCACTGCACTTACAATCACCAGCATGATAGGACACACCTACTATAATTTGTGAAAAGGCACATCACTCACATCCACCAGCATGATAGGACACACCTACTATCATCTGTGGAAAGGCTTTGCACTTACATCCATCCAGGAGGGAACACATCCTACTCATAATGATGGAAGGGCTTGCATTCATATCTGATCTTATAGGAACCAATCCTACAGTCATATCAGAATGGCCCCTAGTCCTTGAATGAGCTACCTGATAACTGACCAGGTGCCTCCATTCTCCTAGAGAATGGCAGTTGCTCTTACATCCGACCTGCTCGTCGAAATGGCCAAAATTCACATCCGACATGGAAGGAACCTAATCCTTTAGCCATGACAGAATGGTTCAGCCCTTACATCTGATCAAGTGGGAACACATCCCTCTATCACATCAGAATGGATTCTCAGTCCTAGACTGATTTGTCTTGGTAACTGACCAGGTGCCTCCATTCCTAGAATGGCAGTTGCCTTTACATCTGTCCTACTCGATATAATGGACAGCACTCATATCTGACATGGAAGGAACCAATCCTCTCACCATGAAAAAATGACTCATCCCTTACATCTGACCATGGAAGGAACCAATCCTCTCACCATGACAGAATGGCTATGGATCTCATCACTTTCTCTTGGAGGAAACCTCAATCTGGAGAACACCAAGCTTCTCCCTGAAATACTCGAACTTCAGCCTAGCCAATGGCTTCATCAATACATCAGCTATCTGTTCCTTCGTCGCAACATACTTGAGCTTCACTGCTCCCCTCTGCACCATATCCCTAATATAGTGATACTTGATCTCGATATGCTTCAACTTATCATGGAACACTGGATTCTATGACAACTTCACGCAACTCTAGTTGTCACAATGTATACAAGTAGCATCCAACTGGAAATCAAATATATCATATAGTAGCTTCCGCAGCCATACTGCCTCACAACTAGCTGAACAAGCTGCGACATACTCTACTTCAGCTGTACTCAGTGCCACACAGGATTGCTTCCTACTAAACAAAGAGATCACATCTAATCCCATACTGAAGCAACACCCTGAAGTGCTCTTCCTATCAATGGCACTGCCTACCCAATCTGAATCAACATAACCCTCCAGGTTAATCTTTTGATTCACATCATACTTGAGCCCATAATCAACTGTACCCTTCAAGTACCTCAGAATATGCTTTGCAGCCATCAAGTGAACATGTCTCGGATCTATCAGGAACTGGCTCAAGGTGTTCATAGCAAAGCAAATGTCTGGTCTTGTGTTCGTTAGGTACATCAATGATCCAATCATGTGCTGATGCATCATAGCATCAACTGTCTCTGATGAAGAATCACTCAATAGCTTCAGGTTCGATGCCATAGGTGTGGCCATAGCCTTGCAGTCCATCATCCCAAACCTCTTCAGGATCTCTACTGCATACTTCCCTTGTCCAAGGAAGATTCCATCTATATTCTGCCACACCTCCATACCTAGAAAGTAATGCATCATTCCCAAGTCCTTCATCTTGAACTAAGCAGCAAGCTTTCTCTTTGTATTAGCAATCAACCCACTTGTACCTGTTACAAATAGATCATCTACATACAGTAGGAGCATCACTCGGTTGCCATATTCAAACTTGTAGTAAAGATTGGAATATACTTTACTCTTGGTAAAGCCCAAACTGGATAGAAAGCTATCAATTCTTCCGTACCAGGTCCTAGGTGTCTGTTTCAAACCATATAGGGATTTATTCAATCTGCATACATGAGACTCTCTGTCATGTGTCTCAAAACCGAGTGGTTGTTCTACATACACTTCCTCTTCCATTACACCATTCAAGAAAGCAGTCTTGACATCCATCTGGTGTATCTTCCATTTCATCACTGCAGCCAGAGAAAGTACTGATCTGATGGAAGTGTATATGGCTACAGGTGCAAAGGTTTATTCATAGTCTATTCCTTCTTTCTGAGAGAAACCCTGAGCTACAAATCTTTCTTTATACTTTTCAATGCTACCGTATGCAGCATGCTTGATCTTGTAGATCCATTTGGAAGTTACAATTGACTTCCCTTCTGGTCTTGGGACAACATCCCAAGCATCATTCTTCATGATCGACTGATATTCTTCGATCATAGCATCCTTCCATTCTTTCTATTCTGCCGCTTATTCATAACTGGAAGGTTCTTTATCAATGAAATCACATAGTAAGGCTACATACCCGGAGCAGGATCTGGTCCTCTTTCTTTCTCTGTGATTCTCTTCTAGAGCCCCATATATTTCTGCACCTTGGATAAGTTCACGTACCCAAGATGGTTTACTTTAATGAGGATTCTTCTCCAGAGGTGGATCTAGAGGTCTTTGTGGTTCCTCGAAATCTCGATCTTCTTCTTGAGCTTCTTCATTCATGGTTGTATCATGAATTCTAGGTACTTCTTCTTCTGCTTCTTCAGGTTCTTCAGCAGGTCTCTTTTTGGATTTGTTGTAGGCTGTGTCTTCATCAAATTTCACATCCCTGCTGATGTCAATCTTCTTGTATCCTGGGAAATAGATTCTGTAAGCCTTCGAGTTTTTAGAGTATCCCACAAATATGCCCTTCTTTCCCGAAGGATCTAATTTTGTTCTCTTCTCTTTTGGAATGTGTATGTACACAAGACAACTGAATATTTTGAGATGGTTAACTTATGGTTTCTTTCCGGAGAAGACTTCTTTAGGAGTCTTGTTCTAGATTACTCTATGTGGAGTACGGTTTTGTACATACACTGTTGTTCTGGCAGCTTCAGCCCAAAGATGCATAGGAAGATCTTGATCATGAAGCATTTCTCTTGCAGCATCCATGATGGTTCTATTCTTTTGTTCCACAATCCCATTCTATTGTGGATTATAAGGAGTGGACAACTCCCTCTTAATCCCTAATTCTTTGCATAGCTCTTTGAATTCATTCAAAGTGGATTCTCCACCATTATCTGATCGAAAAATATTGATCTTCTTTTTAGTGTGATTCTCGATCAAATCTTTGAATTCCTTGAACTTACTAAATACTTCATCTTTGTTCTTCATGAAGTAAACCCATGTCTTTCTAGAAAAATCATCAATAAAATAAACATAGTATGCATACCTACTTAGTGAATTTGATGACATAGGACCGCATACATCGGAGTGGATGATTTCTAGTATGCCTTTGGCTTTGCTTTCGCTACTAGGAAATGTCTTCTTTGTATTCTTCCCTTTTGCACATCCTTTGCAGACCCCATCATGTTTTGCTTGGAATTCTGGAAGACCTTCAACAACTTTGCTTGCAACAGGTAGTGCTCTGTAATGAACATGTGCAAGGCTTCTATGCCAAAGCTCATTTGGCTCTACTGTGTCATGGACCAAGGCTTGTTCTAGATGGCCCTTCAATTTGTACAGACCTCCTTCTTGTTCTCCAATTACTACCGCATCATCGATAGTATTTCCTCTAGGCCACATAATGACTTGACCATCTATGAATGCAACCCTCATTCCTTTTGCATCCAATGCTGATATGGAGAGAAGGTTCTTCTTGAGTCTCAACACAAACAATACTTCTTTCATTGTTAGAGACTTACCAGAGTCTAGTTTATATGAATATTCCCCACTACCTTTGATTGGATATTGGTAGTCATCTTCTAGCTTCACCTTGTGAGGTGATTCATGTTTTGACAGTCTTACAAAGGATTCCTTGAATCCCGTCATATGTTTGGAAGCCCCACTGTCTATAAGCCAATCATCACTACCATGAGTAATGTTACTTGTGAGAGCGGAGATCAAAACATATTCATCCTCGCTTGAAGAATCTTCACTTTCATCCTCTCCTTTCGTGCTTCTTCTTGAGAACATTCTTCCCATAGTCTACTAAATTTGACTAGCTTCTTTCTAGCACAGATTCCTTGGATGAAAGAATCCCATGACCTAGGAAGGCCATTCAAAGTAGTCATCACAATCTCTGCATTTTCCACTTCTTCATCAACAGCTTCTAATTGTTCCTTGATCTGAGAAACCCTTGTGAAGTAGGACTGAATAGTCTCTGCATTCTGAATCTTTACATTCTTCAGTTGATTCCTCAAATTCATCTTCCAGTTTATGTTCTTCCCTTCAAACAATTTGGTTAGGGCATCAAACATAGATTTAGGTGTCTTGAGAGAGGACACCTGAGGGATAAGGTGATCCTTGATAGAATTAGCAATGATCCTCTTTTCCATAACCATCTTCTTCTTATGTAAGGAATTTTCCTCATTTCCCTCTGGAACTGGAACCTTCTCATGAATGTAGGAGTCTAATTCATTCTCTTCCAAGACTAGGGAGATCCTATACTTCCAGGCTCAGAAGTTATTAGCTCCCTCAAGCTTTTCATCAATCTTGGTATGATGAGACATCTTAAACTGAGAACCTCAAATGGAAATACAAAATATTTTAGATCTTACCAGGTTCAAGATGTTGGATCTGAAACTTGAGCTGAAATCCTGCAGAGCTGGTTCAAGAGAAAATTAGGGTTTTTCTTTTCTGGAGTTTTGTCCACCCAAATGACTTGAAATTTGTTCCTAACTTCGATTTTGGGGAGGAGATCAATCCAGGCCTGGGCTCACTGAAAAATTCCTCTTCTATGAAAATCCCTAATTTCTGATAGTAGTGACAGGTCCAAAACTGAAAAATCTCATAATTGGATTCTGCTTCGACAGAAAGATGTGCCCTAAGGAGGAGAGTTGTTCCACCTTACTTTTGATGAAAATCTATGGAGGAAGATCCACAAACTAGGAAGGCCTAGTTCCTGCAGCTGCACAATGTCTTCTTCTTAGGTTAGCTCTGATACCATGTTAGTTTTTCAAAATTAAGCTAGCATCATTAGGATCTTTTAACTGAGAGAATAACAAGTACAACAATCAAACACAAGGGACAATGAACACGGTGTTTTTCCTTGGGGAAACCATAAAGGAGAAAATTCCGCAACTTCCTCAGAGATAGAATCAACACCAAAATAGTAAAAGTCCCAAAATAGTAAGTGATCTCTTGACAACATTAATATTCTTCTTATCTAGCCCCAGTGTCTTCTCCTTCCTCAACTATGCTCTATAATTGAGTGTGGATGAGTTGTGTGATAAATAGAGACTCCAGTTCTCTATTTATACTAATCCCGACATGACTAAAACCCTACTAGGGCCGACCTCTACTAGGAGAGTCTAATAACCCTAGTGCCCCAGAATTGCGGGGACTTTAACCCTTAGACAATCTAAGGGTTACTCACTATGACTTGACATGACTTATTTACATTATTGATCCTCCCGATCGGAACATCGGGGCATGACAATATGACTCAATTACATTATAGATACATCCCAGAATAAACATCAGGTTACAATACATAAGATACATAGATGAATACATTATGAAGTTACAAATACATCAACACCCTCAAGTGTCATCTAACAAGACACCTAAGAAAATGTATGATGCACTTTCCAGAATGTATGAGGAAAATAACATAAACAAAAGGATGAATATGAGAACTCAATTGAAGGGCACCAAGATGAGAAAAGGAGAATCTATTCAAGATTACTTCACAAGAATCTCCTAGATCAAAGAGAAGCTAAGTGCTATTGGAGATATCCTTTATGAGGATGAATTGGTTATGAATGTTCTCAATGGCCTCACTAGACCTTGGGATTCATTCATCCAAACTCTATGTGTAAGAAAATAAAGTACGAAGTTTGACATAGTATGGGAAGATTTCATACAATAAGAATCTACAGTAGCCAATAGAGAAACTCTTCTCAAAGAATATGATCAGGCTCTAGCTTCCCATACTAAAGAAATACATAAATCAAACTTCAAGAAGAGTAATCATAAGCCTTTAAAGAAGAAATTCCAGAAGAATAAGAAGAAGGATTACTCAAAGTATCAATGCTACAACTGTCATAAGATAGAACATCTTGCTAGAGAATGTCCATCATAAAAGAAGAAGAACAACAAAATGCATCATGCTCATCTAGCTGAAGATGAGAATGAAAAAATACCTCGAAAGAAAACTAGAGGTGAAGATGTAGAAGAATATGTGTTATTCTATGCACTCTTTGGGTCTGTAACACCTGGAGAAGATACATGGATTATTGATAGTGGTGCCTCTAAGCACATGACAAGAAAGAAGAGAACTCTGTCAAATATTGAAGAGAAGAACTCTTCCCAGAAGGTATCATTGGGAGATGACTATCAATATCCCATCAAAGGTATTTGAGAATCAATCTACAAGCTTGACTCTGGGACCTCCATAAAGATGAAGGAAGTACTTTATGTTCTATGTTTGGAAAATAACCTACTCTCCATCTCAGCTCTAGAGTTTCCTTTATAAATGGACAAGTACTTATATGGTCCAAAGGAAATACACTTGAAGATGTTGTAGTCATTGGAGAAGAATAAGGAGGGTTGTACAAGCTCAAAGGACATCCAAAGAAAACCCTTGTTCATGATACTACCAGCTCAAGTGAACTATGGCATAGGATACTTTCTCACATCAACTACAAAGAATTTCCCTATGTGAGCAAGGTGGTAACATGGTTACCATATCTGAAGATCGAACATGAGGGAACCTGCAAGGGATGTGCATAGGGAAAGAACATCAAGAATCCCTTTCCAAAAAGTGACATAAAGACTAAAGGTATGTTGGAACTAATCCATTCTGATGTATGTGGTCCTATTCCCTCCATATCCTTGAGTGGATATGAATACTGTTTCACATTTACTGATGATTATTCAAGAAAGACTTGGGTACACTTCTTGAAGAATAAGAGTGAAGTGTTCGAGAAATTCAAGGAATTCAAAGCCTCGATAGAGAACTAGTCAGAAAAGAGAATCAAGACACTGAGATCAGATAATGGTGGAGAATATACTTCAAATGAATTTGAAGCATTCTGTAAGGAGGAAGGAATCAAGAGGGAGCTAACCACTCCCTATAATCCCTAACAAAATGGTGTTGCAGAAAGAAAGAATAGAAATATTATGGAAGCAGTGGAGACCATGATTCATGACCAAGACCTCCCTATGCACCTATGGGATGAAGCTGCAAGAACAACTGTATATGTGAAAAATAGATTATCTCATAGTGCTCTTGGATTCAATATTCCTGAAGAAATGTATATCGATAAGAAACCTGAAGTAAGCCATATCAAGATATTTGGCTGTCCAGTATATGTACATATTCCGAAAGAGAAGAGAACTATATTGGATCCTTTTGGTAAGAAGGGAATATTTGTAGGGTACTATGAAGTCTCCAAATCCTTTAGGATATGCATCTCAGGATTCCATCATATCGATATTAGTAGGGATGTAACCTTCGATGAATAGGTAGCTCTTAATAAATATATAAGGCGTCATCTTGATGAAGTACATAAAAAAGATGTACCTCCTAGAAGGATAGAAGCTGATCCAACTCCTGAAATAGTAGCATCAGAAGATCATGACATGCTACAGCCTCAGGATCCCCCTACTATGGATATCTCTCGAAAGAGAAAACCTTCTTAGATAAGAGAAATCATAAAATAAGTATAAATATATGGAGCACCGGAAGGCTCCAAAAGAACCAATAAAAGATCAAATCCATATTCCAGTTTTGTAGATTTGATGTGTGATCTTTTAGACCAAGAACCCACCAGCTATGAGGAAGCTGCACAGAGGAAATAATGGGTTGAAGCAATGATGGAAGAATATGAGTCGATCATGAAGAATTATGTTTGGGATATTGTTCCCAAACCAGAAAACAAGAGTTTGGTATTTTCAAAATGGATCTACAAGATAAAACATGTTGCAGATGGAAGTATTGAAAAGTACAAAGCAAGATTTGTGGCTAGAGGATTCTCTCAAAAAGAGGGGATCAATTATGAAGAGACATTTTCTCTAGTAGAAAGGTACACTTCCATCAGAGCTATCGTGTAAATTTCTTCCATGATGAAATGGATGTAAAGATAGCCTTCCTTAATGGTGTGATTGTGGAAAAGGTTTACATCGAACAACCATAAGGATTTGAATTCGAAGACAGAGCAACCCATGTATGCAAGCTGAAAAAGGCTCTGTATGGACTAAACCAAGCTCCCAAAGCTTGGTATGGAAGAATAGATGGATTCTTAACAAGCATGGGATTTACCAAGAGTAAATCTGATCCTAATCTCCATATGAATATTATGGATGATGAACCAGTCATACTATTGTTGTATGTGGATGATATATTTCTAACGAGAAATGAAAAATAGATCAAGGATTGCAAGAAGAATCTAGTTGAAGAATTCAAGATGAAAGATCTTGGATTGATGTATTATTTCCTAGGACTGGAAGTGTGGCAGAGCCCAGAAGGAATATTTATGAATCAGGGAAAGTATACAGTAGAAATCTTGAATATATTTGATATGTTGTATTGTAAATCCATGGCCACACCCATGGACACCAAATTAAAGATGTTGTATAATGAGACATCCGAGCTAGTGGACATGGATCACTATAGACAAATTATTGGGTTATTAATGAATCTGACGAACACAAGGCCATATATATTCTTTGATATGAACACCTTGAGTCAATATCTAGTTAAACCTAGATGGGTTCACTTGATAGATACAAAGCATGTGATGAGGTACCTAAAAGGTATGATTGATTTGGGACTATAATATGGGAGTGATCATGACTACAATTTGTATGGGTATACAGATTCAGATTCGGCAGGAAGTGTCACAGAAAGAAAGAGCACCTTAGGTGGATGCTATTGTCTAGGATCTGTCATGATATCATGGTTTAGTAAGATATAGTCCATTTTTTGTCTCAATACAACTGAAGCAGAGTAGATCGCAGCTTTCTCCACTTGTTGTGAAGCGATATGGCTTCAGAAGCTGATACCAGAGTAATTTTTTGTAACAACCAGAGTTGTATAAAGATGATAGAAAATACGGTGTTCCATGACAAATAGAAGCATATAGAAATATGATATTTCTATATAATGGATATGGTACAAAAGGGATATATCAAGCTCTAGTATGTGGGTACCGATGAGCAAGTTGCTGATATACTATCCAAGCCTCTGTCTCGAACAAAGTTTGAATATTTCTGTGGCAAGCTTGGTGTAGTTCGAAAGGACTTTCCTAGCAAGTAGGAAGAATGACGGGACTACAATTGTTGGACCCTCTTCGAAAAAGAAGAATCAGGTCGAAGACATGAACCCTCCTCGAACAAAAGGGGAGCAAGTTGATAATATGAAACTTCCCAAGAAAGGGGGAGAAATGATGAGACTGACATCGATGATGGATGATAGTGATGATGGTATGGCATTTATTTGTGGATGATAGTATCCTCTCTTAAGGATAGAAGTTATAACACTCGGTGCATGAGAGTGGTCCTTACTAGTTAAAGGATGACCTTGCAAGATGTTACTCTTGCATGGAGAATACTCACATTTAGTTCTAAATACTGTAGATTAAACACTCACTCAGGAGTGGTCCTAACCTCAGTGGCCTGGATGCTCTATGATGAGTCCAAATAGATGACATGATTGACATTTTGTATGTAGTCTATATCTTCTATGCATATGATACTCTTGTATCGAGAGTATGCCTACATTCATATGTAGATGCCATAGAATAACACTCCCTTGGGAGTGGTCCTACCCTGTGTGGTATGGATGCTTTATGATGAGTCCTCATGGATGTCATAGTATAACACTCACTTGGGAGTGGTCCTAACCTGTGTGGTATGGATGTTCTATGTTGGGTCGATATTTTGAATGCGGTCGAGATCTGCTCTATAGACAATACTCTTACATGGTAGAGTATACCTACACATGAGTGTAGATACTGTAGTATAACACTAACTTGTGAGTGGTCCTAGTCTGTGTGGTATGGATGGTATATGATGAGTCCTCATGGATGATAGGGCTATAACTAGGTGCAGTCGAGATCTACATTTAATTGTAGAAGATTCAGCTGATCGATTTCATGGATCATGCTAAAGGAGGATTGTATCGTCCTTGGACTTATGTCCTAAAGTGATTAGCATTGATCATCTTGCAAATAGATCATGTGCATTGCCAGTAGAGTGGCGACCAAGGATGAAGTAGATCGAAGTGCAACTAAAAAAGATCAAGAAGGATCGAAGGACTGCTGCAAAGGATCGAAAGGATCGAAGTGCTACTGCAAAAGGATTGAAAGTATCGAAGTGCTTCTACAAGGGATCGATAAGATCGTAAGGCTACCTCAGAAGACCAAAGTGTTGTTGCAAAGGATCAAGAAGATCAAAGTGTTTCTACAAAGGATCAAGAAGATCAAAGTATTGCCACAAAAGATCGAGAATATCGAAGTGCTGCTGCAAAGGATCAAAGTAATGCAAAGGATCTAGAAGATAGAAGTGCTTCTATGAAGGATCGAAAGATCAAAGCGTTGCTGCAAAGAAAGGATTAAGTGATCATGTGATGAAAACAATAAAGAGTAACTGTTCAAGTTACTGATCGTGGAGAACTTCCTTTGACGTATAGATGTATTACCTCGATGTATTGTTGTAACTGTCTCTCTATTCTCCTATAGTCTCTGATGATGTTGTTAGTAGAATAACCTTCTCGTTAAGGGGGAGTGTTGAAATATTGTAACTTCAAGGGATATTCTAAATGTATTTTATTGATGTAACCCAAGGGATATGTTATTATTCCTCTTATGGGGTGTTACCATTGTAATTGGTCATAATAGAATCATGAGGTAAAGACTCCTCTTGTGTCGGGTCTTTAGTACCCTAATAAATAATATAATATACTGTTTTGAGTATTCCTAGGTGAACTCGACCCAGACAGTTTAGTGGGGTCGAATTGTATAGTTAAAAATTCAAATTGATACATGTATATAAATAGAGTTGTGGTTCATTAGAGGAAATTTCAACTCAAAATGGGCCTCCTAGGGAAAATTAATAAAATAATAGTTAAAATAACAAAATAATATTTCTTAATTTTGGAGGAAGAAAAAAAAATCTACTTTTTTATTCGTATTTTTGACATATCTCCTTGTGTTTTTACTCAAATTTCGAATGGGAGAGCTCATTGGATGTGAAATTTAATTTCGTATCCAACGAGATCTCCTGATCAAAATTTGAGTAAACACAGGGAGATATGTCGAAAATATGAACAAAAAAGTAGTTTTTTTATGATACCTATTCTCAAATTTATATTAAAAAATTGTTTAAGAGGTGCTTCCTTTTTTAATTTTAAATCATTTTGATTGACTAATACATGATGACATTGAATTTGTATTATTTTTGGAAGGCCCATTTTAAATTGAAATTTTCTCTAATGCTTATTTGAACACAGATTCACTCACTTGTGTAGCGTATAGGATAGAGAGAGAGAGAGAGAGAGAACTGAAGGAGGAGAACACCTGTTTTTGGGGTTGTCCTTGATACATCTTATACAGAGGAAGTTTTGCTGGGTTTTCTTCCCCTTGAGGGTTTCCCAAGATAATTGCTGTGTCTATCTTGTGATTGTGTTTCTATCAGTGAGTCTTGATATGCTGTTGCTATGACTTTGAATTGAATATTATTGACTCTAGTATAGCATATGAAAAATTAACAACAACCCTGTAGGGATTGAACAAATGACCTGAAACTAGTCAAGGTCACTTCTAGGTAGACCCAAATTATCTTTGTGTTTTTGACATCCTAAAGGGAACATGCAACTAAATTTAACCTTTGATAGGGATTATACCAGCATCATGAGATAATTAAGAAATAGTTTGAGCTTGTTTTAGGATAGCAGCAACATACTCAAACACAAAAAACACTTGTTCCATATAGTTCTTCTTTGCATGTGTTCCTAGGGGCATAATTGATAAGTATGTTAAATTCTGTGAAGTGTAGCAGTAGCTACATTGAAATTTTTTGAAGAAACATAATGATGGTTGAATTCTTCCTAAAATTATGAGTAGTGACTTGTATGCACAGTCATGTACAACCAACAAAAGTTTTTTGACTGAGCATAGTCTTCTGTGATGATATAAGACATTGATATTATGATGTGACAAAGTACAGTGACATTCACAACCAGTATCCAAACTTGTCTGAGGTTGAATACTGAAGTATGATCAACATGCACACAAAGCAAGTCCAAACTTGCAAACCCAAGGTAGCAATAAAAGTGGTAAGTCCTAGAAATGGAAGTGTTGGGGTTTGTATGTCTTGTTTGTTTTATTGCAAGTCTGTGTGTTTATGGTTTCTTCATGATTGACATGCACAATTGAGTGAAAAAAGGGTGATGAGGCTTGACTAAAACTCATCCTTAGCATATATAAATTTCACTTTATCTACAACAATCACTTAGGGTTAAAATTATGGAAATTGAACCCAGGTGTTAAAACAATTACACTCACAAAAATTGCCAATTACACATGCAAATTACACATAAAGGAGATTGAATATGGAGCAGAACACTAATATGTATTCAATAAGTGTACAATATCCAACCCTGTGAAGTCATAGGCTTCCACAATAAATAATTACATGAGATATTCGAATGCATAAGGATACCATTCAAATTTGGTCAAAAGCAGGCTTACTAAATCTAAGCAAATCCCCCATAGGTGCATAAAGCAGTTTCCAAATCTGTCTAGGAGCTCGTGAATTGGAAAAATAAATTAGGCAAGCTAATAGATGATGGAAGGACAACTCATACATGCTTTTCTTAGGAGAAAATATTGGAGGATGATGAGGACAAAAAACAAGTTAACTTCACCTAGTCAAACTTTCCCAATTGCCTTAAAACTCAGCAAAAGCAGGCAATAAAGCAGAAAAAGCAGACATGCGCTAGGAAGGCCAGGAATAAATTATATTTGATTCCAAGTGGTTTCCCAAGTGACCCATGACTCAAATTTAGCAATTTTGACCACTTTGGAGATGTGGAGGACAGCTTGCATAAGGTGGAATATGGAAACTAGGCAAATGAGACAAAAATGGATTAATTAATGTCTAAGGTAGATAAATATGGGTTGATTATTCTAACACCCCCCCTTAAGCCTGACTTATGAGTAAAATATCAGAAAATTATAGGGCCTAGAAAAAAGGCTTAGTCACCCTTTACATACTGCATGTCCATTTAACCAAGGAAAGAGGCAAAAACCCAGTGGAAAAAAAATCCTCCCTTAAACATGGACAGTAAAAAAAAATTTGAAAATATTGTCATCACTCATGCTTCACAGTATGATCAAAAATCCCCAGTAGTGATTTGAGATTACTGAATGTCTTCTCACAAAAAACTTTGGTGAAGATATCTGCTACTTGTTCTGAAGATGAACAGAAGAGTAGGTGAATGGTGCCATCATGCACAAGCTGTCTGATGTAGTGCATATGGATCTCAATGTGTTTGATTCTCTATATCTGAACTGGATCATTACAGATTCTAATGGTACTTTGATTATGACAATAGATAGTAGTTGAGTATTTTGATTCGAAGCCACACTCACCAAGTAACCCCTGCAACCATAAACATTGAGTTGCTGCATTTACAACTCCTTTGTACTCTGCTTCTGTAGATGAGAGTGCAATGGCACTCTGTTTCTTGCTTGACCAGCTGATTGGTCCTTTAGCAAGCATGAAAACATATCTTGATGTTGACTTTCGATTTGTGTTTTCACTTGCACAATCACTGTCAGTAAACCCAATCAAATCAAGATCAGATTTAGCTTTGTAGAAGATCCCATGAGTCCTTGTTCCCTAAACAAAGTTAAGGATCCTTTTGGCTGCTCTCCAATGGATCTCATGAGGATGATCCATGTATCTTGAAGCCACACTTACTTCATAATAAATATCAGGTCGAGTATGTGTAAGGTACAGCAAACACCCAATTAGTTTCCTATACAGTGTATTGTTTACCATAGGTGAAGAATCTGCTTCTTCAAGCTTAACTCCTGAAAGGAAGGGAGTCTTGCTTGGCTTGCAATACTTCATGTTGAATTTGTTCAGAAAATCCAAGGCATACTTGGACTGATGTACTTTTATTCCATTTTTGGTTTGAGCAATCTCAAGACCCAAGAACTGGCTCAATAACCCCAAGTCTGTCATTGAAAATGCATGGTTCATTGCATCCTTCAAGGAGGCAATTTCATCCTTTGAGCTTCCTATAATGAGAAGGTCATCAACATACAAGACAATAATCATTAATGAACCATGAATCAGCTTCAAATATACATTAGGATCTGACTTGCATCGAACAAAATTCAATGATAGCAGAAAGCTATCAATCTTGGCATACCAAGCCCTAGGGGCTTGCTTAAGCATGATACAATTATTTCTTTATCTTGCACACAAGAGATGGATTAGTAGCAAATACTTGAGGCTGCTGCATGTAAATCTCTTCAGTAAGATCTCCATTCAGGAAAGCACACTTCACATCCATGTGATGTACCTCCCACTGGTTCGAAGCTGCAATGGCTAAAGCTATCCTGATGGAGTCCATCTTTTCCACTGGTGCAAAGGTCTCATTGTATTCTATGCCATGTACCTATGAGTATCCCTTGGCTACCAATATTTCCTTATATTTAAAAGGTGAACCATCAGCATCAAACTTGGTTCTGTAAACCCACTTACATTGAACTAGCTTCCTCCCTGGGGGGAGGTCAACCAGCGCCCAAGTGTTGTTCTTCTGGAGTGAGCTAAACTCTTCTTTCATGGTTGTTTTCCATATTTGATCATTTGCTAAATCTTCATATGTCTGTGGGTCTGATTCAACCATCAGATATCATTTCTCTGCAAACAAAGGATCTTTCATACATAGAGCACTCTCAAACTGAGATCTAGTCCTCCTAGGATCATTAGGATTTCCAGCTAGTTCTCCAGCTGCATGAATGGTCTTTGCTGCCCATTTTGGTCTTGTAGGACTGTTAGGATATGCAATTAAATCATCATTATCAGACATATCAGAATCATCAAGTTCAACTATCTCTTCACTTACATTCAATGGTTCTGGTGGTGAAGAGGATTCTCCAACTTCCACTGTTGCTAAAGGCCCTTCTTGGAACTGAACACTCCTTTCAATGAAGGCTTTGTTTGTGCTCAAATTGATCAGATTGCACCCTTTTGAATCTTTAGAGTACCCAACAAATTGACACTCTTGGCTTTGGGGCTGCAAATCCTTCCTCTTTTCTGTTGGAATTCTACCCCAAGCCCTTGAGCCAAAAATCCTGAAATGGGTCACATCTCGCTTGTGCCCACTCCATGCTTCAAAAGGCGTCATACCATAAAGATGTTTATGAGGCACCCTATTCTAGATATAGGCTGCACAGTTTATAGCTTTGACTCAAAACTTTGGTGGCAAAGTCTTATCCTCCATCATGCAGGTTGCCATCTCTTTCAGTGATATGTTCTTCCTCTCAGCAACACCATTTTGCTGTGGTGTGTAAGGGATCAAATGCTGCATCTGATTACCTGCATCTACACAATATTGAATGAACTTAGACTTGACATACTCACCACCATTGTCAGATCTGAGGACCTTGAGTTTCCTCCTAGACTGGTTTTCAACCAAAGCCTTAAAGACTTTGAAGAGGCCAAAAACTTCAGACTTGT
Organism: Pseudotsuga menziesii; assembly: GCA_001517045.1. Classification (NCBI taxonomy): domain Eukaryota; kingdom Viridiplantae; phylum Streptophyta; class Pinopsida; order Pinales; family Pinaceae; genus Pseudotsuga; species Pseudotsuga menziesii. The sequence continues at coordinate 50,257 of LPNX011016637.1, forward strand.
GTTTCAGGAAGTAAACCCAACAATACCTGGAAAAGTCATTTATGAATGTCAATGCATATTTGGACTGAATCATTGACATATGAGGAAATGTGCCAGCCACATCACTGTGGATCAACTCAAGAGGTGCAGAGGTTCTCTCATGACTAGTTTTCTCAAATTTATGCTCTGGGTGTTTTCCTAAGATGCAACCTTGACAGACTCCTTTGGAAAACTTAATCTTTGGTAACCCTATGACCATTTCTTTTTCACTAAGATCAGAAATATACTTGTAATTAAGGTGGCCAAATATTTCATGCCAAAGCTTGCTTGCCTCATTAGCATGAATCCGAAGAGCAGAGGGGTTTGAGTAAGGTAGGAAGTGTGAGAACATGTATACCTTCGAAGTGTGATTTGCAACTCCTTTTGCAATGACTTTACCACTTGAGATCTCTGTGATCTCAAATTCATCAAGGGAGAATATGACCTTCTTTGGAGACCCTGTGTGGGTCATCTGATACACTGATAAGAGGTTAGAGGCAAGACTTGGAACATACAATACATTGTTGAACTTACCATGGTCAAGATCAATCCTCCCTTTGCCCAAACTTTTAGTGAGAGAGTCATCTCCCAGTACAATTGGTGGACCTTTCAATATGTCAAGTGAGGTGAATGCCTCCTTGGTCGAAACCATATGTCTTGAAGCTCCAGAATCAATGATGAAACTAGGTGAGCTTGTTGTGCCAACAACCAATGCATGAACTCTCTCTCTGTCTTCTGAATTTGATCCTCCTTCCCTCTTCTTTGAGCTATCAGGAAGGGAGATGCCATTCTTCTCCAGGAGTTGGGTCAGCATGTCAATTTGCTTCTTCATGCAAGAGCTTTCAAGATGATTTCCCTTACTGCAGTATGCACACTTGCTCATTTCTCCTTTGTTATTCTTCTTCTGGGGGTTCTTCTTGGAACCTTGGGGCTCCTTTGGAGACTTGTTCTTCTCTCTCTTTTGTTCAGGTGGCTTCTTATATTTCTTCTTGCCTTTTGAATCCACCCTTGAATCTCCAGCAACCAAAGCTTGGTCTTTGGAAGGTTTGATGGTGCCCATCATCACCAATTTCTCTTGTTCTTGTGTGATAGATTCCATGAAATCTGCAAGGCTAGGCATTTTCCAGGTTTGAGCTGTCAAATTTGTGGCATGGAAGGTCAAGACAAACACTGAATAGTCAAGGCCAAGCTTTGAGAGTATTTCCAAAACCAGTTGCTCATCCTTCTTTTCGATCCCACACCGTTTTAGCTGCAAAACAAGGGCTTTGAACTTGGAAAAATAGAGTTGCAGGGATTCAAAGCTATTGGGACTTAGGGAGATCAATTCATTTTCAATTTGATGTCCCCTTATCTCATATATCTTACCAAAAATCTCAACAAGCTTCTCCCATACTTCATTTGGTGATGTTAATCCATCAAGATGGAAAAGGAGGTCTCTGGATATGCTCAGACACAGGAGACCATAGGCCTCATCCCTCCTGCTGTGCCATTTAATTTTCTTTGCAGTTACATTGGGCTCTACTTATGTTTACATATTCAATCTATAGAGGCCTTTCACTCTCAACAATATCTCCATCTCTTCTTTCCATTCAAATAAGTTAAATGGAGTCAAGATGATCTTCTGAGATTGATCCATAGCTCAGAAATTGTCCCTTCAGTCAGCAGAATGCTCCCAGTCAATGATGTCGAAAATACAATAACAAATTGGAAAGAGAGAAATTGATCTACAAATGCTCTGATACCATGTGGAAATTGAACCCAGGTGTTAGAACAATTACACTCACAAAAATTGCCAATTACACATGCAAATTACACACAAAGGAGACTGAATATGGAGCAGAACACTAATCTATATTGAATAAGTGTACAATAGCCAACCCTGTGAAGTCATAGGCTGCCACAATAAATAATTACATGAGAGATTTGAATGCATAAGGATTCCATTCGAAATTGGTCAAAAGCAGGCTTACTAAATCAAAGAAAATCCCCCATAGGTGCATAAAGCAGTTTCCAAATCTGTCTAGGAGCTCACGAATTGGAAAAATCAATTAGGAAAGATAATAGATGATGGAAGGACAACTCATAAATTCTTTTCTTAGGAGAAAAGAGTGGAGGATGATGAGGATAAAAAATAAGTTAACTTCACCTAGTCAAACTTTCCCAATTGCCTTAAAACTCAGCAAAAGCAGGAAATAAAGTAGAAAAAGTAGACATGCGCTAGGAAGGCCAGGAATAAAGCAAATTTGCTTCCAAGTGGTTTCCCAACCACTCCATGGCTCAAATTTATCAATTTTGACCACTTTGGATATGTGGGGGACAACTTGCATAAGGTGGAATATGGAAACTAGGCAAATAAGACAAAAATGGATTAATTAATGTCTAAGGTAGCTAACTATGGGTTGATTATTCTAAC
>LPNX011016637.1:53021-84012 GCA_001517045.1 Pseudotsuga menziesii
GATGATATGATGCACTGTATAATGATGAATTTGCATACTATGAAGTGATGATAAAAGTTAGCTATAACATACATAGTTGAAGTCTGACATAAATCCTATGATGATGTACACTTGTGTATGTGGATGATGACACTATATTTATGCTTGTGAGATGTTGATGAAGATGATGCTTAAGCAACATGAGAGCATACTAGATCTTGGGAAGACCTTTGTGCTTGACATGATACTTGAATAATACAACTGATGATTAGTGAGAGTATCTATTTGATGACTTGACAGTAACCAACAGTGTTGGTGAGTAGACCATGCAAAGTTGCAACAGTGAATAATGATGAGAAAAAAGAGGATGAGAAACAAAAATTGAGCCAACAGATTGATGAGATTGATGAGAAGTATTGAGAAGAGATTGACCAGTTTCAAATAAGATGGATAAGAAGTAGTATTGATGAGCATATGAGAAGAGATGGTCGAGCAACAAATTGATGACAATCAAATATTGACATCAATCTTGCAAGTGGTAACTTGCACCTGAGGATTAGACTCCTCAACCCTTCTTAGTTGGAGCTAAGAAAACCAGGTTGGGTCTTGTTACTAAGTTGGTGATCTTGTTATCAATTGGTGATAATTATAATTGATACGATTGTTGTCATCCATGTAAAATAAATAAAGATCAAAATTCCAAATATTCTTGTGTTTCTTGATGTGACGATTGTATGGTTGATTTAGCTGATACATTTGATTTCATAATTCATGACATAATGATTGATATACTCTGAATTATTAAAATAAGGTAAAACAATTTAAATTTCTCATACACTGATTAACCTCCCCCCCCCCCACCCCCGCTCCCCCTCTCAGTGTGGCCATCGTGTCCAACATAATGTTCCCTTCTTGCCTAAAGGTTCTACCTTTTTCCTTTTATCCTTGGGCACATGAATGCATACTGGAAAACCAAAGATACGAAGGTGGCCTACTTCTGGCTTTACTTCTGTCAAGGTTTCTTCCAGAGTCATGTTATTAAATATTTTATGAACATAAACAACTTTCTTGAATGCTTCTCCCCAGAAGAAAATTGGTAGCCTCTGGTCATGCATCATGGCTTTGGATCCCTCCAAAATTGTTCAATTCTTTCTTTTTGCAACCCCATCTTGTTAAGGGTTGTAGGGAACTGGTAGACCTGTCACCATGTTCCTTAAAGCTGGGAGAGATTGATAATTTAGATGAGCTAGTATTATGTGCCATAACTCATTGCTGTTAGTGGAATATAGGACTAATTCTTGAGCTAGTAGAGTGGTCAAACGATATAGGATTTCCTCCCTTATACCGATCACTTTTGATTTGTTCATGCTTGAATATTTGTGCCATGCTAGCACCTTTCCATCTGCGAATGTCACTTTTATCCCTTTTCTTCTAAAGCAGAGATGGAGACAAGGTTTCTTTTCATACCAAGTACATATAGTACATCATTTAGATGTAATAAGTCATTTGATTCTAACAGAAGAGAATTAGATACAAATCCTTTCACAATGTAGTTTGTGTTATCACTGATTTTCACTTAGTAAGCGATCTCAAGAAGGTAGGGCAGAGTGAGTGCAGCCTCAAAAAATCATGTACAATTCCTGCCTCAAGGTGGGCGAAATATCATGTTAAAGAAGAGAGCATTTTCTAAGGTGAAAATCTAAAGGTGAGTCAGATCGATGGATGAGATCTATTTCGCAAATACCACATGCACGACCAAAACATCCTTTGCATTTTTGCAAAATGACACTAAGGTGACCCCATGTTCCAAGGGTCGTGATCTGTAGGATATAGATCGATGAGTGAGATTGATTTTGCTAGATCAAAGTGCTCATTATGCTCTCCATCTCTCGATCCGCGAAATAGGTTAAAGTGATGCAACATCTGACGGTCTGAATCTCGTTAAGACAAGATATACAGTGTGTAACACTTTCACCTATGGAACTAGCATGAGGTAATTGACTCCATAAACTCACAAAGCGTTACGTTTCTGTACACGTCAACAAATAGATAGGGAGGGAGTTCATATCAAATGGTTGAGAACATTTCAGATTTGCAAAAGTCGTGTTAAAGTCGATCTGAACGCGGGAAGGATGCCCTCACATATTATTTGTCCTCCTGATAGGTAATTGAGTTCCCTGATGCCATTTGTGACATGCCTACAAGTGAAAATCATCCCTACGAAAGTGCCAGCTCACCCAAAAAAAATATCCGTTGTATGGATGGCGTGTGGAATTAGAAGGATATCGTGAAGATCTAAGATATGGAACAACAAATCTAATCTCCACACAAAGCAGGGAAGACACGACAGAAGGGAACTGTTATGATATCATTGTCAGCAGGAATGAAAGGGCAAGAGAAGGTCATTCCATATTCCCTGAAGCATATGGTTGACAAGGAAGGATAAATCCAAGAGTCTTTTCCGTAGTCGATAATGAAATTCCTCAACAGATCAGGCGGCATGACTAGATCTCCGGTGTCAAAGGAAATCCTTGAGTCATGTGCTCGCTTGTGCCATCACTAGGCTACTTGATGATTAAGTGTGTAAAGGTGCTAATGGGTCATAGCTGTGTCCATCTATCCTTCTCTATATAAATAACCATTTTTGGATCCATAGAAGGTAGAGTCTCGCTACGCATCGAATGAAAGTTGGGGAGGATAAGTGTCATTCCACTACAAGTATTCGAAGCCTTGGGATAATCTTGCTATGCTTTCTATGCTTGCAAAGATGATTTATTGGGGTGTTTCCCTGGTCAATAAAACCTAGTCCAGAGACCCATTTCTCTTATATCCTCATGCCAAGGGAATTCCAGCCATCATGGCAAAGACATTCATTGCATTATAGAGTTTTCCCAACATCACCCCGATCAAGACAAATACGTTCATTGCATTAGATGGACCTCCTAAGGCTAGTGAAGGAATTACTGTCTTAACAGAAGATCTTACCTTTGACGATGTTGTTCTTGGGCTTTCATGTCCCATGGATGTCCCTCCAGAACCCCCAGATGCAATTGCTGCCTCCAAAGCCTCGGCACATGATGATAGTCTCTAGCAGCACTCCTTTGGAGCAGATTCTTGTACTGGAGCATCAGGGGTCCAAATTCTTCATCATCACTTTCATGCACCCCATCCACCAACTTTTTCTGAGGTGGTGGGGAGGTCGAAGACACACCCCACTATATCGCCTGTAGGAGAACCCTTTTCATGGGAGGTGAGGAGTACAAGAATGACAAGACACTACAGAGGCTTGCTACTTCCATAAGCAATGTGGCGCTTCTTCAAGTCCCCTCATATAATAGTATTACTAGGAGAGGGCAGAGCTGTGAGGTAAGCTAAGCATGAAAGGGATACAAACCCCCTGGCTAGCTTTGAGCACAGAATGAACATAAAGGGAAAGGAGGAAAACATGTTGTTGACTCGACAGATAGACAAATGGTTCGATCCCAGTCAGTAATGAGCCACCCAAAAACATCCCGAGACATTGTTTTCAAGGCCAGCGAGCTTAGAACCATAAGTGTCATGCTGCCATCCAAACCAAGCACGAAAATTTGCTCCATGATGTTTGTTTAACATATGTAAATCATGGCAGAGGTGCCACTTTCTAGTTAGTTAGTATTTTGATTATGAATGTAAACTATTTCTTGCTCTGTTTCGAGGATTATCCTTGGGGGTCTAAAACGCTATAAAAATCTCCCCACCGAGGGAGAAGGGGTTGGTTAATCAATTTTCAAACTTGTAATACTATCGTGTCTATGGTACCTTGAATTAATATACAGAGCCAAATGCTGGTTATACCCATTTCAAGAATTCTTGTGTGTTTCCAAAATTACAGTCTGTGATTCTTTTCTTATGTGCATGTGTTTCCAGTAATATTTTTTACATTCTATCTGCTTCATATCATAGAATTAGTATATAATGACCAGGAATTCATATTCATCTGCTCTTGCCACTGTTTGAGACATCCACCAAATTTATTTCCTCCAAAATTGGTGTAGAATTCATCCTAGCGGTGCTCCATGCAAGCAGACTATCATCATTCTACTTTTTCACTAGACCCTAAATACAACGATAATAATTGAAGCACTATCTCACTCTTGTAAGTGTTTTCCTATGCAGATCACTTTGTCTCTTTGAATGTTTTGACTCTATATCCTAATTGATATTTATTTTGTTTCCAACCACCAATGTTTGATACTTATCTCGTGACAATATAAATCTAGCCCTATTATGTATGTGCAAAAGATCCCTCTCTAAAATTAGAGGAGCCAACTCCCTTTTCTAAATTGGCTTTGTTGTTACCTCGGGATGCGCCTTCCTGCAACCTTGGGTGCGATTTCAAGTGCTAACAAAATTGCATCATTTCCAGGGATGAGATTGAATATCATCGCTGGGAAAAATGACAAACATTCAAAGGATAAAGGGTTTCCGTGGGAAAAAATATACTCCTGCATGTGTAAAGGTTGTATAATTTTCCCTAGCGACTCCATGTTAAAGGTTCTAAAGGATCACTCCACTGGGGAATTCGGCAGCCGAAAATACCGGTACGAGGAGGAAGTTTTGAAACCTCCTAAAACTATGGTCATAGACTATATTGTCGAAAGTGAACAACATTCAGGCATCCAAAAGAAAATGAATCTTTCACCTAGAAATTTTCATAAACCTGTCCTTCCAATACTGTGACAGATCCATCAATTCCGCGGTATAGAAAGTTAAGTTTCCAAGGATGTGTTGGCAGCTTCCGAAATGTGTGTAAATTCACTATGAAGGCATGGGTAGGCTTGAAGAGAATATGAGGTACTTAAGATCCAACTTCCTCCAGAGCAGATTGGCTCTTCTTGTAAATATTTCTTTCTTTTTCCTTAAGTTTGTTAAGATAGCCTGCGATGGCTTATTTCATTCCAAAAAAAGGCATGAGTTCACTCCCGTATATCCCTCCCTACGAACAGAGAATCATTCGAGGAAATTTCAACTCAAAATGGGCCTCCTAAAATGAACTAATAAAATAATAGTTAAAATAATAAAATAATATTTATTAATTTTGGAGGAAGAAAATAAAAAAGCTACTTTTTTGTTTGTATTTTTGACATATCTCCCTGTGTTTTTACTCAAATTTTGATTGGGAGAGCTCGTTGGATGTGGAATTAAATTCTGCATCCAATGAGTACTCACTTGTCATACTTTTGATGGACCCCACTACCCCAAAAACAAGAAATACCTGAAAAAATGGAATGATGATGTCATCATTCCATTTTTCAGGTATTTATTGTTTTTGGGGTAGCGGGGTCAGAAAAAAGTATGCCGAGTGGGTACTAGTTGGATGCGGAATTTAATTCCGCATCCAACGAGCTCTCCCGATCGAAATTTGAGTAAAAACACAGGGAGATATGTCAAAAATACAAACAAAAAAAGTAGTTTTTTTTATGATACCTATCCCCAAATTTATATTAAAAAAGTGTTTAAGACCTATACGGTATTTCAAATTTAAAGCAATTTCATTGGCTAACACATGATGACATTGAATTTGAATAAAAGTTAAAAGGCCCATTTTGAGTTGAAGTTTCCTCTAATGATCTCTCCATCCTATACATCTGATTTTATCTTGGATCCCCCACCTAAAACCCCTGATGCTAAGAGGTCACCATATGAGCCTCATGATACAGTTTTTGAGAGCGAACCTTTTCCATTAGATCCCATTGCATCCAATACCCAAATTCGATACATGCCTCTTTGCTTGCCTCAGACCCTTCATGAATTCCCTACCAAACATTATAAATACCTTCCTGATTTTGATGGAGAATCTGAAAGCTGTACAACTGAGAAAAAATTATAGGCTTTTGAATATTTTCTTGATCTTTTTGAGATAGAGCATGTCGATATTTGCATGAGATATTTTTCCCAATCTTTGCGAGGCCGTGTCAAAAATATGGTTCAACCATTTATAGCCGATATCCATCAGTACATGGAAAGATTTTTCTCATGTGTTCCTGGATTTTTGGGGTGAAAAGAGATCTTTAGACCAAGTGCTCTCAAAATTTTATTCTATGAGGAAACACAAGGGTAAAACTACGTCAAGTTTCAACAGATGGTTTGCGAGTTTCTATTATGGCATGCCCAAGGAAATTCAGCCCTTAGAAGGTGCCGCGAAAATGCATTATGCATCTATTTTCCCCTCCGAATTGTCTCTATTTATAATGGAGAGAAAATCATATTCATTATATAATATGTTCGCTGATGCGTTGGAGGTCGAGGAAAATATCAAGCTATCGGGAAGGTTTCCATACCAGGGCATTAATATTGAAAACGACAGAGATTTGAACTAGGTAGAGCTACATAAGATGAAGGGATACTTCCATTGGAAAGTTACATCGTCCTAAAATATACAAAAAGAAGATCATCACGGAGGAGGAAAGGTGGGCGGTTTTACCATTCTATGCCCACGGGATTACAACCAACTTATTGCATATTGCACACATGATAGCCTCGAGCAAGATTTTGGCACACCCATATATGATGAATACGAAGATGATTATTGGGGTTGCATGCCCGAGAATACTGATGCATATCTTATAAAACTTGATCCCAACAGGGAAAGAAACGTTGTTCCTAAAATCAAAGCATCTCCAGGTATTTGGGGACTGAACACCTCATGTCAAGGTGGGAGGTTTTCCATTTTTATTGAAGAAGGTGAATGCACCCTTATTGGAGAGAGTCCAAAAGATGAAGGTATGATTCCTGAAGCCAAAATCCAAGAACACATTGCATCATTCAAAGACTACTTGCATGGTTCCATACATGGTTTCTTAGAAAACTAGGCAGATCATGGGCCCCAGGGTTGGATTTCAAACAATTCTCCCAACATGATTGAACAGGAGACCCCTCTGGGAGGTATAGCGAACTCGATGATCACATCCCTAATTCTATGGAAGAGTTTCTTGACCCAGACTATCACCAAACAACAGACGAAGACCACGGAGAAGAAGTTTCTCCATGCCTCCCGGGTCAAAAAACGGAGTTTCCTGGTTCTATAGAGGAGCGTAACGTCACTTTCTTTGCAACACTTGTAAGGAATTGAACCTTGAGCCCTGCAAGTACGCACATAAATGCTGGAGCTACGAGTACTAAAGAACCAAAGGGGATTTCCCAATGCATTTTGGTACATCGCCTTCGCATGATGCTAGAGGAGTAGCAGTCAGAACATTTGTGTCACATCAGGCAGACAGCTGAGATATTTGATAGCCATCAGGGTTTCTATGATCCTATAACATAGGACATGGAACATATGGAAATTGGTAATTTATGGTTAGATATTTATTGTAAATACCAATTTATTTGCTATAACGCAATATCACTAGGTCCTCTGTTAGTATTCTCTGTACTATATGAGAGGAAATGGGACTTATGGAACCATTTGCTTGGTTGGATTCACTAGAAGTAGGATATTACTTAGAACAAAGAATGAAATATAGTATTTAGATAGGTAGAGATGAATAAGATTCATATGATGAGAATTTCCTTTTAAAAAATATTTTCTAAATACCCGCAAAGTTGTTTTTGTTAGTTAGTCCCGTTGTTTGGATTAATTTTGGTCTATGGATCAATTTTTGAAGTTTGCAGCGAAGCTGACGGAGCCGCCCCAATGGATTTGGCACTTGGTCTATGTTTTTCTTTGCTACCTCGCAAGGAGGATAGAATCCCTAGATAGAGCCACTTGTTATCATTGATTTTCACTCAGTGGGTGGTGGCGAGAAGGTATGGCAGAGCGACCGCGACCTCAAAAAATCGCTTAGAATTCCTGCCTCAAGGTGGCCAAAATATCATGTTAAAGAAGAGATAATTTTCTATGGTGAATATCTAAATGTGAGTCAGATTAACGGGAGAGATCAATTTTGTGAATACCACATGTGCGACCAAAACATCCTTTTCATTTCCGCAAAATGACACTAAGGCGACCCGAGGTTCCAAGGGCCATGATCTTTAGTGTAGACACTGAGAGGGGGGGGTGAATCAGTGTGAAGCCAATTTTAAAATTTTCTTAGCTTATCACAGTTAGCTACCAATTCATCATTCCATTACTCTACCATAATCATTTCATAAACATCTTTCACTTCATCATTCACATAGCATAAGAATTTCATTCATAAAGAACCATAACACAAAAGAACACAACACCATATAATTTTTGTAATCTTTTTGTATTAGTTTTGGTTCGGCTACAACCGTTAGGCAAAATTAGCACCTAATGATAAATAGAGCACCTACTTTTAATCCAGGACCCTTCCTGGTTTTCTTAGACCCTGCTAAGAAGGGTTTGAGGTATCCTAACCTCAAAATCAAGACATGCTTGCTTTTACATTAAGGCTTACTGTCACATCAACTCATCTATTTCTTCAATCTGTTCTGTTGCTTGTCAATACTGCTGATCATCTGCTCAACACTCTCATCAATACTGCTGCAACACACTTCTCAATCTTCGTTGTTCATCAACACTTGCTACCAAGACATCAAAGTCTGCTCATCTCTACTCATCATCTCTGGTTAATCTGCTCATCAATATCTGGTCAATCTGCTCATCACTATTTGGTCAATCTTCTCATCACTGCTGCTTAAGATGCCACATGTCAACATCATCAAAAATTATGTTAGTCTGCATACATCATCACATCATAGCATGTCTCATATTCACCAACTCTGTCATGTCAGCATTCTGTCCATGTCTTGTTTACTGCTGTCAAAACTCACTTTCAAGTTATTGCTGTTGCAAATCACATCAAAGATTGTTACAGTCAACTTGTTGGACTTCTACTGCTGTCATCAAAAGAGACTGTCACTTGTCAAGTCTGCTTGCTATTTTTCAAGTATAGGATACTACAACAAATGTTGATACTGTTAAGTCAAAGTAACTGTACAAGTGAAGACTGCCAACTGTCACTAGTCAGTCAGGGTAATCTTGTCATCAAACCCAGCCACAAACTATCCTTTGACTTCTTGCAAATTTTCACAGACTTGTTCATCAAATCACCTTTTGCATACAATTATAACTTTATTGTTCATAACATCATTAATGATGCACAAGGCATTATCATGGTGTACAAAGCATCATAGTGTCCAAGACACCATCAATATCTTATCGTCATCCTCATACTACAAATATCAATCTTCTTGAATAAATTATTGCTTTTCAGGCTCAGTTGAGGTAAACTGTGAGCATGACATCTAAGATTCTCTAATAAGAATTCCAACCATCATGGTAGAGATGTTCATTGCATTAGATAGGTTTCCTAACATCACCCCGGTCAAGACAAAGATGTTCATCACATTAGATGGACCTGCTAAGGCTGGTGAAGGAATTACTATCTTAACTTTCCTTCGATGACGCTATGCCTGGGCTTTCATGTCCTGTGGATGACCCTCCAGAACCACCAGATGCAATCTCCCAAATCCTCGACACATGATGATAGTCGCTAGCAGCGCTCATTTGGAGCAAATGCTCATACTAGAGCATCAGGGGTCCAAAGTATTCACAATCTCTTTCATGCACCCCATCCGCCAACTTTTTCTGAGGTGGTGAGGAGGTCGAAGACACACCCCACCGTATTTTCTACAGGAGAACCCTCCTCATGGGAGGTGAGGAGTACAAGAATGACAATTCACTATAGAGGCTTGTTACTGCCATAAGCAATGCAACCCTTCTTCAAGTCCCTTTCTATAACAATATTACCAGGAGAGAGGGGAGCTGTGAGTTAAGCTGAGCACAGAAGGGACACAAGCCCCCTGGCCAGCTTTGAGCCCATGCAAAAAGGTGCCTTTGAGCAGGGAATGAACACAACGGGAAATGAAAACACGTTGTTGACTTGAAAGACAGACAAACGGTTCGATCCCAGTTAGTAATGATCCACCCAAAAACATCCTAAGACATCGTTTTCAAGGCTAGTGAGCGCAGAACCATAAGCATCGTGTTATCGTCCAAACCAAGCACGCACATTTTCTCCATGATGTTTGTTTAACATATGTAAATCATGGCAGAGGTGCCACTTTCTAGTTAGTTAGTATTTTGATTATGACTGTAAACTGTTTCTCATCCTGTTTCAAGGATTAGCCTCAGGGATCTGAAACACTATAAAAAGCTCCCCGTTGAGGGAGAAGGGGTTGGCTAATCAATTTTCAAACTTGTAAGACTATCGTGTCTATGGTACCTTGAAGTAATATATAGAGCTGAGTGATGGTTATACCCATTTTAAGAATTCTTGTGTGTTTCTAAAATTACAGTATGTGATTCCTTTCTTATGTACATGTGTTTCTAGTAATATTTTTTACATTCTGTCTTCTTCATATCGTAGACTTAGTGTATAATGACCGTCAATTCATATTCATATGCTCCTGCCAATATCAACCAAATTTATTTCCTCCAAAACTGGCATAGAATTCATCCTAGCATTGCACGCCAACGGACTATCGTCATTCTACTTTTTCACCAGACCCAAAATACAACGACAGTAATCGAAGCACTATCTCGCTGTTGTAAGCGTTTTCCTATGTAGACCGCTTTGTCTCTTTGAATGTTTTGAATCCATAGCCCGATAGATCTTTCTTTTGTTTCCAACCACCAATGTTTGATACTTATCTTGTGACAATATAAATCTGGCCCTATTATGTATGTGCAAGAGATCCCTCTCTAAAATCAGAGGATCCAGATCCCTTTTATAAAGTGGTTCTACTGTTACCTCAGGATCCACCTTCCTACAACCTTGGGTTTGATTCTAGGTGCTAACAGTTGGCATCATATCCAAGTACAATGTTGATATGGGATTATTTCTCGACTACTTCTGAAAGGTTATCTTTATAACCAGTCATATGTTTGGAAGCACCACTATCTATGAGCCATGTATCACTAGTGGTGGGAACCGTACCTGATAAGGGTAATATGAAGAAGAACTTTGTACTATATTTATTTATTTGTTTCTTGTGATGATGACCATCTTCCACATCAGATGTTGAAGCTTCATGTTTTCTCTTGCTTGAACTGTTACACTGGATTGCATAGTGACAATATTTCTTACACCTGTAGCATTGTATGTGTGATGGGTCTTTCTTTTTCTCCTTATGATCTAGAGAAGAACTTGGTCTCCTAGCTTGGTGCTTGTGAATCTTCCTTCCTTTTCCATTTCCTTTATTATAATGAGAGATGAAGGATTGATTCTCCTCAACTTGAGAACCATGGAGTCTTTGCCTTACTACAATCTTGGTTTCTTCCTGAGTGCTGTCTTCCCACAACTTTTTGAATTTGGGAAATTTGGTTTGACCACTTATGGTTTGTATGAAAGACTCCCAATATGGTGGAACACCATTCAAGGTGGTCATGAAAATATCCTTTTCTTCAAGGTTGTCTCCACTGGACTTTACTTTGTCCTACAGTTTGGTGATCCTCATGAAATATGAGGTAATGTTCTCAGACTTAGTCATATTCATATTTGAAAGTTTGTTCCTCATTGTGAGAGTCACATTGATGCTACTGTGTTCAAATAGCTTCTTCAAAGTTTTGAACATCTTTCTAGCTGTCCTATTTTCTAAGATTTGTGGAACCAGGTGGTCTTTGACTTAGTCGACCAGAATCCTTCTTGCTTTCGCATCACCCTTCCTCCACTGGGACTTGGATTCTTCCACTTTTGGTTCTGGAAATTTCTCATTGACAAATTTTAAGAGATCATGTTCTTCAATAATGAGAATAACCCTAGGCTTCCAGGATGTGAAGTTAGTAGTGTTGATGTATTTGTAACTTCGAAATGTATTCATCTATGTATCTTATGTAACCTGATGTTTATTTTGGGATATTTCTATAATGTAATTGAGTCATATTGTCATGCCCCAATGTTCTGATTGAGAGGATCAATTATGTAAACAAGTCATGTCAAGTCATAGTGGGTAACCCTCCGATTGTCTAAGGGTTAAAGTCCCCGCAGTTCTGGGGCACTAGGGTTATTAGACTCTCCTAGTAGAGGTCGGCCCTAGTAGGGTTTTAGTCATGTCAAGATTAGTATAAATAGAGAACTGGAGTCTCTATTTATCACATAAGTCATAAACACTCAAGTGTAGCGCATAGTTGAGGAAGGAGAAGACACTGGGGCTAGACAAGAAGAAGATTACTGTTGTTGGGAGATCACTTACTATTTTGGTGCTTTTACTGTTTTGGTGCTGATTCTATCTCTGAGGAAGTTGCGGGGTTTTCTCCTTTATGCTTTCCCCGAGGAAAAACACTGTGTTCATTGTCTCTTGTGTTTGATTGTTGTACTTGTTATTCTCTCAGTTAAAGATCCTAATAATGCTAGCTTAATGTTGAAAAACTAACATGGTATCAGAGCTAACTTGAGAAGAAGACATTGTGCAGCTATGGGAACTAGGGCTTCCTAGTTTGTGGATCTTCCTCCGCAGAATTTCAGCAAAAGTAAGGTGGAATAACTCTCCTCCCTAGGGCGCATCTTTCTGTCGAAGCATAATCCAATTCTGAGGTTTTTCAGTTTTGGACCTGTCACTACTGCCGAAAATTAGGGATTTTCACATAAGAGGAATTTTTCAGTGAGCCTAGGCCTGGATTGATCTCCTCCCCAAAATCAAAGTTAGGGACAAATTTTAGAGCATTTGGGTGAACTGAACTCTGGAAAAGCAAAACCCTAATTTGCTCCTGAACCAGCTCTACAAGATTTTAGCTCAAGTTTCAGATACGACATCTTGAACCTGGTAAGATCTAAAATCTTTTATATTTCCATTTGAGATTCTCAGTTAAGATGTCTCATCATACCAAGCTTTATGAAAAGCTTGAGGGAGCTGATAACTTCCGATCCTAGAAGTATAGGATCTCCTTGGTCCTGGAAGAGAATGAATTAGACTCCTACATTCATGAGGAGGTTCCAGTTCTAGAGGGAGATGAGGCAAAGGCCTTACATAAGAAGAAGATGGTTATGGCAAAGAGGATCATTGCTGATTCTATCAAGGATCACCTTATCCCACAGGTGTCCTCTCTCAAGACACCTAAAGCTATGTTTGATGCCCTAACCAAGTTGCTTGAAGGGAAGAACATAAACCGGAAGATGACTCTGAGGAATCAACTGAAGAATGTGAAGATTCAGAATGCAAAGACTATCCATTCTTACTTCACAAGGGTTTCTCAGATCAAGGAACAATTAGAAGCCGTTGATGAAGAAGTGGAAAATGCAGAGATTGTGATGACTACTTTGAATGGCCTTCCTAGGTCATGTGATTCTTTCATCCAAGGAATCTATGCTAGAAAGAAGTTATTCAATTTCAGTAGACTATGGGAAGAATGCTCTCAAGAAAAATCTCGAATAGCATCCCGAGAAGAAAAGATGGGAAGTGAAGATCAAGCCCTCACAGTTCACTCCAATAAGGGAAGAAGAAATCCTCATTACTCCAAAGGTAAGAGCTGTCATTCTAACAATAGAAAGGACCTATCTAGATTGAGATGTTATACATGTGGTGAAAAATGACACTTTTCAAAAGACTGTCCTAGGAGCAAGAACCACTCTCATAAGAAGAAGGGGAACAAAAGAAGACATCATGCTCATGCTGCAGAGGATGATGAACCATCCAGGAAGAGATCCAGATATGAAAGTGAAGATTCTTCAAGCGAAGATGAATATGTTTTGATTTCCACTCTCATAGGTAACATTACTCATGGTAGTGATGATTGGCTTATAGACAGTGGGACTTCTAAACATATGACTAGATTCAAGGAATCCTTTGTAAGACTATCAGAACATGAGTCACCTCACAAGGTGAAGCTAGGAGATGACTACCAATATCCAATAAAAGGTAGTGGGGAATATTCATATAAATTAGACTCTGGTAAGTCTCTAACAATGAAAGAAGTATTGTTTGTGCCAGGACTCAAGAAGAACATTCTCTCCATATCAGCATTGGATGCAAAAGGAATGCGGATTGCATTCATAGATGGTCAAGTCATTATGTGGCCTAGAGGAAAGACTATCGATGATGCGGTAGTAATTGGAGAACAAGAAGGGGGATTGTACAAATTGAAGGGCTATCTAGAACAAGCAATGGTCCATGATATAGTAGAGCCAAGTGAACTTTGGAATATAAGACTTGCACATGTGCATTATAGAGCACTACCCATTGTAAGCAAAGCTGTTGAAGGTTTTCTAGGAATCCAAGCAAAACATGATGGGGTCTGCAAAGGATGTGTGAAGGGAAAGAACACAAAGAAGACATTTCCAAGTAACGAAAGCAAAGCAAAAGGAATCTTGGAAATCATCCACTCCGATGTATGCAGTCCTATGTCACCAAGATCATTAAGCGGGTATGCATATTATGTTTCTTTTATTGATGATTTTTCTAGGAAGACATGGGTTTACTTCATGAAGAACAAAGACAAAGTATTCACCAAATTCAAGGAATTCAAAGTCTTGATCGAAAACCATACTGAAAAGAAGATCAATATTTTTCAATCAGACAATGGCAGAGAATTCACTTCAAATGAATTCAAGAAGCTATGCAAAGACTCAGGGATTAATAGGGATTTGTCCACTCCTTATAATCCACAATAGAATGGGGTTGCAGAAAGGAAGAATAGAACTATCATGGAAGCTGCAAGAGTGAGGCTTCATGGTCAAGATCTTCCTATGCATCTTTGGGCTGAAGCTGCCAGAACAATGGTGTATGTACAGAACTGTACTCCACACAGAGTACTCAAGAACAATACTCCTGAAGAAGTCTTCTTTGACAAGAAACCAAAATTCAGCCATCTCAGAATATTTGGCTATCTTGTGTACATACACATCCCAAAGGAGAAAAGGAAAAAATTAGATCCTTTGGGAAAGAAGGGTATATTCGTGGTATACTCTGAAAGTTTGAAGGCTTACAGAATATATTTTCCATGGTACAAGAAGATTGACATCAGCAGGGATGTTACATTTGATGAACACACAGCTTACAACAAATCCAGAAAGATACCTACTGACGAACCTGAAGAAGCAGAAGTATAAGCACCCATAATTCATGATACAACCATGAATGAAGAAGGTCAAGAAGAAGATCGAGAATTTGAAGAACCACAAAGACCTGTAGATCCACCTCTGGACAAGAATCCTCATAAGAGGAAACTTGCTTGGGTACGAGAACTTATCTAAGGCGCGAAAAGATATGGGGCTCCAGAAGAGAATCATAGAGAAAGAAAGAGGACCAGATCCTGATCTGGGTATGTAGCTTTACTATGTGATTTCATTGATAAAGAACCTTCCTATTATGAAGAAGCGGCAGAATGGAATGAATGGAAGGATGCTATGATCAAAGAATATCAATCGATCATGAAGAACGATGTTTGGGATGTTGTCCCAAGACCAGAAGGGAAGTCAGTTGTAACTTCCAAATGGATCTACAAGATCAAGCATGCTGCAGACGATAGCATTGAAAAGTATAAAGCAAGATTTGTGGCTCGGGGTTTATCTCAGAAAGAAGGAATAGACTATGAATAAACTTTTGCACCTGTAGCCAGATACACTTCCATCAGATCAGTACTTGCTTTGGCTGCAGTGATGAAATGGAAGATACACCAGATGGATGTCAAGACTGCTTTCTTGAATGGAGTAGTGGAAGAGGAAGTGTATGTAGAACAACCACTCGGTTTTAAGACACATGATAGAGAGTCTCATGTATGCAGATTGAAGAAATCCCTATACGATTTGAAATAGGCACCCATGACCTGGTATGACAGAATTGACAGCTTTCTATCCAGTTTGGGCTTTACCAAGAGTAAAGTAGACTCCAACCTTTACTACAAGGTTGAGGATGTCAACCCAGTGATGCTTCTACTATATGTAGATGATCTATTTGTGACAGGTATGGATGGTTTGATTGCTGATACGAAGAGAAAGCTTGCTGCTGAGTTCGAGATGAAGGAATTGGGAATGATGCATTACTTTCTAGGTATGGAAGTTGGTAGAGTACGGATAGAATCTTCCTTGGACAAGGGAAGTATGTAGTAGAGATCCTGAAGAGGTTTGGGATGATGGACTTGTTGCAACTGCAACATTTTCTCAAAATTCTAAAATTTTGGGACCCCCCTTTTCTACTTTGAATTAGTCGGTTCTTTCTTGCTTACAGCTTATTGATTTTTGGCTTATGGATTTTGAAGATTTTTTGGTTGCTGTCCATCGATTGGCTTTTTCCTCATTACATGATTCTGAATATTTCGTGCCTTAAAGATTTCCATCTTGAGTTGATTTAATTGTTGTTTTGACCGTCTTTTCAAAACCTTGTCCGATCGGGAGTTAAGTTTTTCGTCTGTCCCGCCGTTGCGGACGGTTTGATGATCTTCCTCCCCGCCGTGCGGCCCGTTTTCGAGTCTTGGATTTTCATTTTCGTCCCGACCGTTTCGGGTGGTTTTGGAATCTTCCGACCGGTGCACGTGAATTTTTTATTCTCCTCAGTTGCGGACGGGTTTTGGTTCTTCATCGGAGGAATGTGAATTCTTCCTCATCCGACATTGCAGACAGTTTGTTGCTTGTCCCTCCCGACGTTGCGGATCGTTTCCGGAACGGGACTTTCCGTAGCGCTCCGACATTTTTTTTATCTCCCGGCTGGATAGCGGAACGATTGACCACCGCTTACTTCCCCGTTGTGGACGTCATCTTACTCTGAGGGCCCGACGTTGCGGGGGGGTTTGAACTCTTGATCATCCGATCAAGGTGTCCGCCGACACCCGACGACGGTGATTCAAACGTTATATTTGGCCGTTGCGGGTGAGTGAAAGCAGGGGGTTGTCTGTCGTTGTGGAGGAAATGGAGTTCTGGCCGCTCGACACAGTTTCAGTTCACACCCGATGGAATTTTTCTCGCACGTGTGGCAGTTTTTCCATATATACGGGGTGACAAATGGGGTTTTTTGTATTATTTTTTAGCGCTATCGCGGTAAGTCGAGCTATTGATTTTAGGAACGCGTGAGGATCTAGCTTTGGTGTCCCAGTGTCCAAGTGGCAGGAGGAGAAGTCTAGCCGGCATCAGCTCACTCGTTTGTTGGATTTCCATATAGGATTTTTGCACACTAACATCGTGTTTTTTCAAGGATTTCGATTAAGGGATTTATGTATCGGTTCGAACATTGCTAGGATTAGATCCCCGTAGTTTGTTTCTCTCGCCCGAGGAATTTTTCGCCCGCAGCTAGGTTTATCATAACCGTTCACTTGGCGGTTTGTGCTCGTTTCGTTAGGATTTTCGGCCGAATATTTTTTTGCGGTTAGAGGGGTGGAGTCTTTTCCTTTTTAGAGCCCGCATTTTATTTTGTCTCTGTCGTTTCAGTCTCGTCCTGAGCGTAGTAAAGGAAGACAAGGTGCAGGCGGCTGTCATGCCACCTGCACCTGGTTTAGTAATAATGAGATTCGTCGGTGGTTTCGATGGGGTTTCTGACGGGGGTTTTGGTCGTGAATACTTAGCCGGTCAGTTTCCCTAATTGGTTTACCCATTTTTTTTTGAGCCCTAACCTCGGCCCGCGCCGCTCAGTTCGTCATTACAGGATACCTTGAAGTCCTAGGGCCGTGCCGCTGTTAGTATTTGCGTTCGGAGGGTAGCATGAGTAGTGGTGCTGGTGGGAGCCCCCTGTGCGAAAAGTTGTTGTGGATTCCCACGGTTTATAGTCGCACCGATGTGAATGCCTTATCCATGAACAACATAAGCTTTCGCCGTTTTTTTTGCGTTATCCTACTAAAACCATGTCTGAATTCGGAGAGCTGTAGTCGCGCCTTGCGTTTGAAAGTGATGAATTTGCATTTCGTATCATTTGATTGGAAAATGGCGTACTGTAGAATAATGTAATTTTGATGCTAGGCCATTTAATGAATATTTCCATTTTTTGATTTTACACCACATTAAGACCTTGCTCATTATAGTGCAGTGGTAGACTGAGTTCATTTTGTGCTGATAGTTTTGACAGATAAGGCATGGCGAGATTATGTGTATATGTGTTGTCCTATTTCTTGTTTACATATTAACATAGAATAATAGTATATTGCAAAACATTGCATGACCATTTCAAATCTTTCAGCCTGAAGGGCCTAAGTCAAACCCCATTATAGCTCTGATACACTTGAGAAAAGATAAAACTGCTGCAAAAGGTGCACAAGCCTAAAATTGCTTAATATCATAATGTTTTACATTACAGGAAGAATCTACAATGTCCAAGAGGCAGAAGAAGAAAGCACCAGCGGTGGAGGAAGTACCAGCACCAGACACAGAAGCAAAAACTGAGTACATCTATGAAGACACCCAATGTGTCTCGGGGGTTGAACCTGAATATAAATGGGGAGACATATACAGGATGATTTCCCACAAGGAAGTCCCAGACACTGGTCTTGAGGAAGCACCCATTTACACAAACATAGAAAAATCTGCCATTATGAAGGTTGCCACCAGGCCCGAGCTGTTTCCATGCCCGGAGGTGATGAGATGGGTTCTACCAAATACCAACCATGATACCATGCTTATGTGTAATGATGAGGGTCAGGGCTATGCTACATTTAGCCCTGGATACATGGCCTTAGCTTATCATCTGCCTGAACCTCAGGTCTTCTTGTCCAATGAATGGTTGGACAACCTCAGGATGTATTTAGTAGAAATCATGAAGAGAATGCTTTTACCAAGGAAGCTCTATAGA
The DNA here is from genome assembly GCA_001517045.1 of Pseudotsuga menziesii. NCBI lineage: Eukaryota > Viridiplantae > Streptophyta > Pinopsida > Pinales > Pinaceae > Pseudotsuga > Pseudotsuga menziesii. Next base: position 71,715 of record LPNX011016637.1, read on the forward strand.
CATAGAGTAGCTGAAGAGTATGACACAGCTAGCCTTAGAGCCCCTTACAGATTCATAGCTCTAATGCTGAATAGGATTTTTGGGAGGGCAAATGGCAGGTTATTCAAGTTCGAGTGGATACCTCTGATTTTCTATGTGGCAACAGAAGGAACGGTTTTCAATTGGGCAAGCTTGGTATCGAGTAGTCTCTCCTCTTGTGTAGCTGCAGCAAAGGGGGGAGAAGCCCGGAAAAGATCTGAGTTTTATATGAGCTTGATTCTGATAGATTGCATACTCTGTAACCAGCCTTTCCCAGGCCTCCAGTGTGTATGGGATAGGGACAGACTGCCTATTTACTCAGCCTACAAACCATTATGGGCCCATCTGTATCACAGCCACTACCAAGAAGTATGTGAGCAATTTATTATGCCATTATACAAGCTCATCTTCCGGGGAGGATGTGATTGTATGTCTAAGGATTACATGCAGGTGATTGAAGAATATGGAGATTATTTCCTGACCAAAAATGGCATGTATATTTGGATGTATGGAGGATCAAAGACACCCCTTCTACTGCCAAAGTATGCCACGAACTATATAGTCCACAAAGAGGCAGTAAGACAAGTGTTTATTGACAGTGTTGGTCACTTCCTGTTTCAGAAAAAGAAGACTGCCTATCCACCTCTACCATTTAAGCTAGGCAGCTGTAGTTTCGCCAATGTAAATCAAGCTGCATAATTTGTAGAAGAACTTGGGAAGTTCCGCTTTGGCGAGATGACTTTCAGAAGAAATGACACTCATAGCAAAGTAGCGGAACACTGCAGGAAACATAAAGTATACTTTGAATACAGCCATCATTACGATAAAGAAGAATCAGTCTATAGGAACGCCCCAAATATGACAGAGCTCCGCAAAAGGTTCAAGCCAAAAAAGCCCACTAAGGGTGGGAAAGGATATGGACAAGATAAAGCCGAACAGGCCAAGGTTGAAGAAGCAGCCAAAAGGATAAGAGAGGAGGCTCGGAGGCTGGAAGATGAGGCTGCAGAATGGATGCGAAAGGGAGAAGAAGAAAAGAGGAAAGCTGCCCAAGAAGTAGCTGAATGGGCCAATGAAGCAGCCATAGAAACAGAAGAAGCTACTAAGCAAGCAGCCGAAGATGCCCAGAGAAAGCTAGACGGAGAACTGCAAGAGCAGGAGGCCGAACAGATAAAGTTGACGCAACAACAAGCTCACGAGGCGTCATCAGGGCTGAGTCAGGGAGAGGAAAACCCCGAGATGCAGATCCCTCAAGTACCCACTACCATCGAAGCTGCTACCCCTATGATTCAGCTGGTACCTTTCGTATAGGAAAAAGGGGAAGAACTCCCTGATTTCAACACCGTTTATTATGATAGGGATACTAAAAGGATAATGAGGCGAACAGAAAGAAAGGTAGGGGCAGAAGAAATGGATAGCAAGATGATATCAGATAAAGCTGTGATGGTAGGGACAGACGTAGATCCGAGGTTCACCATAAGTACCGGGAAGGCAGCCATACATGCTTCGGAAGATAACATATATCGAATGATGAATGAAGTAGAATCTACCAAGAAAACTTCCTCTCAGCTGAAGGACACCCTGAGAAAGGAAAGAGAAGATAGCAATAAACTCAAAAGAAAATATGATCATGTGCTCAGAGAAATGGAGGCTACAAAGAGTGAAATCTACGCCATCCAGGGAGCAGCACATGCATAGGAAACAACACAAGAAGCCCTGGAAAGAGCACAGCAAGAAGTTCTAGACTTGAAAAATGAAAAAGAACAGATGAGGGCGAAGATAGAAGACCTAGAAGGGAAACAGACTATTATATACGAGTCCAATACTGCCTGTGTTAAAGAGCTAAAAGAGCAACTAGAAGCAGCTAAACAACGGCAGGTTGATCTGCAGCCGATCAAAGAACACAGCCAGGCCTAGAAATCTAAGGTGATGCACCTGCAAACTGTTCTAGAAGAATAAAGATGCCAGATTCTCTAGGTTGATAGTCGATTAGAAGAAATCCTTGAGACTGCTTCTTTTTTGTTGATAGGTCACAAGATATCCTTGAAGTATTGACCACCAGGATGGCAAGGGTAGAGAAAGGTGAAGAAGTCCCAGCAGGACTGTCAGACAAGAATAAACAAACCCTTCAGCAAGATTATGATTTGATGGAGTTCACTATCACTACTACAGAGGACTTCAAGAAAACCTTCGAGAAAACAAAAGGACTGTGCACCGAATTTTTCAGGAGAGCCTTAGTCATTTACAATCGGTGTCAAGCAGAAGCTGAGAAAAAGCTACACGAGTTCCCAGATCATGACTCATTTATAGAAATGTTGCAGAATAGACAACAAGAGGAAGAGGCCAAAGTACAATGCATCAAATCCATTGATGAACGAACCCTGGAGATTGAAATAGGCCATACAACCGTTTGTTTGCAGCTCCTAGAAGAACAGGTGAGACTAAATGCACCCAGGGTTGAGGCCATCAAGAAAAAGGCTGAAAAGTTTGAGATTAATATCCAATTCTTGGAGCCCAACTCTTTTGAAGATCTCACCAGGGAAGCTGCAGCGTGGAAGAAGTTTCTAGAGAGTCAAGCGGGGCCCTCTTGGTGAAAATTCGGTCATTGTATTGTTGTAAAATATTTGCAAAAGTTTTGGGAAAAGGGGAAGCGTTAGGAAGACCAAGGGTTGGGATGCCCAAAGGTCCCTTTGGGCAACCCAACCATTTCTTGCATTTTGTATAAAAGTAGGAGAGATAGATAAGGAAATGGATTTTTCCCAGTAATACTGGAGGACCTATTGTAAGAAGAACTACTTTCTTTTGCAATAAAGATTTTAGTTTTCCTGTTGGAGAAAGATATGTGAAGTTTCCAAATGTTAACAAATGGATGGTGGAAAGATGAACTACTTTGTTTTTTCAGCTTGTGTCCACAACTCGTGAGATCGTTCTAACTTCATGACCTATGTCTTGTTGAATGGTTTCTTATTCATTGTGTGGAAAATTCACTCAGAGTAATGCTTGTGGCTCATATAACAGTTAGCTATCTGATTGTTAAAATATTTTATTGTTCATGTGTTGTAAACATAAATATCAGCTATCTGTAATTTGGTTTATTATACATGGAGATAATGCATTACTCATTAATAATCATTTTCTAGCTCCCCTGGGGGATAGGTAGTTAGGTGTTTAGATAGTTATTTGTTTTACTTCATAGTTGCATATGTGGTTTGATGTTTGAGAACCTAAGACGAGAGGTAAGAACCTACGCAGCACATTGTGTCGTTCCTTACATTTTTATCACCCTGCATGGTTAAGATAGGCATGTGCATTGCATACATTAAATCAAAATACAAACTCTGGTGGACCGGGCCGCAACCGGTAAACCCTTGTAGTTACTTTGACCTATGGTAGCCGGACCATAAACCGGACGGATTCCCTATTCCAAACTGTCAACGGGCTAGTTGGGAACGTTGATTGGGGAGAATCCATTTCTGTTGTCGCTTGCGAATTTCCAGGCCTCAACAGTTATTGGCGCTAGAAGGAGGGACGCTAGTAAAAGGCTGGCCGTGGATTTTGATTTCCTGAGACCATCCTACCAGCAGATGTTTAAAGTTTAAATCTAACTCAGGTTTGAAATTTCCGGTTCTGCCCTTGAAACCCTATCCTCTTCGTGTTACTCACATACATTCGCTCATGGCTGGTAATCAACCGAACCCTTTGCCAACATGGAGAGCTAGGTCACCTCTGAACTTAACTCCTCCTTTGCATAATCTGCCTCAAGTTTTTGACAAGCTCTTGCCCAAGTTTGACCCTGCGGAAAACCTTGTTGTAGATGATCACCTCCAAAGATTTTACCTAGCATTAGAAGGGCTAAGGGCTGGAGAGTATGAAGATGTGGTGTGTAGACGTTTTCCTCATACTCTGAAAGGAGCAGCAGCCTCCTGGTACTTCGGGCTACCTACCAATTCCATTCCTAATTGGGACACTTTTGAGAGAGTTTTCCGGAGTAAATACACGGCTCAGAAGACACATGCCTCATTGATGAAAGGTCCGGGTCTGTTAAGAAAGGGAAAGAATGAAAAAGTACGCTGTTTCACCCAATGATTTTCAACATATTTAAAGAACTTCTCAGAAACCAATAGACCCTCGGACAAAGTCTTAATCGAGTATTATACCTCAGCCTTAGGACCTGAGCTGGCCATGCTTGCCAAGACGAAAGTCAAGAATACTCTGGTAGAAACTCATCAAGAGGCTGAAAGAGTAGAAGCAGAGAGTGAGAGCATAGAGGACTATCATGACTTATTTGAAGAAAAGACCACTGTAAGGACAAGCTTGCTGTCATTTAAATCTAGAGAAGATAAAAGGAAAAATTATCATGAAATGATGAAAGCGCTTCAGAAAATGTCCAACCGAATTTTAGATATGGAAAGGGAGAGGGACATTCAGAAAACCTATAAGCCATACTATCCCCAAAAGGAAGATAACAACCAATGGCAGGTCCCACCTCCTAATTTGGCATCAATCAACATAACAGAAGTAGGTGGGGATGATTTCTGTACCTTTCACCAACTACCCCACTCTGAGAAGAAATGTCCTCAATGGATACATTCAATGACACCGGTGATGAATAAGTTGTTGGACCCCGAGTTGACTAGAGACGGTAGCGAGGAGGGGAGAGAGAAACAGGCCATAGAAAAGACAGAGGACGATACTATGTTCTGATGGAATGGAGTTTCACTATTTAACCAAGAAGAAAATGCCCTCAAATCTCAACAGGAACTTACAACCAAAAATAATGAAGACCTGGCCATTAGAAACAATGATAGAATCGCAAAAGTTCAGGACTTGCAAAAGGGAATAAAGGTGCAGGCTGATGTGGGGGCTAAAGATGACATATCTAAGGATATTACTGGCAAACAAAAAACAGAGCCGCTCATTAAAGTTGCCAAACAGGTGGAAGATGATGAGGGAAGCAAAGCTGACCAACTGAATGAAGAATTGCCCACAACAAACCAACCTGTGAAGGAAAAGATTGAATTGATTAAGACAAAGAAAACCAGCGCCCCACCTTTCCTCGTGACTCTTGAAATTCTCAATCATAAGGTGCATAATTGTTTGGTAGATTCTGGATCTTCTATGAATGTCATGCCTCTGGTAGTTTGCAAAAAGCTTAAGGGACAGATAAAACTGACTCTTTGGGATGTCACTCAACTTGACAAAACTTGTGTTAAGGTAGTAGGAGAAATGGAGAACGTGATGATTCAATTGTCCGCAAATAAAAAAATATGCCATTACATTGACATCATAGTAGCAGATATACCGGATGGTTATGGGATGATCCTGAACCGGGATTGGACATCAAGACTAAATGGATACTTTGCTTCAGATTGGTCTCATATGTGGCTACCCCAGAAAGGCAGCCCAAACTTGATTAAAATTCTAAGAGAGCCCTTTATGAAGCACAATGTCACTAAGCTAGGGGAAGAAAACGAATCTGTTGATTCTGTCTTAGGAAATTATCTTACTGAGCTTAAGCTAGAACACCATTCATCAAAGGCCAGTCCTGTGACGAACACTTAGCCTGAGCTCCTTTAGCTTCCTCAGGCTGAAAGAAATGACTATAGAATTGTAGATATGGGTTCCATTTCAAAGATCGCGCAGTTGGACCACAGATAGGCAACTCATGTTTAAGTCCAGCCCATTCCTCAACCTTTAGTCTCAGATTTTTTCAGGGGTGGGCCTAAATTTCTGTTTTCTTATGTATATAAATAAATTGCCTTGTTTTCTTGATACTCGATGTTTTTTTTTAATGCTTGCTTTCTTTCATTATTTGCTTTACTGCTGTTTTCTTATAGTTTGCTAGTTTTTTCGTTTATTTTGAATAAGAGGCAAAATTTTGGAGGCAAGGGGAATGCCAGGGTTCTGTATTAACTAAAATTCTGAGCAAAAGACTGGGCTCTAAAAGTATTTCTTCTAGTAATTGTATTCCTAACTGGAAATGCATTCATTCGAAGTCTCACTTAAACCCTGTAAATACCTCAGCAGTGATAAGGTCTGAAATACTATTTGGGGACTCCATCCACTTCACACTTTAAATACCCCAAGGTAGTCATAGTAAAAGACACACGGAAAGGAAGCAGAGTGAAACAGTTTATCATATATAAATGATCCCATGCCATAAATTAAGAAAAGAGCTAAAAGCTCCTAAGAGTCAATACTCCTGAAAGAAGCAAGACATATCAAAGCAAAGCTCGAAAAATATTAAAACATGAAGTACCAAATGGCCACAAGATCCTCTCCGTCCGTGAATTGAAGTATGAAATATATCATTCACACAAAAGGACACTATGGGATAGAGGATCCTGAATTGAAATTCAGTAAGAAAGGCCTGCAGGAGGACTCATATCAAATGAAATAAAGTTCTAAAGGCACAAAAGTGCAAATAGGCATGGGAATGAGGAACAAAAGGGTAATACTGTTCACTATCTGTCATAATCCTGTGGTGTCCAAACTATAACCACCAAAGGGAAGATAAAATAAAACTCATCCTTTTGGCCTCCAGAGAGTTATTCAGACCTAAAACACTACTGAGGTCACCTTTTCCCAAGGAAAGGGACTTCTTATAAGTAACGTGATGCATAATCCGGTTGGTTTGGGAGTGCAGACAGCTAAAGAGTTCAGTTTGATTCATACCGTTTCAAACTTAGAAAGAAAGTTAATTCAAAGATCTGGAATTCACCAGGTAGTCACCAATTGTTGCACCCGCAACATTTTCCCAAAATTCTAAAATTTTGGGACCCCCCTTTTCTACTTTGAATTAGTCGGTTCTTTCTTGCTTACAGCTTATTGATTTTTGGCTTATGGATTTTGAAGCTTTTTTGGTTGCTGTCCATCGGTTGGCTTTTTCCTCATTACATGATTCTGAAGATTTCGTTCCTTAAAGATTTCCATCTTGAGTTGATTTCATTGTCGTTTTGACCGTCTTTTCAAAACCTTGTCCGATCAGGAGTTAAGTTTTTCGTCTGTCCCGCCGTTGCGGATGGTTTGATGATCTTCCTCCCCGCCGTGCGGCCCGTTTCCGAGTCTTGGATTTTTCGTTTTCGTCTCGACCGTTTCGGGTGGTTTTGGAATCTTCCGACCGTTGCGCGTGAATTTTTGATTCTCCTAAGTTGCGGACGGGTTTTGGTTCTTCATCGGAGGAATGTGAATTCTTCCTCGTCTGACATTGCGGATAGTTTGTTGCTTGTCCCTCCCGACGTTGCGGATCGTTTCCGGAACGGGACTTTCCGTAGCGCTCCGACATTTTGTTTATCTCCCGGCTGGATAGCGGAACGATTGACCACCGCTTACTTCCCCGTTGCGGACGTCATCTTACTCTGAGGGCCCGACGTTGCGGGGGGGTTTGAACTCTTGATCATCCGATCAAGGTGTCCGCCGACACCCGACGACGGTGATTCAAACGTTATATTTGGCCGTTGCGGGTGAGTGAAAGTATGGGGTTGTCCGCCGTTGCGAAGGAAATGGAGTTCTTGCCGCCCGACACACTTTCAGTTCGCGCCCGATGGAATTTTTCTCGCACGTGTGGCAATTTTTCAATATATACGGGACGACAAACGGGGTTTTTTGTATTATTTTTGAGTGCTGTCGCGGTAAGTCGAGCTGTCGATTTTAGGAACACGTGAGGATCTAGCTTTGGTGTACCAGTGTCCAAGTGGCAGGAGGAGAAGTCTAGCCGGCATCAGCTCACTCGTTTGTTGGATTGCCAGGTAGGATTTTTGCACCCTAACATCGTGGTTTTTCAAGGATTTCGATTAAGGGATTTATGTATCGGTTCGAACATTGCTAGGATTAGATCCCCGTAGTATGTTTCTCTCGCCCGAGGAATTTTTCGCTCACAGCTAGGTTTATCACAACCGTTCACTTGGCGGTTTGTGCCCGTTTCGTTAGGGTTTCCGGCCGAATATTTTTTTTTGGTTAGAGGGGTGGAGTCTTTGCCTTTTTAGAGCCCGCATTTTATTTTGTCTCTACCGTTTCAATCTCGCCCTGAGCGCAGTAAAGGAAGACAAGGTGCAGGCGGCCATCATGCCGCCTGCACCTGGTTTAGTAATAATGAGATTCGTCGGTGGTTTCGATGGGGTTTCTGATGGGGGTTTTGGTCGTGAATACTTAGCTGGTCAGTTTCCCTAATTGGTTTACCCATTTTTTTTTGAGCCCTAACCTCGGCCCGCGCCGCTCAGTTCGTCATTACAGGCTACCTTGAAGTCCTAGGGCTGTGCCGCTGTTAATATTTGCGTTTGGAGGGTAGCATGAGTAGTGGTGCTGGTGGGAGCCCCCTGTGCGAAAAGTTGTTGTGGATTCCCACGGTTTATAGTCGCACCGATGTAAATGCCTTGTCCGCGAACAACATAAGCTTTTGCCATTTTTTTGCGTTATCCTACTAAAACCATGTCTGAATTCGGAGATCTGTAGTCACGCCTTGCGTTTGAAAGTGATGCATTTGCATTTCGTATCGTTTGATTGGAAAATGGCGTACTGTAGAATAATGTAATTTTGATGCTAGGCCATTTAATGAATATTTCCATTTTTTGATTTTACACCACATTAAGACCTTGCTCATTATAGTGCAGTGGCAGACTGAGTTCATTTTGTGCTGATAGTTTTGACAGATAAGGCATGGCGAGATTATGCGTATATGTGTTGTCCTATTTCTTGTTTACATATTAACATAGAATAATAGTATATTGCAAAACATTGCATGACCATTTCAAATCTTTCAGCCTGAAGGGCCTAAGTCTAAACCCCATTATAGCTCTGATACACTTGAGAAAAGATAAAACTGCTGCAAAAGGTGCACAAGCATGAAATTGATTAATATCATAATGTTTTACATTACAGGAAGAATCTACAATGTCCAAGAGGAGGAAGAAGAAAGCACCAGCGGTGGAGGAAGTACCAGCACCAGACACAGAAGCAAAAACTGAGTACATCTATGAAGACACCCAATGTGTCTCGGGGGTTGAACCTGAATATAAATGGGGAGACATATACAGGATGATTTCCCGTAGGGAAGTCCCAGAGACTGGTCTTGAGGAAGCACCCATTTACACAAACATAGAAAAATCTGCCATTATGAAAGTTTCCACCAGGCTCGAGCTGTTTCCATGCCCGGAGGTGATGAGATGGGTTCTACCAAATACCAACCATGATACCATGCTTATGTGTAATGTTGAGGGTCAGGGCTATGCTACATTTAGCCCCGGATACGTGGCCTTAGATTATCATCTGCCTGAACCTCAGGTCTTCTTGTCCAATGAATGGTTGGACAACCTCAGGATGGATTTAGTAGAAATCATGAAGAGAATGCTTTTACCAGGGAAGCTCTATAGACATAGAGTAACTGAAGAGTATGAAACAGCTAGCCTTAGAGCCCCTTATAGATTCATAGCTCTAATGCTAAATAGGATTTTTGGGAGGGCAAATGGCAGGTTATTCAAGTTCGAGTGGATACCTATGATTTTCTATGTGGCAACAGAAGGAACGGTTTTCAATTGGGCAAGCTTGGTATCGAGTAGTCTCTCCTCTTGTGTAGCTGCAGCAAAGGGGGGAGAATCCCGGAAAAGATCTGAGTTTTATATGAGCTCAATTCTGATAGATTGGATACTCTGTAACCAGCCTTTCCCAGGCCTCCAGTGTGTATGGGATAGGGACAGACTGCCTATTTACTCAGCCTACAAACCATTATGGGCCCATCTGTATCACAGCCACTACCAAGAAGTATGTGAGCAATTTATTATGCCATTATACAAGCTCATCTTCTGGGGAGTATGTGATTGTATGTCTGAGGATGCCATGCAGGTGATTGAAGAATATGGATATTATTTCCTGACCAAAAATGGCATGTATATTCGGATGTATGGAGGATCAAAGACACCCCTTCTACTGCCAAAGTACGCCATGGACTATATAGTCCACAAAGAGGCAGTAAGACAAGTGTTTATTGACGGTGTTGGTCACTTCCTGTTTCAGAAAAAGAAGACTTCCTATCCACCTCTACCATTTAAGCTAGCTAGCTGCAGTTTCGCCAATGTAAAGCAGGCTGCAGAATTTGTAGAAGAACTTGGGAAGTTCCGCTTTGGCGAGATGACTTTCAGAAGAAATGACACTCATAGCAAAGTAGCGGAACACTGCAGGAAACATAAAGTATACTTCGAATACAGCCATCATTACGATAAATAAGAATCAGTCTATAGGAACGCCCCAAATATGACAGAGCTCCGCAAAAGGTTCAAGCCAAAGAACCCCACTAAGGGTGGGAAAGGATCTAGACAAGATAAAGCCGAACAGGCCAAGGTTGAAGAAGCAGCCAAAAGGATAAGAGAGGAGGCTCAAAGGCTGGAAGATGAGGCTGCAGAATGGATGCGAAAGGGAGAAGAAGAAAAGAGGAAAGATGCCCAAGAAGCAGCTGAACGAGCCAATGAAGCAGCCAGAGAAACAGAAGAAGCTGCTAAGAAAGCAGTCGAAGATGCCCAGAGAAAGCTAGACAGAGAACTGCAAGAGCAGGAGGCCGAACAGATAAAGTTGACGCAACAGCAAGCTCCCGAGGCGTCATTAGGGATGAGTCAGGGAGAGGAAAACCCCGAGATGCAAATCCCTCAAGTACCCACTACCATCGAAGCTGCTACCCCTATGATTCAGCTGGTACCTTTCGTACAGGAAAAAGGGGAAGAAGTCCCTGATTTCAGCACCGTTTATTATGATAGGGCTACTAAAAGGATAATGAGGCGAACAGAAAGAAAGGTAGGGGCAGAAGAAATGGCTAGCAAGATGATATCAGATAAAGCTGTGATGGTAGGGACAGACGTAGATCCGAGGTTCACCATAAGTGCCGGGAAGGCAGCCATACATGCTTCAGAAGATAACATAGATCGAATGATGAATAAAATAGAATCTACCAAGAAAACTTCCTCTCAGCTGAAGGACACCCTGAGAAAGGAAAGATAAGAGAGCAATAAACTCAAAATAAAATATGATCATGTGCTCAGAGAAATGGAGGCTACAAAGAGTGAAATCTACGCCATCCAGGGAGCAGTACATGCACAGGAAACAACACAAGAAGCCCTGGAAAGAGCACAGCAAGAAGTTCTAGACTTGAAGAATGAAAAAGAAAAGATGAGGGCGAACATAGAAGACCTAGAAGGGAAACAAACTATTATATGCGAGTCCAATACTGCCTATGTTAAAGAGCTAAAAGAGCAATTAGAAGCAGCTAAACAACAGCAGGTTGATCTGCAGCCGATCAAAGAACACATCCAGGCCCAGAAAGCTAAGGTGTTGCACCTGCAAACTGTTCTAGAAGAAGAAAGATGCCAGATTCTCCAGGTTGATAGCCGATTAGAAGAAATCCTGGAGACTGCTTCTTACTTTGTTGATAGGTCACAAGATATCCTTGAAGTATTGACCACCAGGATGGCAAGGGTAGAGAAAGGTGAAGAAGTCCCAGTAGGACTGTCAGACAATAATAAACAAACCCTTCAACGAGATTATGATTTGATGGAGTTCGCTATCACTACTACAGAGGACTTCAAGAAAACCGTCCAGAAAACAAAAGGACTGTGCACCGAATTTTTCAGGAGAGCCTTAGTCATTTACAACCGGTGTCAAGCAGAAGCTTAGCAAAAGCTACACGAGTTCCCAGATCATGACTCATTTATAGAAATGTTGCAGAATAGACAACAAGAGGAAGAGTCCAAAGTACAATGCATCAAAGCTATTGATGAACGAACCCTGGAGATTGAAATAGGCCATACAGCCGTTTGTTTGCAGCTCCTAGAAGAACAGGTGAGACTAAATGCACCCAGGGTTGAGGCCATCAAGAAAAAGGCTGAAAAGTTTGAGATTAATATCCAATTCTTGGAGCCCAACTCTTTTGAAGATCTCGCCAGGGAAGCTGCAGCGTGGAAGAATTTTCTAGAGAGTCAAGCGGGACCCTCTTAGTGAAAAGTCGGTCATTGTATTGTTGTAAAATATTTGCAAAAGTTTTGGGAAAAGGGGAAGCGTTAGGAAGACCAAGGGTTGGGATGCCCAAAGGTCCCTTTGGGCAGCCCAACCATTTCTTGCATTTTGTATAAAAGTAGGAGAGATAGATAAGGAAATGGCTTTTTCCCAGTAATACTGGAGGACATATTGTAAGAAGAACTACTTTCTTTTGCAATAAAGATTTTAGTTTTCCTGTTGGAGAAAGATATGTGAAGTTTCCAAATGTTAACAAATGGATGGCGGAAAGATGAACTACTTTGTTTTT
>LPNX011016637.1:84252-124354 GCA_001517045.1 Pseudotsuga menziesii
CGGGTGGACCGGGCTGCAATCGGTAAACCCTTGTAGTTACTTTGACCTACGGTAGCTAGACCGTAAACTGGACGGATTCCCTATTCCAAATAGTCAACGGTCTAGTTGGGAACGTTGATTGGGGAGAATCCCTTTCTGTTGTCGCCTGCGAATTTCCAGGCCTCAACAGGACTGCAAGACTATGGCCACACCTATGGCATCGAACCTTAAGCTATTAAGTGATGCTTCATCAAAGATAGTTGATGCTACGATGTATCGTCAGATGATTGGGTCATTGATGTACCTGATGAACACGAGACCAGACATTTGCTTTGCTATGAACACCTTGAGCTAGTTCCTAACAAATCCAAGAAGTGTTCACTTGATTGCTGCAAAGCATATTCTGAGGTACCTAAAGGGTACAGTTGATTATGGGCTCAAGTACGATGCGAATCAAAAGATTAACCTAGAGGGTTATGTTGATTCAGATTGGGCAGGCAGTGCCATTGATAGGAAGAGCACTTCAGGGTGTTGCTTCAGTATGGGATTAGGTGTGATCTCTTGGTTTAGCAAGAAGCAATCCTATGTGGCACTAAGTACATATGAAGCAGAGTATGTCGCACCTTGTTCAGCTAGTTGTGAGGCAGTATGGCTGCGGAAGCTACTGTCTGATTTATTTGATCTCTAGTTGGATGCTACTTGTATACATTGTGACAACCATAGTTGCGTAAAGTTGTCAGAGAATCCAGTGTTCCATGACAAGTCGAAGCATATCAAAATCAAGTACCACTATATCAGGGATATGGTGCATAAGGGAGCAGTGAAGCTCTAGTATGTTGCGACGGAGGAACAGATAGATGATGTATTGACGAAGCCATTGGCTAGAGTGAAGTTTGAGTACTTCAGGGAGAAGCTTGGTGTTCTTCAGATCGAGGTTTCCTCCAAGGGAAAGTGATGAGTCACATAGCCATTCTGACATGGTGAGAGGATTGGTTCCCTCCATGGTCAGATGTAAGGGCTAAGCCATTTTGACATGGTGAGAGGATTGGTTCCTTCCATGACGGATATGAGTGTTGAGATCCATAGCCATTCTGACGAGCAGGTCAGATATAAGGGCTGAGCCATTCTGTCATGGTCATAGGATTGGTTCCTTCCATGACAGATGTGAGTGCTAAGCTATTCTGATATGACTATAGGATTGGTTCCTACATGATCAGATATCAGGGATATTGCCATTCTTGGAATGGAGCTTCCTGGTGAGGTACCAGGAAAACTCAGTTTATGACTGAGGGCCGTTCTGATATGACCGTGAGATTCATTCTCACATGATCAGATATGAGTGCATGGCCATTCTGAGGTGATAGAGGGATGTGTTTCCACTTGATCAGATGTAAGGGTTGAAGCCATTCTGTCATGGCTAAAGGATTAGGTTCCTCCCATGTCAGATATGAGTGCTAAGCCATTTTAACTTAGTGTCAGATATAAGGGTTACCGCCATTTTTTGAATGGAGCTACCTGGTGAGGTACCAGGGATCCTCAGTCTAGGACTGAGAGCCTTTCTGATGTGACTGAGGGATGTGTTCCCACGTACTCAGATGTAAGTGTAGTGGCCTTTTTGATGTGACTGATGGATGTGTTCCCATGTACTCAAATGTAAGTGCAGTGGCATTTCTGATGTGACTGAGGGATGTGTTCCCATGTACTCAGATGTAAGTGCAGTGGCCTTTCTGATGTGACTGAGGGATGTGTTCCCACGTACTCAGATGTAAGTGCAGTGGACTTTCTGATGTGATTGAGGGTTGTGTTCCCACGTACTCATATGTAAGTGCAGTGGCCCTTCTGATGTGACTGAGGGATGTGTTCCCACGTACTCAGATGTAAGTGCAGTGGCCTTTCCACAGATGATAGTAGTTTGGGTTCTTATCATGCTGGCGGTTGTAAGTGCTGAGCCATTTCACAGATGATAGTAGGTTGAGTTCCTATCATGCTGGTGAATGTGAGTGCTGGGCCTTTCTGATATGATTATAGGATTGGTTCCTACATGATCAGATGTAAGTGTTGGGTGAAGACCTACATGGAGGCTAGGCCTACAACCAGCATGAAAAAGGGCTGGCTCTGTAGAACTTCCTGTGACGAGAAGAATCATGAGATAGCACTAGTAATAATGATCCAGATCGAGTGATGATCCAGATCGAGTGATGGTCGAGATATAGTGATGATGATCCAGCAGTGATGATCCAGATCGAGTGATGATCCAGATCTAGTGATGATGCCCAGTGATGATCAAGATCAAGTGATGATCCAGATCCAGTGATGATGTCCCATGATGATCTAGATCGAGAGATGATCTAGATTCAAAGATTGGCGATGACTTGAAGATGAAGATTACTTGAAGACTCAGAAGACTTGAGATGCAGATGACGAGATTATCCAGTTGATGCAGAGAAGAAGACCAGTGCTGAAAACTGTGTCAAAATTAGAATACCTTCCTAGTTAAGAGGGAGTGTTGATGTATTTGTAACTTCGGAATGTATTCATCTATGTATCTTATGTAAACCGATGTTTATTCTAGGATATTTCTATAATTTAATTGAGTCGTATTGCCATGCCCCGATGTTCCAATCAGGAGGATCAATTATGTAAACAATTCATGTCAATTCATAGTGGGTAACCCTCTAATTATCTAAGGGTTAAAGTCCCCGCAGTTCCTGGGAAATAGGGTTATTAGACTCTCCTAGTAGAGGTCGGCCCTGGTAGGATTTTAGTCATGTTGGGATTAGTATAAATAGAGAACTGGAGTCTCTATTTATCACACAAGTCATACACACTCAAGTGTAGCACATAGTTGAGGAAGGAGAAGACATTGGGGCTAGACAAGAAGAAGATTACTGTTGTTGGGAGATCACTTATTGTTTTGGGGATTTTACTGTTTTGGTGTTGATTCTATCTCTGAGGAAGTTGCAGGGTTTTCTCCTTTATGGTTTCCCCAAGGAAAAACACTGTGTTCATTGTCTCTTGTGTTTGATTGCTGTACTTGTTATTCTCTCAGTTAAAGATCCTAATAATGCTAGCTTAATGTTGAAAAACTAATAAGTATCCTCGTTAAGACGCTCTTCAACCTTCATTCCAATCATCTTGTATGTAGATTTGAACAAGAAACCCTAGCAGGAGTTAGGTCAAAAATAAAATTTTGAATTTGAAGAAACTAACCTCATAGATAGATGTACCTTTTCAAGGCGAGTTGGGGACAGGTGAGGTTGAGCCAAAGAAGTGGCTTGATCATCACGAAACTTGAAACCCTAATTTTTGTAGCAATAGAATTATGTCAAAATTGAAAATTCTCAGAATTGAGTTATGCCTTCACCAAAATATGAGCCCTCCTTAGAGCGTAATTCCCAGGGCTCTTTTCTTTCCAAAAAGTTAAGTAAAGGATTTAAAAGATGAAACCCTAGTTCCGATAGAGTTCTGATAGTGTTCTGACAATGAATTCTTCTAGTACTGCTCTAATACCATGTTAGTTTTTCAAGATTATAGTAGTGATATTATTTTCACATAAACAAAAGGATCTCTAGAAGATAGATAAAGAACATAAAAAAATAACACAAGAATTTATCCTAGGAAACCCAATCGAGAAAAACCCAACAAATCTTCATATAGAGATAATGATCTTCTGAGAACAAAAAGAAGAAGAAGAGAGAGAGAGAGAGAGAGAGAGAGAGAGAGAAAATGTCTCTCGCGGGTCTAAACCAAGAAAAAAATCTCTTAGACTGTGGGAGTACACCTTTCTTGTCTGAGTGAGTAGATATGAATGTGTGAAATAATGAGGAGGGGCGCCTCATATTTATAGTAATTTTCCAAGTGGAAAATTCACTGGGGCTGACTTGGCAGTTTGACTGGGGCCATTGGGGAAATATAAATTAAATTTATTTTTATTCCTTTTCTTTACTGATATTTCCCCAGGGGTTACATTGAATATGTATAGGGTTTACATGAGTAGTTACATCAGTATAATCTCTCATAGGAGTTACAATAAGAATATATTTCGAAGTTGCACAAGTTCCAACAAAAGACAATGGAAGGCTGCAAAGATAATTGTTTTCTATATCCAGGAAACTTATCAACTTGGTATAAAATATTGTATTGATACCACATAATCACCAGTTAATTACATTGACTCGAATTGTGTCGAGGAAAAAAATTACCGAAAGTTAACATTTGACTATATATTTTATCTTGGTTGTTATGCAACACTTTTGAACACATAAGTTGTATCATGATGCAGTTAATACTAGCACAAAAGTAGTATGGATTCAACAAATCTTGGGAGAGATTGTTTTTTAGTCAATCCAATGACTATAATATTTTGTTATAATTGGTGTGATATAGGTTGCTAACAACCTTGTTGCACATAGTAAGATGAATCATGTCGAGTTTCATGCTCACTATTTGAGATAATTGATCCAAGCTTCGGTTGTCAAGCTTGTTTATTTTAGGATAGATGTTCAAAATTTTGTTATTGTTACAATTCCTTTATTGGAAGCTAAGTTTGTCAAACTTTGGGTTTTACTTAAGCTTTATGAAGATACAAGTATTGGGGGTGTACATAAGTAATTTAACCTCATGAATATCTAGAGTGTTGTTCTAATGGTGGGGTGTTGGAAGAACATACCGTGCTATTTCATCACACCTCTTGATATTTTGGAGACAAACAACCAATAATCAAACAATTCAACTAGGTTCCCGAATATTTGTATTGATTGGTCATTGGAAGAATCGACAAGTTGATTGATTGGTTAAGCAGTTTGAACAAAACCAACGATTATGGCACACCTATGATAGAATTCAAGGAAGTCATTATGCAATATGACCCAAGCATGTGGACACATTTTTTTTCTTCAGTTCAATGTATTTGGTTACACCTTGGAACTATAAAAGGATGACTCTATAGGTTGAATAAATAAGTGATGCAACATGGTGAACAATGCATTTTGATATTGTAGTTTGTGATATACTATGCTTACATGTTGATACGTTGTATATTGATGCCACCTCTTTTTGGTATAATTATCTCTTTGATATTTCTAATTCAACACATTATACAACTTGAGAACAACTATATACTCAAAATAATAACTCCAATGAAAACTCATATTTTGTATCAAAAACACGAAAACAACCTTCGAATTGAAAAATGGTGCTACTAATAGCTTCTTTTTTTAAGGCTAAAATTACAATTTTTTTAAAACTCCAACTGATTCCATTGCAATAAAAATCATAATTTGACCCCAAATCCAAAAATGGTTCTTCCATAATCACCCTCATTTTTTACTCAAGGTTAATAGTATTTCTTGTTTAAAACCTTGACCTCAACAACCGATGTTGCTATAATCAAAACCTTGAAATTGCGACTTGTTTCAAACCATGGCCTTACAAGTAGGTAAGCACCATTTAGGGGGGGGATAAGTTCCCCCATCCCCACCCCCTTTAAAACCATGGGAGGGGCACATGTGTGAGCACCACACCCCCTTCCTTATGAAGCACGTTTACCCCCCTAGACTCTCTTCCTTGCTTTTAAAATAAGGGGTTAATTATTTTTATAAATTTCATCTTATATTATTTTTTTTTCATTTTTTTTCCTTTCTTTTTTATTTTCTTTTTAAATTTGCTTTATTTTTTAGTTTTAAATTGTTTTTTCTGTCAAATTTGTCCATTTTTTTGTTATGATTTTTTTAGGCTATGGTTCGAAATGCTTGGAATTATAACCTGAATAAAAATGGGATGCTAGTGGTATCGCCTATTTTCGATTTAGGGGTTGACTTTGACATTTTAATTGAAACAATGCATGCTTTTAAGGCTACAGTTTCAAATGAGTCGCAACTTTAAGGTTTTGATTGCAACATGACTAGTTTTTGAAATCAATCAAATTTGCAATAAGAGAATTTGAGACAATTGAATGTATATATAAAACTTGTCAAATTAAGCATGTTTTTTTAATGACATCTAAAAACTTATATATAATAACATGTATGCCAAGTTCATCATTTTAAACATGTACATTATCATCTTCTTGGACGCCATTATGTTTTTCAATTGGGTCTTCTATTTCCATAAGTTTCCCAAAGTGATATTTTCCAAAGGACCATTTCAATAGTGGTTGAGGCTCCTTTGAAATTTTTTCCACATGTTTTTCACTAAAATAATTTCTCTTTAAACCAACTTCTTACATTTCATTTTGAAGAGCTTTAATAACATTGTTTATCTGTTGAATAAAATTACACTTTAATCTATCATTTTCAATGGTTATGAAATTTCTTCCTTTATGTAAGGAGCATGCTAGTGTTGTACTTAATCACCAAATATAATTCAAAACATTAGTATAAACAAACACAAATAAGAAATCATAAGGATTGAAGTATATTTTCATTAAGTATATCATAAAGTTGACCTAAACTCAAAAATATATCCAAAATCCAATTTCCTTCTCTTGAAAATGTATCTATAATATAATTAATCAATGCTTGTGGCTTTTGTTAAATGTTTACAATATCTATGTTCAAATCTTTTTCCTTATATGCTAACTTTCTAACCACAAGATTGTAACTTAATCACTGACTATGTTTTCTTGCATCTTTATCATTGATAAGAATAGAATCATAAGAATTATTTTTTGTCTAGCATGAAACATGCATGCTTTCAACATCACTCATAAAACGACCATTGTTATATCTATGGAGATTGGGATTGTGCTTGTAACATAAATAAGTAAGAATTCAATTAACTTGTAAATAATTAAATTTGATTTATAATTTAAATAGCAAATAATAATCTTCAAATATTTTGCCAATAAAGTTGCTTCCTTGAATTTTCTTTACGCTTGAAGGTTGATACCACTAACCCTATTTATGTGGCTGAATGAAAAACTACAAATCTCTAAAATGGTGACATCGTGACATCTATATTATTGAATGCTTGGTGAGTATAAAGATCACAATCATAATCAATGTTTTGAATATTGTAAATGAGAGATATCCATACTACCTAGGGAGTACTTTTTAGTAACAATATTTGTAATGTTTTCATTGCCACCTAATTTTACTTGATATTGCACAGTGTTAAGCCCATTTCAAATGTAGTGATAAAGATTGTCATCAAGTTGAACATTCTCAAGGCATATCCTTTTTTTTCTTTCAAACTCGGCTCTTTGAATGTTACTTTTGATAACCTTTGGTACTCCATTTGTATTCTTCTTCAACATAGTTGATAAAATAACTTATTTATATATCTACAAGTAATAAAATAAAAATAAATTAACCTATAAATGAATATAATAAACCAACGTATCTTTTTGAATTAATTTTTTTTTCAATGTGTTGTAGAGTTTGGCCTTGATAGTTGTGTGTAACATCATCTCCACTCTCTTCGTTAAACATTTTAATCATTTTATCTTGTATTCTCACATAAACCCTGTGACTGGATAAATACAATAAATAATATTATAATGTTAACTACATTAAAATACTTATAACGTTAATATGCTAAATTGAAGAAATGAATTATATAAACCTAACATCAATAACAAATTCAACAAACTTACTTTTGAAACTCATTATATTTTTATTTCATTGATAGTTCACCCACCCTTACATGTGAAAATACAATTGTGATAAGTGTTTTGTCCTTCACTCGCATGATCTCTAAGGTGTTATAGTCATATGTTTTGGAAAATTCTTGATTTCAAAACTTGTCTTACTAAGGTTTTACAGTTTTTAACCTTTTTATATTTACATCAATATTTTTCCATAAGCATAAGATCTCATCAATCAAATCCCATGTCTATTCAGTTTTAAATCCCAATTGAAAAAAACTATCAATGGCTCATAAATCATCACTTTCTTACTTTCTTTGTGACTTTTTGGTTTCATACTTTCCTCATCAACTGGGAAGCATATTTCCGTACAAAATTGATTTTGAAAACTTTCATCAACCTTTGATATGTTCCCTTGAAATACATTTTGGATAAATCTCACCATTTGTATGAATGTTATGGACATCCTATATTCACTATTTATATTATGAGCCTGTACCAATAACTTTTCTTCTATATTTGTTAAACAAACATAGATGACACCTTTGACTATTTCAAAATGAGGGTTGCATCAATTTACACCTATCCTTTGCAGAATCATTTCCTCCAATTACATAATATTTAGAGTAAAAAAAATTGATTAATCAAACACATCCCTATTAAGAATTTTCTATGGATCAACAAGAACCATATAATAAATCACATGTGCATATGGATTATGCCTCGCCAATATTTCAAGCTATGAATATGTAAGAGGTGTGACTTTCTCATTTAATATTTCTCTTGGGCTTTTGTGGGTCTATAAAATTCTTCACATTCAATTGAACTGTATGGCCACTGTCCAATCAAATTATTCCCCCTCAATGAATCTTGATATTTTGTGTTGTTTTGATAATACCATCCTCTAGATCAACATCCGACGTTATGATTTCCTTACTACCCCAAAACCTTTTAGTGTGAAATTTAGAGCTAACTATGACTTCTTTATCAACAACATTAGATTTCCTCCTTTTATGATTTAAATAAGTTTAATCTAAATGAATAATCTATTCATCATAAATAGGAATGGAAGAATCCCCTAGAATAGATATTTTGTGTTTATCTGGTTTATTATTCTTTTGAGAAAGAGTGTTCATCTCATTGACACCAATTTTGAATATCATCTTCATTTGATATTTCTAAAGGTTTAAATGTGATCTTTCTAGCCTTATTAGATTCATGGTTTTCCTTTATTTTGTTATTTTGTCTCTATTATTGTAGTTGCAACTTCCTATACTTTTTTGTTATTTCCCCCCTTATTTCTTGTGCCTTGTCAATATGAAAGGCACCGATAACATCCATAATATTCTTATGTAAAAGTGACATAGCAAAATCTCATAAAAATAAATCAAGCATTTTGTTTTTAAATATGTTAGAAAAATATCATTGTACTTATACTAATATATAAAACATAAACAAGAATAAGAAATCTTACATTGCCTCTCTCAATGTCTTGCACAACAAAAACACCTAATTTTGTAAATCCCTCCTCCTTGTTATAATTGTTCATTTTAAAACAATACCTAAGCCTAACATATGTCTTGGTTTGTTTCACAAGTGCATAAACAATATATGTACTCAACACCAAACATATATCTCATAACAAGCCTAGTAATTGATAATTTGATTGTAGGTGTTCATATTAAGCACAATACAAATATTTATTTTCTCCGTCATTTCTTGTTTGTCCTTCACATATCAAGAGTAGTTTGTTTTATTTTCACCTAATACAAATTTCCACTTTTGAGCATTATTCATAATTTTTTATTGTTGAACATTGCATAGAGGCATTGGCCCTTTGTTGGTTAGTAGTCTCTGAGTATTGAATTGGTATTTTGGATGCCATGATTATATGGATTAATCTAGAAACAATAAATTGAGAATGAAAATTTTACATTGAAATGGTAGAGGGTGTCGATTCCCATAATTGTCCCCCAATCTTCATGGTTTGCTTAACATAAAAGCATGTTAATACTTATGTATTTATATTTTGAAGTTAAGTTTCTATTATTATATATACTAGGTCAGCTAGGAAATCAATTTTAATTGTATGGTCGACTATAATTGTAATTGTACCCTTTGTCTCCTACATACACACATATACGCACACACCAAATAGACCTAGTTTTAGTATCATCCATATTTTCTTGGAATATGATTCATTGTATAAAGAGATTCCCCCCTCAAAGAGATTTATTCATTTCTTTATTTCGTTCTCAAGGTGCTTAGTTACTATTTCTTTCCACTTTTATGCCAGTTTAAGAATTTGGTGCATAACATTTCATACCAGACTCCATTTTTTCCATAAATTTTGATCCTCAAAGAACATAACGAAGTATGACGTAAACATTTGAATTCCTGGTTCATTATAAGTTTAGCTTTAAATTCCATTGAAGTTAGGTTTTTTTACTAGTCCAAAAACTAGTCCCAAACACATGTTATAGGTAAAACTATTATATTTAAAGCTCGAGATATCCAAATTGAGTGCCACTTATTGCATAAAAAATAATACAAACCAAAATGTTTTTGGTAAAAATTTATAAGAATAAAAACTCAAACATGTGTCAGGTCACAAGTTCACTAACCTGTGGCATTGCATAGAAGACAATACTAATATAATAATAGAAATGTAATGTTACCATGTATAGGGATTAACATAATTATGTTACTATATAAATAATCAAAGGTATAGTCCTTAAAATCTTTTTGAAGCCCACTAGAACAACATGTTGATCATAATACATCATAGGTTGTATTTATATTCATCAAGATAAATGTTGCAAGATTAATGTCTTTCTTCATAAAATCTTTTCCACATTTACCTGACTTCAACTGTAGCTCTTTTACACAAACCAAATAATCTTCAATATTGTCAAAATAGAGGATTAATAGAGATAGACTCTTTCTCAGTCCACATAATACAACTCTCATTGATGTTGTCAAATAGAGTCTTTTAAATTTGAGACCTGATTTGGAGAGTCAATCCCACTTGTATGAAAGAAAATATCCTAGGATATGTAGATCCTTATAACTCCTATAGCATTATAATTATTCCCATCAATGATGAACTTAATAATCCCTAAGCCTTGGAATTGTAGTCTTTGTAAATTTCTAAATAATTTTTCTCTTTAATAGTGTTTCCATGTCTTGTTCCCACATAGCATAGATATGGCCATTCAAAACCACATGTTATTTCATAGAAGTCACAATTAGTCTACTAATCTAAACCTTAATTCAATCTTTGAGTCAAAACTCTAAGTCAATCTACTTGAGTGATTTGAATGAATAGGAGCATGTGCAAGTGATAACCTTTAAAGTACATGTAAACAATAGGTTGGGTTTCAAACCAATATCTCTAATACCATGTTGGAGAATCGATGATTTGTAGAAGTAAATAGTTATGAATTCCAAGAAGAGGTGGCGCATAATTAAACCATTGCAACATTGAATCACACATTAACATATATTAGCATACAATGGATAACACAAAATAACCAAAATCATTCATGTAGCTCCATGTTAATAGACCAAAAATTAAAATTTGATCACCTTATATGCACCTATATATTCAATATTTCTACCTTGAATGACTACCAATCAATTGTGTTAATGCAAACTTTGGTAAGCTCAATCAAACAATTAACATATCTAGTTGAATCCCAAGTTGAATTTGATTGTCGACAATTTGTCTCTAGAAGGTCTAGACATGAGATGAATTTTCTATTCCAACAATATTGGTATTTATTTTTGTGCACCTTGTTGCATTTTTTCATTGATGAAGGAGGTAGGAAATACTCATTAATTGATTAGTGGCCATGCATGATTGATTGTTCCATTTTAGTATAAGAGTGTGTTAATATATTCCAAGAGAAGTTTAAGTGATTAAACTGATAAAAAAAGAACAATCAAACTACAAGTTGTAGAAATTGTAAGTGGATGTAGAGTAGCAATGCATACATAATATAGAGTTTGAGGAGAATCAAATAGTTGGAAATTGAATAAAAAAATAATGAAGCTGAAGTAAGTATTTTTTAAGTATATAATGAAGGACAAGGAGGAACAATAAGGATATTTTTCAATACAATTGATAGAATTACTAAATAGTAAGTGGGGAGGAAAGGTTGAAGTTTCCAATTATGATGGAAGTTGAAGAAATAGATGTTGATCGATTAGTTTAGTGAAATGAAGAAATAATTTGAGTTTGATATAGGACACCCCAAAAAAATATAGCTCAAAAGTTCCAAGTTGAAAGGACACATTTTCATATGGTGGGATCGTGCAATCATAGTGAATTTAGAAGGGTAAGGAGAAAATTCAAATTTGGAGTAAAATGTTCTTGAAACTAAGAGAATTGTTTTTGGCTAATGGACCAAGTGTTTATGTGATGGTTAAACCTTATTAAAAAATGTTTGGGAATATACATAAGATTTCAACAATATTTTGATGTGTGTTAGATATGAAGAAGTTGAGAACCATAGATTTTCTAGGTATGTTGATGGGTTAAAGTTTGCAAGATAAGAAGCATTAAGAACAATTTAGTGCATAAATATGTCATGATAAATTTAGTAAAAGGAAGAGGTTGTTGAGTTACAATAGTTATGGTTTGACACACTGATTAAAGGAATCATGTAAAGATAAACTTGAAAAAATAGAAGAGATCATTGTACTCATAAGGGGACGAGTTGAAAATTATGGTGGATGTCGAGGCAAAGGTAGAGGCTTTAGTGGTTATAGAAGGTAGATATAGTATTACACATGGGGTAATGAAGGACACAAATCCTTTGAATTACTTGAAATAAAATATTCACACAAGCATGCAGTAAGATCCCAATTGGCACAAGGGGAGGAAATGCCAATATAACACAAAGAAACCTTATTTATCTGCATAGAAATGATCATGCCGATTCAAAAATAAATATTGGAAAAATACAAGTGTTTGAGAAATAATATATTTATAATGAAATACAACCATGGAGGTAAATATTTTGACGTGTTTATATGGTATTACTAAGGAAATGGTTGAATAACTAGGTTTAATGTGACTAAGGCATCCACATATTTATAGATTTTTTTTAAGTGCTGATATGAAATAGTGATGGTAGACCAACGTAAAGCGTCATTTAACACTGGGAATACAAGGATGCTTTTTCTTGGATGTTATTCCAGGACACTTACCATCTAATCTTCAACACACTATGGAAGTTTGATAGATGCACAATGTATGAAGGAAAAACACCTTTACCATCACAAATGATGAGGAATGATTATAGTTTCTATCTATGAAGGATGATGACCTGCAAGGAGTATTGTTATTATATACTAAATTCTTGGTGCAGGGAAGGATAGAAAACAATGATATGTTGTCACAAGGATAATGGTAGATGAGTTGAATTGTGACAAGGGTAATTATTCCATAGAGAAATATAACATATGAAAGTAACTTGATTATGGGAAAAACTATTGAATCAAGTCTCCATAGAATGAATCCAATGGAGAGCACATAATTGAATTGTCATTTATAAGATTCTCCCCTAAAGTATTACTTAGAGAAAGTACAAGTCCGTGTGTAGTGCTATCTTGGAAAACATTGAAGAAAGATGAAAATGGAGAATGCCTACAGATTCTAGAGAATTGAAGAAAAGTACAATCAAGAAGGTTTATTTTAACAATGATGGATGAAATTATGGATATTTGATGTGGCACATATTATTTCACTAAGATATCATTTAAGAGTGGATATCATCGTATAAGAACTTGAGATGGAGATGAATGGAAGTTTGCATTTAAAAACAAGGGAAACTTGTATGAATGCTTAGTCATGCCTCAAGACTATGTAATGGATCAAATACATTGGAATGAGTTGATGACAAAGATATTTTGGTTGTACATTGGTAATTTTGTAGTTTCATATGTTGATTATATTTTGATATTTATAAAAACTATAAAGGAACACTTGCAATATTTGAGGTTATTGTTTGAAGAATTCAAGAGATAACAATTGTGTATAAATGTGAAGAACTATGAATTCTTCGATACATAATTTGTATAGATTCAATTTGTAGTATCTAAATAAGGTGAATTATATTTTATAATGGGTCATGTCTCCTACTGTAACATAGGTAATCATTTTTTCATGGACTAATTTAAAAAAAACACACACTAGATGATTATTGTAATCTATGGGATTACACAATACATTTTTATTTGTAGTGTTCATAACCAAGCATAATATACAACAAGGTAATATACATGCAAGAATAATTAGAAGGAGGCATAAGAGAAAGAAGTAGTGCAACTAGAAATAAGTATCATACTATATAATATGATTAATTAACCAATATCAATTACTATTTTACATTATAGGTTCATGCCCTTATATAAGATTATAATCATGATGGTGGTTAAAATTTCCTTAACTAACTTGGTCAATTGACCCAACCAATGGTTGGATCACCTTCCTACTAGTCAATTGACCTTACTAATAATCAACGTGGTTGACTTGAATCCTCCAACATCTCCCCCTTCCTCTAACACTTCTTCATCCCGAAGGAGGAATATGTGAAAACTTTACATAATGAAAAAATATTCAAAAAGGTCATGAATTCTTTATATTTCTCATATGAATGTTTGAATTGTATAAATATCAGATCTAATTCTATGAGTAAATATGCTAAGAAGAAGCACATGAAAAAGATACTGCTACTAAGGTAGTTCTCACAAGCATACACAGGAAAAATAGAGAGAAGAATAGAGACTAAATCACATGAATGAAGAGATGAATATTGGAGTGTATCATTCCATTGAATAATAATGAATAATAATGTAGATAAATAGTACATCCCTCATAGGTAAAATTGAGTTGTATTGGAGACAACTCATCAATCTCAGAAATATAGACTTACTAAATATGATAAACCCCCATATGTGGATAAAGTAATTCCCAAATCAGTCAAGGAACTCACGAATTAGAAAAAACATGAGTGAGTTGTCAAGAGTGAGGGAAAAACATGCTAATCCTAGAAAATGGTGAGAAAATAATGGAGGATGGGTTGGAAAAAAAAGATAGCAGTTTCCTAGTTGACTAGCTTTACCTTATCCACATAAAAGATGGATAAAAGCATAATAAGGAAAAATATGTAGGAAAGCGCAGTTACTAATTCTAGTAGTCAATAAAGTGGACAAGATCAAACTAGTATCATGATTAAATATTTCTTGAGTTATATATGGAAAGTGTTGACTATGTAGTGCAAGTGGATGCTAACTATCCAGGCTAGTGGGTAGGGAATTAATCAAAATTGATTAAATATTTTATCCTAAGTTATGAAGTGGGTTTACTATATTCCCAAACCCCCATTTAATTCTGACTTTATGATGATATATAGGTGTATATAGGGCCCAAAAACAAGGCTATGGTCACCCTTTACAATTATTCATGTCCAGAAAAGTGAGGAAAGAGGAAAAAACCACATGGGGGAATCCTCCCTAAAGAAAGGAGAAGGCACACAATTTGAAATAACATGTCTTCAGTATATATTTATATTCAATTGAATGATCTAAATGAAATGCTTATTGGTGAAATACTTTATGAATAAATCATGAACTCCATGATCATGCAATAAAGTATAGAATCTGCAAGAAAGAAGAGGAGAGACTCCTTGTATCTCATCAACTAATGAAGTAGGAGAATTATCTGAATGCTTCTTTCTGCTAAAAAAATTTGATATACAAACAAAATATTAAATGGAAAAGAGATCTATGCATACTCCTTCCCAAAGAGTACAAAAATTAGGACAATTTGTTCCACACTCAATTCCCTGAATAGCTACAAAATTGTGATGTGAATCACATGTCATTCTTCCAAAATGATGTAGAATATTCTCAGATCTGATACAAGGATGATAAAACTATGATATATCAGAAAAATTAGCATATGTAACAAAAAATACAAATCATTCAATGACTCCATGAGGATATTGGGCTATACCAGGAAAACAATGAGCAACTGGGGAAAACTGATGAGTGTAAAAATTTGAATGATAAATGGACTTGAGATCTAAACCATAAGTGTTTAGAACATATACAAAAATGTATAATATAATTCCAAATATGAATAATTTCATGGATAACCAACCAATGAAACATAGGAAAGACTTTGAACCATGTAATATACGTAACACTGCATATAAGACCGATGAGGAATCAACTAGTGAACTTGGGATTTGTATAGTCTTAGGATTATTAAGAGGTATGGTAGATGGTATGGATGGTGGTATGAATGATGTCATGACATGTATATAATCCTACATAATTATTATAAATAATAATTATGGATTGAGGAAGAGCTTCTTAAAGACAAGTCATGATCTAGTGAAAAAAACACAATTATTGAGAGACGAATCAAGGAGACTGATAGGTGGATTATCAAAGAAAGGATATGATATTCCTTATTATTAAAGGATATGATATTACTTATTATTATATATCAGAAAATGAATCTATATTAGATACATGAGAAAAGTATTTTAATCTAGCTCTCAAGGCATAATTTATATCACCTTGGAACTGCGCACTATGACAATGTTCTGAGGAATCAACATGCTTCTCTAGCTCATCTGGAACTTCGATGTTGTGATTATCAAGAAGCTGATACATGATGTCCATATTCTTATTGAAAAAATTATTCTCTGAATGAAATCCATTGCTGCAATAATATAACTTGTATATGCTCCATTTATTCTTAACCTTCTTCAATGAATCCTCATCAATAGGCTTCGAACTTTCATCTTCAATTTATGACTTAGGCTTCTTCTCTTTCACAATTTTCTTTTCTTTTGAATTGGTATTCTTGATTCATTGAACCATGAGAGAATAATCCTTTCCCTTGCAATACTTAATAACACCCATATGGATGAATTTGTATTTCTCCTTTGTTAGTGAATCAAAGAAAGTACACAAAGAAGACATTTTCCAATTAGAAACAACAAGCCTAGTAGCATGAAAAGTAGACACAAAAACTGAGTATTCAGGACCTAATTTAGAAAGAATGGAAATGATTAATTATTATATTTCTTCTCAATCACACAATGTTTGAAAATTAGAAAAAGTGACTTAAATTTGGTGAAAAAACCCTCAATAGAATCAAAACTGCTTGGACTCATTGAGAATAACTCAATCTCCAACTGATGCGCTCTTAACTCATCTTGAACTCCAAAGAGAGATTCAAGTTTGGTCCATACTTGGTTTGGAGTGTTCAAACCATATAGATGAAAGAGTAGGTCGGGATAAATAGAGAGGAAAAACAATCCATAGGCTTCATCGAACCTATTATGCCACTTACTTTTCTCAATCACAACATTGGGCTCGTTCTCCAAAGCTAGAGTAACTCTCTATAGTCCCTTAATGTGCAATATAATGTGAATTTTGGATTTCCATTAGTGATAATTGGAGTCAATATTATTGCTGAACGATAATACATATAAGGTCATGCGCTCAAGAAGAAACTCTCTGCAACCTGCAAAAAATAAAACTAGGAGAAAATATTGTAAGCTTAAATCAAGCTCTTCTTCAGAGAGGGACAGGAGACTGGATGTGTTCCTCAACTCTGTAGAACTTCAGAAACCTTGTGTTCTAATACCATGTAGAAATAGTATCTCTAATGCTATAAGTAAATAGTCTAAGAAGAAACAAATAAAATAGATCTTTCTACTAAGATAATTCTCTCAGCATTAGAGGAAATTTCACCTCAAAATGGGCCTCCAAAAAAAATTTAATAAAATAATATTTATTAATTTTGAAGGAAGAAAAGAAAAAAACTAATTTTTTGTTTGTATTTTCGACATATCTCCCCGTGTTTTTACTCAAATTTCAATCGGGAGAGCTCATTGGATGTGGAATTAAATTCCGCATCCAACGAGTACCCACTCGGCATACTTTTGATGGACCCCGCTACCCCAAAAACAAGAAATACCTGAAANTAGGTATTTCTTGTTTTTTGGGTAGTGGGGTCTATCAAAAGTATGCTGAGTGGGTACGCGTTGGATGCAGAATTTAATTCCGCATCCAATGAGCTCTCCTGATCGAAATTTGAGTAAAAACACGGGGATATATGTCAAAAATATAAACAAAAAAAAGTAGTTTTTTTATGATACTTATCCCCAAATTTATATTAAAAAAGTGTTTAAGACCTATACGGTATTTCAAATTTAAAGCAATTTCATTGGCTAACACGTGATGACATGGAATTTGAGTTAAAGTTAAAAGGACCATTTTGAGTTGAAATTTCCTCTAATGCATACGTTGGAAAAATAAAGAGAAGAATAGAGACTGATGAGGATTGGAGTGTATCCTCACTTTGAATAATGATGAATAATAATTTCAATAAATAGTACATCCCTCATAAGTAAAATTTATTTGTATTGGAGACAACTTATCACGCTAAAAAATATAGACTTATTAAATATGATAAACCCCCATAGGTGGCTAAAGCACTTCCCAAATCAGTCAAGGACCTCACGAATTAGAAAAAGCATGAGTGATATGTCAAGAGTGATGGAAAAACATGCTAATACTAGAAAATGGACAGAAAATAATGGAGTATGGGTTGGAAACAAAAGATAGTATTTTCCTAGTTGACTAGCTTTACCTTATCAACATAAAAGATGGATAAAAGAAGAATAAGGAAGAATCTGCAAGAAAGCATAGTTACTAATTCTGGAAGTCAATAAAGTGGATAGTATCAACCCAAAATCATGATTAAAACGTCCTTGGGGTATATATGGAAAGTGTTGAATATGTAGTGCAAGTGGATGGCAACTATCTAGGCTAGTGGGTAGGAAATTAATCAAAATTAATAAAATATTTTATCCTAAGTTATGAAGTGGGTTTATTATATTCCCACATGAATGATATTGGTTTCACCCAAATACTATGCATTTGTTTGTTGATTCGATGATCCACTTGGATTGAAAAAATTAAATGTGGTCATGGAAGAGAGTCTCGGGGATGGGGTGGATATGGTGGGTTGTTCATAACTTCCATGAAGGTTTTGTAAATATGGGGTGTGACCTAATTCAATTAGTCTTTAAATTTAGTCCACTCATCAAGCACTTGGTCTGTCATGATATTTGTGTTTCTCATTTGTGAGAGATATTCCATTTTGTCTTCAATCGATGCATATTATATTAATTTAATGTCAAGGTTATAATCCTCCCATATTTTGATAACTTGAGATGCACCTCCTATACTTTTTTTATTGTAACTTTGGCCTATTCATGATGCACATTTCTTCCTTCCTAAGAACAATGGTGCTTCTAAGCCTATAAATCCAACTGTTTGTTCCTCTTATTTGATCTAAACTCCCAAGGCATCTATTGGCCCTAGGAAATTTAGTTAAGTTTGGTATTAAAGTTTTGGGATACTGATCGAGGCGTGAACAGGGCTACAACAGAGCGAGTGTTGAAATGGTCATCTCCGAAATTTTGGGCAGTTTTTTGGGGGAAAAGTAATTGTATTGACATAGTCTGATGTTAGAATCGCTGAGTTAGTTATAAGAGTTTTTTACTTCTGGGTAGTGGGCGTAGGATGTAAAATAGATCAGTAGAGACTAAAAAATGTAACGTGTTGGGATTTTTTGGGGTTTTGCAGGAAAATAGGGTTTATCAAAGTCAAGTTTTAGAGAGATAAAGTCTGGAATGTCGATATATTTTTATGTACTATTATGTAAAATATGAATATGAGTCGTGAGTATACCGTCGATCCACAATATGTATGTGCAGGCTCAATCTAATGGGGATTATGGAGGAATGTTTGCAGACTGTGTGCACAAATCAAAGTGTTCGAGATACGAATTTTTCCAATTAAGGAGCATTTTTGTGGTTTTTTCCCTTTTGGGTTTCCATGTTAAATTTATTGTGTGGAATGAAGCATGAAAATTGTGTGATGTTTTGTGTATTGCTGCGACTTGTATTAATATGTTAACTTATGAAAAAGTAATTGAATCGATAAGGCTTTAATTGGGTTTATGAATATGTTTAAGTTTGTGAATGGGTCGTAATATTCTATTGTGGTATTTATGTGTTGATGTCTTGTCTTTAGATGTCTAGAATGAGAAGATCTCCTTTACCATTGCAGAAACCTAGTTCATGCATATCCTATAGGTATCTCGGGTGAGACCTCACTTGCTTCACAGGTGTTTCCGATGAGATTAATCCCTATCGGGTTGATACCTTGGGGTTTTGTTGGTCAGATCGAAATTTGAAGCGAGGTTGGTCGAGAACAAGCCAACAAATGGTTCCATTTCTAGGATTGAGATCATTGTGAAGGGGATATGTTTTGGCACTCAACGAAGCTTGAAATTCAGGATTGGGTAGATTAGAAGGCTCAATAATTTGCACATGAAGAAAGAAGGGGGTCCCGATTGAATCCAGGGGAATGGTTTGAAAGGTACATTTATTAGGAAATCCATGAGATTTTATTTAGTGAATTCCATGTTATATTGTATGAAAGGTTGGAAATACTAACACTTCAGAATTAATTTTCAATGAGGTGAACCTAGGGGTCGAACGCCTCAACTGATCTGACGACTAGAGAATGTTAATAATACCATCTCTAGGGTTGCTTAATTTTGTGTTGATATCATTTTATAAGGGTATATTACTGAGATCGATGTGGATACTATTAAGTCATATAGTGATGCTAAGAGATAATGTTTTTGAGTTCCCAGGGCTAGATACTTGAATTCCTTAAAACTATGGATTAAAATGCTGGTATGTGAAAAATGAATTTTGAGGATGGAGTCTGATGAGTGAATCATTGTGTGCGGAGGAGATGGGTAGGGATGGGAAGAAGGTTTGGAAAATATGTGTAGAGTGAGTTGAATTGTTCCAAGATGATAGTGGGACTGATGAAGAGGGTGGATTCCTAAGGAGTGGCAGAAGACTCCAGTGGAAATAGAGGAGAAGTACTGTAATAAGGAGAGAGATTTGCAGTGCAACTAGAAGAGGGGGATACGATTTGGTGCCACAACCACAGAGGAGTCTTGCAAGGAGGAGGAGTATCAAATTATTTTTTAATACGAGGAAGATGTGCTAGATTTGTACTAGACCCAAGGCTATGACATACCTATGACTCTGCATTCATCCCCGGTATTAGAGGTAAGACCTAAAAGTGTATCAAAGTGTTCCTTATCAAATTAGAATAATAGTAATAGTCAAGATAGTGGTCACAAATTTCCTACTAGTGGTCCATCTAATTTTGGTTCATTAGTACCCCAAAGGCATAAAATGTATGGTTAAAACATGAAGTTACCTAGAATTAATGGAAATGGGTTGGAAGTCCCTGAGCAACATTGCTTTTTGTGGGAAACCCTCCGAATTGATTAGATCAGATTTGAACTGTGTTAGTAGATGAATTTAATAAACCAAAATACGAGTTGCAATGTAATACATAGTTGAAGGAGATTAAACAGTCACTGGGTGAATTTGTATGGGATTTTGACTAGAGATTCAAGATCCTGATGTCTAACGTAAGTTTTCAAATGTTTGATGTTCAACATAAAGAGTGGTTTATTGATGCTCTATTACCCCATATTCATGTTCCCTTAATATAGAAAAATATAGTATCACAGATAGAAGCTTAAGATATTGCAATGAAATTAGAAGCGTCACTAGTTGGAGAAACTAGTGAGGGAATGGTGCAAATCCAGTCACAATTGGATATATTTAATTGTAAATCCATGATATCAATAAAGGAAAGGATATTCATGAATAAATATGGTGCACAAGATGTAAAAAATAAGGCCATCATAAGGATTCATGCCCATCCTTTTTGGATTAACTTACTTAAGGTGCTCCAAATCCATTAAGTTCACAAGGGATTCCATGGTGTAGAGTTTTTCAAACAAGAGAACACCATTTAGAAGAATGCTTGTATTTACAGAAGATAATAAGTACTCCCACCAGTATTTATTGTACTTTTTTTCTATTTGTGGGACATGACAAAAAGGGCTGCAAGGCATACCAATTACTATTAGAAAAGACAATGTATACATATTTAATGAAGAATAATGAGAAAATGCAAGATGAGAGATCACATGCATAGTTCCGTCAACCTAGGGAGGATATACCTTTAGAGTTCGAGGAAGAGGAGGAGGATTTGGTCAAGGAATAGGCCATGTCATCTCTTATAATTATGGACAACTGGGACACTATGCCAGAGATTGCACAAATCCTACATCAACATGCTCATATTGTAAAGTGTTGGATCACACTATCGAGGAATTCCCGCAACTTATTGGTGAATGTAAATCCAAGGTCATTGGGAATTAGAACCAACTCCTGAATGAAATTCAAAATGTTCATAATATTTCAGTTGAGCCCTGATACAAACCAATGACTATTGCTATTTTAACAAGAGGAGGTTCTGTGACTGGAAACGATAAAGGAGAACCATAGAAAAATATGAGAATACAACCTGCAGTACAAAATAAAGTGCCATTTGGTGTCCATAAAGAAAAAATGGGGTATTCTTTGATGCAGGAAATGAGTTGTGGATAGAAAATGTGCCTCAACATCTATTGTTCCTATGGTATTCAATGAAGGTCCATTCATTCGCTCTGCCACCGATTTTTGACCGATTGATTCCAAAGAAGTTGACATAAAAGGTAAGCATTATGAAGAATTTCTTGAAAAGTTGTTTATCCATTGTTTACGATGAAGATGCTATGGCGGAGCTATCAACTCTAATTGAATAAATCGAGAGAGATATTTGATAAGAGAATAATTCCAATCATATTCATAAAAAATGAAATTTTGTTAAGAACTATGCATGAATGCTCAAATATGTGATTATGATATGGATTTTATTATTCTCAGCTTGGGTTCAGATGGAAACATTTTGACAAAATAAACATGGGAAAGCATGGGGAAGCCCAAGTTAGTGTGGTCATCTATTCAATTGAGATTAGCTAACTAGTTGAAGGCTCTTCCTATCAATTAATTACCACAAGTGTTAGTCGAGGTGAAAGGGATCCAAACCCATGCACACTTTGAGGTAATAGAGACCATTGATGATATGAATCCTTATCTAGAACTCATGGTGATTGACTGGGATATTGAGAACTAGACTATCATAGATGTTAAAAAGAGGATCTTATCATTTGAAGACTCAGATATGCAGGTATTTTCTCTAATCGACCCTTTGGAAGGTCAACGCTATGTTGAACTAGAAAGAGGTGAGTACCATGAAGGGTATTTGGATAATATTTATAACATCTCATCTACACTAGTTGATTATATAAATCCCATAGGAGATGGTAATTTGAGTTGGAATAAAGTTAGTTCGTATTCATCATATTCAGGGGAAGCATTGGAAATTTGGCAGAACTGATTGCATGAAGTGTCGATGAAAAAATGTACAAGAATCACAAAATATTTACGATGGTTGGGCACTACAGTGTGTAATTTTCCTACATATGAAGGGATGCCTAATTTTGACATGTTTCTCAAAGAATTTGAAGTTAAGGTACTGGAACCACAATGATTTATAGCTCTTGATGTGGCCCTGAAATATACACTAAAAAGATGGTGGGTTGTCCATGAATAGTCCATCTCATAATGACATCAGTGTTGAAGGTTATTATAAATCCGGTTTAGAGAGAATATTCTTTATGTTGGTAATATGTATACTGGATTGATGAGTTCCATCGACCATCTTTATAATTGTTGTGTGACACGGAGGTCAGTGCCTAAGTAGGAATGTGTACATTTTTTCATACATACTTTGGACATGATACAAAGAAATTGGCATACATTGGTTGAAATGTGATGAGGAACTGTATATTGTGACGAATTGGATAATAGCTTCAAACACACTTTTAGCTTTACTAAGGTAAGTCCATCGATTTATGCCTCCCTACAAGTTATTAAAGCCACCAATTTTGAGGAAGTTTATGTTCTAGTGTCAAGCCTACCACAATGGAATGCAACAACTCAGAGTCTGATGGATTTTTACAACATATTCGAGGAACTTGAATATGATGATCCATGAGA
This sequence comes from Pseudotsuga menziesii, assembly GCA_001517045.1. Lineage (NCBI taxonomy): Eukaryota > Viridiplantae > Streptophyta > Pinopsida > Pinales > Pinaceae > Pseudotsuga > Pseudotsuga menziesii. The sequence continues at coordinate 107,902 of LPNX011016637.1, forward strand.
CTTTCACATCCCCGAATCTAAAGGTAGTCGAGCATTGAAGGGACTGGGTCTATCATTTGACAAGTTTTTGAATGACCTTAAAATAAAGAAGGTGAATATTAGTTCTTGTGAGAATCCAAAATTTGCAAATATTGGGGATTATTGAGATGAAAACATTGTTGAGAAATTAACTTATTTATTACATGAATTCCAAGACCTATTCTTGACAAATTTTATGTTAAATTTTCATATGCTTAGCTAAGACATCAGTATTTCATTTCATATTCATAACAAAATCATATAAACAGGATCATTGAAAGATAGACAAGCACAACCATACAAAAGGAACACAAGGATTTATCCTGGGAAAACCCTAAAGGGAAAAACCCAGCAAAATATTCCTCAATATAGATGCCCCAAAAATATAAAAGATAAAAGATAAAACCAGCAAGGAGATCAAAGCCTGATCCTCCTCCTTCTCCAACTACTTCTATTCTCCACTAATGCGCTACACAAGTGAGAGTGTGTGTCTCAAATGAGGAGAGCGACAGCTCTATTTATATTCATCCGTTCACTTTATTTAACTCATCCGACATGTAGGCTCGAGTTACACATGTAGGCTCAAGTAACCACACTGGGGTGCTAATGACCCACCTTTACAATTAGAGGGGACAACCTAATGACTCTTATTAGTTCTTCTGATTAGAAGCATCAGGGTACAAGATAATACAAGTGATTCTCCCGGTAGGACCATCGGGGACTACAAAAGATACATATAGAATAGTCTTCGAAGTTACAATATTTCAACACTCCCCCTTAACGAGAAGGGTATTCTACAACAACATCAACAACAACAATAGTAGGAGAGAGATAGAGGACATCATCAACATCATCAGGGTAATACATTTATAAATCATTGGAAGCTTTTCAACATTATGTAGTCTTAATCTTCAATCTTCAGTCTTCATCATCATTAATAATTTGACTGCTTCGATCAACAACATCTTCAGCACTTTGACCTTTTGATCAGCAACATCATCTTCAGCACTTTTACCTTTCGATCAGTAACATCATCTTCAGCATTTTTACCTTTCGATCAGCAACATCATCTTCAGCACTTTGACATTTCGATCAACAACATCATCTTCAACACTTTCGATCAGCAACAACATCATCATCATACTCTGATCTTTTGATCAGAAACATCATCATGAAAATATCATCATCACCAAAACATCATTATCATCAAAACATCAACATCATCAAAACATCAACATCATCATCATCAAAACATCAACATGATCCTTCCTTTTGGAATTACGGGATCAACATGTCTGTGGTACTCAGACGATCCTTCCTGTCGAAATTACGGGATTTAGGTCTTTACGGAGTTACTAACGATCCTTCCTTTCGGAATTACGGGATCAACACATCTGTGGAGCTCAGACGATCCGTCCTTTCGGAATTACGGGATCAAGTCTTTACGGAGCTACTAACGATCCTTCCTTTCAGAATTACAGGATTTAGGTCTTTACGGAGTTGCTAACGATCCTTCCTTTTGGAATTATGGGATCAACACATTTGTGGAACTCAGACAATCCTTCCTATTGGAATTACGGGATCAAGACATCTGTGGAACTCAGACAATCCTTCCTGTTGGAATTACGGGATCAAGTCTTTACGGAGCTACCGACGATCCTTCCTTTCAGAATTACAGGATTTAGGTCTTTACGGAGTTACTAACGATCATTCCTTTCGGGATTACGGGATCAACACATTTGTGGAACTCAAACAATCCTTCCTATTGGAATTACGGGATCAATTCAATGATCCTTCCTTTTGGAATTACGGGATTTAGGTCTTTACGGAGTTACTAATGATCCTTCCTTTCATAATTATGGGATCAACACATCTGTGGAACTCAGACAAGCCTTCCTATTGGAATTACGGGATCAATTCAATGATCCTTCCTTTCGGAATTACGGGATTTAGGTCTTTACGGAGTTACTAATGATCCTTCCTTTCAGAATTACAGGATCAACACATATGTGGAACTCAGACAATTCTTCCTCTAGGAATTATGGGATCAACACACGTTCTCGAGTACTGAAGTCACCGGATCTTTTCTGAACTGAAGTTCAAGGATGATACAATCCTACCACATTCACGGAGACCGATATCTCCGGATACATTTTGAACCGAGGTTCAGGGATGATGCAATCCTACCACTTTCACGGGGGCCAAGACCTCCGGATACATTTTAAACCGAGGTTCAGGGATGATGCAATCCACCACTTTCACGGGGGCTGAGACCTCCAGATACATTTTGAACCGAGGTTCATGGATGATGCAATCCACCACTTTCATGGGGACCAAGACCTCTGGATACATTTTGAACCGAGGTTCAGGGATGATGCAATCCACCACTTTCATGGGGGCCAAGACCTCTAGATACATTTTGAACCGAAGGTTAGGGATGATGCAATCCTACCACATTCATGGGGGCCGAGACCTCTGGATACATTTTGAACTGAATTTCAAGGATGATGCAATCCCACCACATTCATGGGGGCCGAGACCTCCGGATACATTTTGAACCGAATTTCAAGGATGATGTAATCCCACCACATTCACGAAGACCAAAGTCACCGGATCTATTTTGGACAGATGTCCCAGGATGATACAATCCCTCTTCATTCTCGAGGACCGAGGTCACTGGATCACTTTTGGACAGATGTCCCGAGATGATACAATCCCTCTTCATTCTCGAGGACCGAGGTCACCGGATCACTTTTGGACAGATGTCTCGGGATGATACAATCCCTCTTCATTCTCGAGGACCGAGGTCACCAGATCACTTTAGGGCAGATGCCCAGAGATGATACAATCCCACTGCAACATCACTACTCCCCCTTTCAAGGAAGGTTCTTCCGAACCTCACCAAGCTTGTCTCGAAAGTGTTCGAACTTTACTTGAGACAGAGGCTTTGTTAGCACATCAGCAACCAAACCATCATCATCTACATCTTCAGTATGTGAATACTAAACTATCACCATCTGTATCTCCAGTATGTGAATACTGAAAGCATCATCATCTATATCTTCAGTATAGAAATACTGAAAGCATCATCATCTCTATATTTAGTATATAAATACGAAATCACCATCATTTGCATCTACAGTATGTAAATACTGAAACATCATCTATATCTTCAGTATGGTAAAACTTAAACATCATCATCTGCATCTTATCTCGTATGTAGAAATACTGGATTTCTATGTGTTACGACGGAACACAGGGTTCTCTGTCATCACAACTTTGGTTATCACATAGAATCATTGTAGTATCTAGCTTCAGTTCAAAGAGACCTGATATCAGCTTCCGAAGCCACATGGCTTCACAACTTAGCAGAGCAATCTGCTATGTATCTTGCTTCAGCCATGCTACGAGAAACATTGGACTGTTTCCTGCTAAACCATGAACTCATAGCAGACCCCAAACAAAATCATCTACCTAATGTGATTTTCCTGTCTGAGATACTTCCATCCCAATCTGCATCTATGTAGCCATATAATCTATAATCATGGCTACCTTCATAATATAAACCAAAGTCTATAGTCCCTTTCATATATCTCATCACATGTTTTGCAGTTACTAGGTGAACCCGTCTTGGTTGAACAAGATATTGACTTAAGGTGTTCATAGCAAAGCAAATGTCTGGTTTGGTATTTGTTAAGTCCATCAATGACCCAATGATCTGTCTGTAATGAGTCATATCCACTAACTCTGATGAGTCATCAGCTAACAGCTTCAGGTTGGAGTCCATGGGTGTGGCCATGACTTTGCATTCCAACATATTGAATCTCTTCAATATCTCTACCGCATACTTTCCCTGGCTGAGAAAGATTTCTTCTAAACTTTTCCATACTTCCAGACCTAGGAAATAATGCATTAACCCAAGGTATTTCATCTCAAATTGTTCTGCTAGTTTCTTCTTGCTTTCCATGACCTGTTTCTCATTTCCTGTCAAGGATAAGTCATCCACATATAATAACAGGATGACAAGTTCATCTTCTACAACCTTGAGATAAAGGTTAGGATCAACTTTACTTTTGGTAAAGCCCATGCTCGACAATAAACCATCTATTCTTTCATACCAAGCTCGAGGAGCTTGTTTAAGACCATATAATTCCTTCTTCAACTTGCATACGTGAGTATGTCTATCTTCAACTTCAAATCCTTGTGGCTGTTCTATGTATACTTCTTCTTTGATCACACCATTTAGAAAAGTTATTTTCACATCCATCTGGTGTAAGTCCCACTTCATCATTGATGCAAGTGCCATGGTAGCTCTAATTGAAGTATACCGTGCTACTGGGGCAAATGTCTCTTCATAATCAATTCCCTCTTTCTGAGAGAAACCTCTGGCCACAAATCTTGCTTTATACTTCTCAATACTTCCGTTAGCTGCATGCTTTATTTTGCATATCCATTTGGAGGATACTATACTCTTTCCTTCTGGTTTGGGAACTGTATCCCAAACATCATTCTAGATTCTTTCATCATAACATCTTCCATGAGTTCGTCTTGTCAGGTCATCAACATATCCTAGTCTTCTGCATTCAACCTTGAAGGTTGGAACCCTCTTTACTCTTGGTAAAGTCTCGATCCAGCAGGAATCTATCCATCATGCCATACCATGTCGAACTTAGATATATTCTGTAGTCACTCCCCCTGAAGTGGAGTATCATCTTCCTTCTTCATTCTGTACAGGTGGCTCTATGCTTGATATATACTTGTCAATAGAGTATGTCATGTCATAGTCTATTCTTTCTGAGGCAAATCATGAACCTTTGCTTTGTACACTTGTTCTTGTAGATCCATATGGAAGATACTACGTACTTCCCTTTATGTCTCGAAATCATATCGTATACGTCATTCCCCATGATCAACGATTATTATTTGATCATAGCATTCTTTTATTCATCTTGAGTTATCTGTTATACCCATGGTGGTCTTCATCCTTCGAGGTGGATCTACTTCTCTTTGAAGCTCTTTCTTTCGTCATGGTGTCTCTGACCCTGGGAGCTTCAGATTCATGTTTATTGAATTGTCATCACTTGTTCTTTGGAACAAGTCTCATCCTTGTTTTCTTGTAGGAGGTTGTTCAGGACCTTTCCTACGATTAAAATGCACCAATTGCATGGTCAGAACTATTTCATAAAACATATGCATAATGACAAATTCTTATGCATCATGCAACTGTTTAGCCAATACAACATTCATCCATATCTCACTAAAACTTTCTAGATGACATCATTGAGATTGTGCATTAATCCAATATGTCATGTAAAGAGGTTTCATTATAGATAAGTAGCAATGGAGAGATGTATAGAACCATGAGCTACTTACCGATCACATGCATATTAGTAGTATACAGTCATTAATGCAAACAATCTATCATGCATAACACATCAACTGAATATGCATAACAAAACAATATCATTAATTGACAATTGAATACTTATCTTTTGTTTGTTTTGTGGGTAGACTCCTTCTTGATCATTCTCCTTCATCATCTTCTTCATTCATGAAATAATCATTTCTTATCCAAATGATAATATGGATAAGAGGTTCGTCAAGAATTGAGTTCTTCATATTCCTCATCGCTTGAGGGATCTTCTTTGAATGGTGAGAGCTTGATCTTCAATTTGCTCCCATCTTTCTTCTTCTCTTCTTATGAGACAAGCTTCTTCTTCTTCCCAAAGTCAACTGAAAGTAATCACTTCCTTCTGGCACACATTCCTCGCATGAATGAATCCCATGATCATGGGAGACCATTCAAGGTGGATCATGGGAGACCATTCAAGGTGGCTATCACCGCTTCTGCATTCTCTGCTTCTTCTTCTACCGCTTCAACATGTAATGCATTCTGGATCTTCACATTCTTCAACTATTTTCTCAAATCCATCTTCTTATCTTCAAATAGCTTGATCAAGGAATAAAACATATTCAGTGTATTTAGGGAAGACACTTGTGGTACAAGTTGATCTGTGATTGAATCAACAGTGATCTTCTTGGCCTTGATCAAGTTCTTCTTGTGTAAGGATTTGAGGCTCATCTCCCTCTAGAACTGGAACCTCTCTACTCATGTAGGTGTCCAATTCATTTTCTTCAGAGGGATCAAATAATTTCATGCTTGGAAGTTTTCAACTTCACCAAGCTTATCATCAAGCTGATGTGATAGATCACTTTGAAATGAGAACCTCAAATGCAAATAGCAAAAGATTAGATCTTACCGATTTGAGGTGTCCGTCCTGCTTCCGGAGCTGGCTGATCTAGGGTTTGTCAAAGAAACCCTAATTTTCAAAACTTGGAATATTTCAGATCTGATTAGATATAAAGATATATCTCTTCAAATGGATCTGTCCAATGTACTCCTTTTCTAAAAATAGTGGAGGGAAGCTCCCGGAACAAGAAGCCCTAGTTTTCCAATTTCTTCTGCAGAAATGTCTGTTACTGTTTCTGTGATATCTCCGAAGTTACTGCTCCTCTGCATCTGAAATTTCGCACTGAGGTAACCTCGTATGTCACTGATCCAAAACCATAGGTTTCATCAGCATTGGTTTCACCAATTGGTATTTATGATCATTTTCCCAAGGTGACCTGTTACAAGACTGTTCAGAACAATGAAGTTGTACGGCATGCCACGTGTCATTGGTTCATCTTCAGGTTCTGAAATTCGGAACACAGAAATTAAAATCCATGATATTTCTTGAAAATATTTAGGAATTCCATTTGGACCTCTATATCCCAAGCTATAGTAATTTTCCCTAGGTGTCCTATTTAGGGATAAATTCTGGAAGAGGCTGGAACCCTAACTTGGAGGGATCATATCTCCTAGAATATAGCGAATATGAGGCTGAATTTTGGACACAGTGTTCATAAGGATTATAGCTTTGGTCTTTGAAATTCGCATCTCCTGAACCTTCACCAATATTGGTATATAGAGAATATACCAAAACTTTGAAGTTTTAGTATTTAGGGTTTTTCTAGCTCTGGGTCAAACTAGGGTTTGACTTTCCCGGAGTTTCACCCAACCAAAAATATTGATCCAGGTCTCTAAACTTTGATTTTGATTAGGAGAGAAATCCTATGTTGGGCTCACTCAAAAATTCTTCTTCTGTAAGAATCCCTAATTTCCCACACCGAAAACTGAAAATGCTCGGAATCGAATTCTACTTCGACAGAAAGATGCGCCCTTCAATGGAGAGTCAGCCTAGCCTTCTTTTGCTGATCGATTGTGGAGAGAGGACCAAAAATTAAGAATCCATAGATTCTGTAGCTTCACAATTTATTCTTTTTAGGGTGGCTCTGATACCATCTTAACTTTTCATATGCTTAGCTAAGATATCAGTATTTCATTTCATATTCATAACAAAAGCATATAAACAGGATCACTGAAAGATAGACAAGCACAACCATACAAAAGGAACACAAGGATTTATCCTGGGAAAACCCTAAAGGGAAAAACCCAGCAAAAGCTTCCTCAATATAGATGCCCCAAAAAGATAAAAGATAAAAGATAAAACCAGCAAGGAGATCAAAGCCTGATCCTCCTCCTTCTCCAGCTACTTCTCTTCTCCACTAATGTGCTACTCAAGTGAGAGTGTGTGTCTCAAATGAGGAGAGATACACCTCTATTTATATTCATCCGTTCACTTTAATTAACTCATCCGACATGTAGGATCAAGTTAATCATGTAGGTTCGAGTTACACATGTAGTCTCAAGTAACCACATTGGGGTGCTAATGACCCACCTTTACAATTAGAGGGGACAACCTCATGACTCTTATTAGTTCTTCCGATTAGAAGCATCGGGGTACAAGATAATACAAGTGGTTCTCCCGATAGGACCATCGGGGACCACAAAATATACATATAGAATATTCTTCGAAGTTACAATATTTCAACAGTTTACAGAAATGAAAGGAATTGTTGGGGATTTGGGTGAAATGAATATTCCCCTAAAACCAGGTGCAAAACCTATGAAGTAGTGACCATATAGATTGAATCTAAGGTATAAAGAGAAGGTTAAGTCAAAGCTAGACAAAATGATGAATATGGAAATTATTGAACTTGTCAAAGAATCAGAGTGGATCATCCCAATGGTTGTATAGGATAATAAAATTGGTGAAATCTGTATTTGTGTCAACTTGACGAAACGAAATGATGCTTCCTTGTATGATCCTTTTCCTACACCTTTTATATATGAGGTCTTAGAGAGTGTAGTGGGACATGATGGATTTTTCAGGTATCATCAAATCAAGATCACAAAATAAGCTTGACATAAGACCACCTTCATGATAGAATGGGTCTGTTTCCAGTACATGGTAATGCCATTTGGACTTAAGAATTCACCTATTATTTTTTCTAGGATAGTGGTAGCTTCTTTCAGATATTTTATTCATATATTCCTAGAATTCTACTTTGATGACTAGACAATATATGGGTTGATTAAGGACAATATTAAGAGTCTTTAGATGATGCTTGAACGTTGTAGACAATTTCAAATTTCTTTAAATTTGAAGTACATTTTTTGTGCTCCTTTTTGTATTTTGTTGGGTCATGTCGTATGTAGAGAAGGAATGTTGATGGACCTTGTGAAGATTGCAATCATTGTCGACATACCACCGCCTTCATTAGTTAAAAAAATTAAGGACCACATTTGGTCATACTGATTATTACCAAAATTTTATCATAGGTTATGCAGTATTACAACTCTAATGGAGAAGTTGGTGAAGAAAGATGTCAAATTCCAATGAAATGAGGATTGGAAAAAGAGTCTTGATGTGCTCAAAGAGAAAATGGTTTCAACACCTATTCTGGTATTTCCTGACTGGCGAAAATAGTTTCATGTGCATGTCAATGCATCGTTTGTCGTGCTAGGAGAAGTACTTGCGAAACCAAGTGAGGGATCTATCGACACCCAATTGTATTTTCTAGTAGAAATTTGTCGACTATAGAGAGAAATTATATGACGACAAAGCAAGAGGGACTTGGTATGGTATATGCACTCCAAATATTTCAACATTATTTACTGGGTAGTCATTTTAAGATGTTTATGAATCATTCTGCTTTGAAATACTTGGTCAATAAGCTAGTTTTTTTTTTTTTTGGGGGGGGGGGGGTGATATCTGTCGATGGATCCTTATCTTCCAATAATTTGACTTTGAAATTATTGTAAAACTAGGAAGATTGGATGCGAGTCCCGACCATCTCTCAAGGCTACAAACTAGGGAAAAAACCACCAATTTAGATGATAATATTCCCTACGCACAACTATTTGCAATGAAAATGGTTGATGGTTATTATGAAGACATTGTTCATTTATTGACTATGAGAAGTGCACTAGAAGAATTTAATACAACGCAAAAGAAACAATTGGTTGTAAAAGCTGCAGACTTTCAGCTTATAGCTGTACAGTTATATAATATGGGGCAAGATGAGATACTGTAGGCCCTAGGAAATTTAGTTAAGTTTGTTCTCTAAGTTTTGGGAGACCAACCGAAGTGTGAAAAGGGATGCGACCGAGCGAGTCTTGAAATGGTCAGCTTTGAAATTTTGGGCAGTATTTGGGGAAAAGTATTTGTATTAACATAGTTCGATGGTAGAGTCATTGAGTTAGATAGAAAGGTTGTCTACTTTTGGGTAGTGGGTGCAGGATGTAAAATAGACCAGTAGAGCCTATAAAAATGTAACAAGTTTGGATTTTTGGGGTTCTGCAGGAAAAAAAGGGTTGGTTGATGTCAAGTTTTGGAGAGATAAATTATGTAATGTCTATAGATTGTTGTGTATTGTTATGTAAAATATGAATAAGATTCATGAGTATAATTTCGATATGAAATATGAAATATGCATGTGGAATCAATGTAATGGGAAATTATGGAGCAATGGATGGAGGGTGTGTGCATAGATCGAAACATTCATGATACGAATCTTGCCAATTGACGAGTTCTTTTGTGGTTTTTCCCATTTGGGTTTCCATGTTAGATTTTTTGTGACGAATGGTGCATGAAAATTATGTGTGATGTTTTTTGTATTGCTGTGACTTGTGATAATATGTTAACTTCTGAATAAGTAATTAAATCAAAAAGGATTTAATGGGTTTCATTCCTATGTTTAAGTTTGTGAATGGGTTGTAATATTCTACCGTGGTATTCATGTGTTGATGACCTGCTTGTCGATGTCTAGAATGAGAATATCCCCTTTACCACTACAAAAAATTGGTTGTGCAGCTCCTATAGGTATATTGAGTGAGACCTCACTTGCTTCACAGGTGTTTTCGACGGGGTTAAGCCCTGTCGGGAGGGTAATTTGGGGTTTTGTTGGTTGGATCGAAAGTTAAACCTGGGTTATTTGAGAACACGCTAACAAAATCCAATGTTATTCTAACATATTTTGTATAACTCCATCCGTTTTTCATTTTTGTAATAAGTGTTTTGGTTATTTTTAGTTTTCTGCATGTGTTTTCAAAATAGGCCATCCAATTATGTTGAATTCTTCCCTTCAATTGATCCATATTTCCTTCCTCCAATTTATTATTTTTATCTTCAAACTTGTTATGCTCAGTATTTAGGATGGAATTTGTCTATTAGTTTTATATTCTCCTCTCTCATCAAAGTTAGATTATGTACTAATTTCATCATCAGTAGATTCATGTATTCAATTGGGTAACTAGGAGGGCTATCAACTAGATATATTAGTACTTATTAAACATGTACATTACACTTATTCTATACTTTTTCCTCCCTTTTTGTCCTTTGCTTCAATTTCTTCAATAAGCTTCTCCATCCCTAACTCCCGTTTTTACCGACTTCCTTATATAGTTTTTGGATTTCTTCGTTAGATGCATCCCCCATAGAAAGTTTGGCTACCATTCTATCTTATTGTTCTCCATATTGTAAAAAATTTGTTGAAAATGGTTGATGGTTATTACGAAGACATTGTGCATTGCTTGACTATGAGAAGTGCACTAGAAGAATTTAATTAATACAATGCAAAAGAAATAATTGGTTGTAAAAGCTGCAGAATTCTAGCTTATAGCTCGAAAATTGTATAAGATGGGGCGAGATGAGGGACTGTTGGCCCTAGGAAAGTTAGTTAAGTTTGGTCTCTCAGTTTTGGGAGCCCGACCGAGGTGTGAACAGGGCTGCGAAAAAATGAGTGTTGAAATGGTCAACTCTGAAATTTTGGGCAGTTTTTAGGGGAAAATTAATTATATTGACAGATTCCGATGGTAGAGTCAGTGAGTTAGTTAGAAGGGTTTTATAATTTTGGGTAGTGGGTGCAAGATGTAAAATCGACCAGTAGAGCCTATTAAAATGTAACAGGTTGGGATTTTTTGGGTTCTGCAGAAAAAAAGGGTTGGTTGATGTCAAATTTTGGAGAGATAAATTATGTAATGTCTATAGATTGTTGTGTATTGTTATGTAAAAGATGAATAAGATTCGTGAGTATAATTTCAATATGAAATATGCGTGTGTGGAATCAATGTAATGGGGATTATGGAGGAATGGATGGAGGGTATGTGCATAGACCAAAGCATTCAAGATACAAATCTTTCCAATTAACGAGTGCTTTTGTGGTTTTTCCCATTTGGGTTTCCACGTTGAATTTGTTGTGTCAAATGGTGCATGAAAATTATGTTTGATGTTTTGTGTATTGCTGCGACTTGTGATAATATGTTAACTTCTGAATAAGTAATTAAATTGAAATGGATTTAATGGGTTTTATTCCTATGTTTAAGTTTGTGAATGGGTTGTAATATTCTATCGTGGTATTTATATGTTGATGACCTATTTGTTGATGTCTAGAATGAGAATATCCCCTTTACCACTATGGAAAATTGGCTACTACAACTCCTATAGGTATATCGAGTGAAGCCTCACTTGCTTCACAGGTGTTTCCGATGGGGTTAAGCCCTATCAGGAGGGTACCTTGGGGTTTTGTTGGTTGGATCAGAAGTTAAACCTAGGCTAGTTGAGAACAAGCCAACAAAATCCTATGTTATTCTAACATCTTTTGTATAAACCCATCTGTTTTTCATTTTTGTAATAAGTGTTTTGGTTATTTTTAGTTTTCTACATGTGTTTTCAAAATAGGCCATCCAATTATGTTGAATTCTTCCCATAAATTGATCCATATTTCCTTCGTCCAATTTCTTTTTGTTATCTTCAAAATTGTTATGCTCAGTATTAAGGATGGAATTTGTCTATTAGTTTTTTATTCTCCTCTCTCATTAAAGTTAGATTATGTACTAATTTCATCGTCAGCAAATTCATGTAGTCAATTGGGTAACTAGGTGGGATATCAACTAGATATACTAGTACTTATTTAGCATGTGCATTACACACATTCTATACTTTTTCCTCCTTTTTTGTCCTTTGCTTCAATTTCTTCAATAAGCTTCTCCATATTTGACTCTCGTTTTTACTTAATTCCTTGTATAATTTTTGGATTTCTTCATTAGACGCATCCCCCATAGAAATTTTGACTACTTTTCTATCTTATTGTTCTCCATATTATAAAAAATTTGTTGGACGTTTTCGTCCTTTTTCTCTTGTCTTTGTCTTCTTCCTTGTGTTTGTTCCCTCTCCTACTTTGTTTAGAATCACATGGCCTTTGTGTAGAGGATTTAATTGGTTCTTACATCTAGCTCAACTTTCTAGCTACTCTCCCTTTTTTATCCACCTCTGCTTGTTGTTGTTGTTCGGTTTGTTGTTGCATTTTCTGTTGTTGCTTGCTTGATGGAATTTATGTTTTCTCTAAGGTCAATTGTTTTGTTAATGGCGACTCTATATATTTTGTACTTGGACTAAATGATATGATAATATTTTCTCTAATGGTTTCTCCTTGTTCACCTTATATTATATTTTAATTGACTTTCCTTATGCTATTTTTTCCTTCTTCAAATGGTCTTTACTTGTATGGTCAATTGTTGGTTCTTTAGTTTATCGCTATTGTTTAATTGGGGCATGTTGATAAGTCAAAACCCGAGCAGTCTGCTATTCAATTGGAATATGTTCAATTTTCTATTCGGTAATAATGTTCGATCTATTGTTCAGTAAAAAGTTGGTTGTTCAAAGGATGATCATTTGGGCCCATATTTGTTGGTGCTTGCTCTAGCTGTGTTTGTTGTGTACCCATTTATTCTTCAATGCGTGTAGTCTTCGATGACAAGGGCTATATTTGCAAGTCAATAGGGTTCTGTGCAATGCTTTCCCCTATTGTTATTGGTTGAATTGACACTTTTATTGTAAATTTTGTGCTCTCCATCTTCTTATTTTTGTTCTCTTGAGCCACCTTTTCATCTTTCTTATTGCTATTGCTACATATTATTTTTTAGTTTGTTTTCAAGGGTAATTTGGTTTCCAGTTCCTCAACTATGATATCTTTGTCTTTTTCGATCGCTTCAACATATTCTCATACAATGCTAGATTCTAAAACTTGTTTTCTTTTCTTGGCTCTCTCCCTTGTGAGATTCACTCATTGATAGTACTTTATGTTGATTTTGTAGTTGCGTGAGGTATCCTCACACCAAATTCATCCCCAACAAAAGTAGCACAATAAACATCTATTATGCTTGAAGACAAGTCGACCCAGTCTGTTAGATTTTCTTAAGATCTGATTAGATTATCTAGGATCTTTATCTGAAAGAATAAAAAGTACATCAAAATGCATAAGATATAAAAGATACAAAAGACACAAAGATTTTAATCAGGGAAACCATAAAGGAGAAAACCCCACAAACTTCTTCAAAATAGTAATATGATCAAAAGAAATAATAAGAAATTTTCAACAACTATCTTTCTCTCCTCCTCTAACTATCTCTCTCTCTCATGCGCCTTAGAGAGTGCGTGTGATGTATAAATGAGGGATAGTGCCTCCCAATTTATACCCTTTCAAGTCACTGACCAAATATAATCCTTGAACCTACATTTCATCTCACATGGGGCCCACTTCTTCTAGAGAGACCATAATTACATATTACATGATGTTACACTGGGGACTATTTCATCGACTTACAACAGAGGTTGTACCTCAAGGTATAGACACAATTTAGACATATTGCAAACGGGTAACAAACATCCCCAATTCTTAGAATAATCAACCCATAGTTAGCTACCTTAGACATTAATTAATCCAATTTTTGTCTTATTTGCCTAGTTTCCATATTCCACCTTATGCAAGTTGTCCTCCACACATCCATAGTGGTCAAACTTGCTAAATTTGAGTCATGGAGCACTTGGGAAACCTCTTGGAATCAAATATACTTTATTCCTAGCCTCCCTAGCGCATGTCTTCTTTTTATGCTTTATTGTCTGATTTTTCTGAGTTTTAAGGCAATTGGGAAAGTTTGACTAGGTGAAGTTAACTTGTTTTTTGTCCTCATCATCCTCCACTCTTTTCTCCTATGAAAATCATGTATGAGTTTTCATTCCACCATCTATTAGCTTGCCTAATTGATTTTTCCAATTCGTTAGCTCCTAAACATAGTTGGAATGTGCTTTATGCACCTATTGGGGGATTTGCTTAGATTTAGTAAGCCTGCTTTTGACTAAATTTGAATGGCATCCTTATGCATTTGAATATCTCATGTAATTATTTATTGTGATAGCCTACGACTTCACAGGGTTGGCTATTGTACACTTATTCAATACAGATTAGTGTTCTGCTCCATATTCAGTCTCCTTTTGTGAGTAATTTGCATGTGTAATTGGCAATTGTTGTGAGTGTAATTGTTCAAACACCTGGGTTCAATTTCCACATGGTATTAGAGCCTTTCTATATCGATTTATCTCCTTCCAATTTGTATTGTAGGTTTGACATCATTGACTGGGAGCATTCTGCTGACTGACGGGACAATTTCTGAGCTATGGATCAATCTCAGAAGATCATCTTGACTCCATTTAACTTCTTTGAATGGAAATCAGAGATGGAGATACTGTTGAGAGAGACATGCCTCTGCAGAGTGACTATGGAAACAGAAGCAGAGCCCAATGCAGCTGCAAAGAAGATTAAATGTCACAACAGGAGGGATGAGGCCTATAGTCTCCTATGTCTGAGCATATCCAGAGACCTCCTTTTCCATCTTGATGGATTGACATCACCGAATGAATTATGGGAGAAGCTTGTTGATCTTTTTGGAAATACAAATGAGATGAGGGGACATCAAATTGAAAATGAATTGATCTCCCTGAGTCCAAATAGCTTTGAATCCCTGCAACTCTATTTTTCCAAGTTCAAAGCACTTGTTTTGCAGCTAAAACAATGTGGGATCGAAAAGAAGGATGATCAGCTGATTTTGGCCATACTCTTGAAGCTTGGCCCTGACTATTCAGTGTTTGTATCAACCTTCTATGCCACAAAGTTGATAGCTCGAGCCTAGAAAATGCCTAGCCTTGCAGATTTCATGGAATCTCTCACACAAGAACAAGATAAATTGGTGATGATGGGCACCATCAAACCATCCAAAGACCAGGCTCTGGTTGCTGGAGATTTAAGGGTGGATTCAAAAAGCAAGAAGAAATCTAAAAATCCACCTAAGAAAAAGAGAGACAAGAACAAGTCTCCAAAGGAGCCTCAAGGTTCCAAGAAGAACCCCTAGAAGAAGAAAAACAAAGGAGAAATGAGCAAGTGCGCATACTGCAGTAAGGGCAATCATTCTGAAAGCTCCTGCATGAAGAAGCAAATTGACATGCTGACCCAACTCCTGGAGAAGAATGGCATCTCCCTTCCAGACAGCTCAAAGAAGAGAGAAGGAGGATCAAATTCAGAAGACAGAGAGAGAGTTCATGCATTGGTTGCTGGCACATCAAGCTCACCTGGTTTCATCATTGATTCTGGAGCTTCAAGACATATGGTTTCGACCAAGGAGGCATTCACCTCACTTGACATGTCAAAAGGTCCACCAATAGTATTGGGAGATGACTCTCTCACTGAAAGTTTGGGCAAAGGGAGGATTGATCTTGACCATGGTAAGTTCAACAATGTGTTGTATGTTCCAGGTCTTGCCTCAAACCTCTTATCAGTGTATCAGATGACCCACATAGGGTCTCCAAAGAAGGTCATATTCTCCCCTGATGAAGTTGAGATCATAGAGATCTCAAGTGTTAAAGTCATTGCAAAAGGAGTTGCAAATCACACTTCGAAGGTATACATGTTCTCACTCTTCCTACCCTACTCAAACCCTTCTACTCTTCTGATTCATGCTAATGAGGCAAGCAAGATTTGGCATGAAATATTTGGCCACCTAAATTACAAGTATCTTTCTGATATTAGTGAAAAATAAATGGTCATAGGGTTACCCAAGATTAAGTTTTCCAAAGGAGTCTGTTAAGGTTGCATCTTAGGAAAACACCCAGAGCATAAATTTGAGAAAGCTAGTCATGAGAGAACCTCTGCACCTCTT